>CM061142.1:714797656-714962430 GCA_030789695.1 Scilla litardierei | reverse complement strand
TCCTATCATTCCGGGATCCTCACCACACCAATGGTGTATTTGAGGGCGTCTGCTGGTACATCACATCCCAGTGACGATTGGGATAGAGGCTGGTATTGTGGAGCTGACCACATAGTCTGAAGACCACATCAGAGGAGACGATACTTAGCACACCTCTTCAGAGCCTCTGGATTCAGCAGCTGCTTAATCGTGATAACTTTGTAATCTATGTATATTTTCGGATTGTTGTAAATAGGAGTGATGAGATATGCCTAAGAGATCTAAAATCCTAAGAGCTTTTACAGATCAGGGGGAATTGAGGGAATTTGTACTCTTTTCCCTTAGCTATGGTTTTTCCCAGTAGGTTTTCCATATCCAAAGGTTTTAACGAGGCAAATCACAACAACTCTGGATCCTGAAGTATCCACCCCTCTGTGACGCTCAGAATCCAGAAGTATTCATGAGCAAAGTCACTTGTACAAATCAGGGGGGGTTAAAGAGCGTTTGAACTCTTTTTCCTTAACTATGGTTTCTCCCACAGGGTTTTCATAGCTAAAGGTTTTAACGAGGCAAACCTCACCAACTCAGGATCCTGAAGTATCCACCCCATGTGAGACTCCTATTACGCTCAGAATCCCGAAGTATTCTTGAGCAGAGTCCACACCTATGGCTGGATAAGGGGGAGTGTTGTGAATGGAAATACCAGAGTCGGTTAGAATTGCGGGTATCTTAGAGATACGCCCATATCTATGTACCCTATCTTTCTACTCTCCTATTCTGCCTATAAATAAAGGGCTGTGGGTTCCTTCCCCAGTAGTTGATTCATAACAATATGATTTTTATAGACAATTTTTGTATTCTCATATTTTTTTCATTGAAAATGACGATCTCCCGGGTCCAACGGACATTTTTGCGGATTTTTCAGAGCACGGGGCTATTTTTATACATTTTAGGGAAGTTATGGATCTTTTTATTAAATGATATGACTTTTTTGGCCTAATTTTGTCGTCTCATTTTTCCGTTGAAGATGGCGATCTCTCGATCCAACGGATAGTTTTAGGGATTTTTCTGCGCTCCGGGGTATTTTCTAAATTTTCTGTAAGGAATAAATCTTTATATAAAATGATATGATTTTTTAGCCTAATTTTGTCTTCACTTATTTTTCAGTAGAAGATGTCGATCTGCCGGTTCCAACAAATGCTTTTGTGGATTATTCTGAGCTCGGAACTATTTTCTACAGTTCAGTGAAGATATAGATCTTTTTATTGAATGATATTATTTTATAGACTAAGTTTGTCTTCTTTGATTTTTTAGTTAAAGATGGCGACCTTCGGGTTCCAACGGACATTTTTTTGCGGATTTTTCTGACCTCGGAGCTATTTCAAAATTCTCTAGAAGAGATGGATATTTTTATTAAATAATATGATTTTTTGCCTAATTTTGTTTTCTCTTATTTTTCAGTTGAAGATGTCGATCTTTCGGTTCCAATAGACATTTTGGGGATTTTTCTGAGCTCCGAGCTATTTTCTACATTTTATGGAAGATATGGAATTTTTATTAAATGATATGAATTTTATATCCTAAAATTTTCTTCTCTTATTTTTTAAATTGAAGATGGCGATCACCCGATTCCAACGGACATTTTTGCAGATTTTTCTGAGATCTGAGCTATTTTTCTACATTTTCGGGAAGTTATAGATCTTTTTATTTAATGATAAGATTTTTGGCCTAATTTTGTCTTATCTTATTTTTAAATTGAAGATGGCGATCTCTCGGTTTCTAATAGACATTTTTGCAGATTATTCTAACCTCTATGATATTTTCTAAATTCTCTGGAAGAAATGGTTCTTTTATTAAAATATAGATTTTTGGCCTAAGTTTGTCTTCTCTTATTTTTTCCAGGTCAAGATGGCGATCTACCGGTTCCAATGGAAATTTTTGCAGACTTTTCTTTGCTTGGAATATTTTCTACATTTTTGTAAGATATGTATTTTGTTATTAAATGATATGATTTTTGGCCTAATTTTCTCTCTCTTTTTTCAGGTTTAGATGGTGATCTCATGGTTCCAACAAACATTTTTACGGGTTTTTCAGAGCTCCAGGCTATTTTCTATATTTTAGGAAAGATATGATTCTTTTTTATTAAAGGATATGATTTTTGGCCTAATTTTGTCTTCTCTTATTTTTCAGTTGAAGTTGGCGATCTCCTGATTCCAACGGATATTTTTGCGGATTTTTCTGAGTTTCGAGCTATTTTCTACATTTTATGGAACATTTGCCGCTTTTTATTAAATGATATGATTTTTATAGCCTAAGTTTTTCTTGTCTTATTTTTCAGTTAAAGATGGCGATCTCCTGGTTCCAAGGGACATGTTTGTGGATTTTTCTGAGCTGGGGGCTATTTTCTATATTTTGTGGTAGATAAGGATCTTTTTATTGAATGATGTGATTTTTATAGCCTAAGTTTGTTTTCTCATATTTTTCAGTTTAATATGGCGATCTCCTGTTTCTAACGGATATTTTTGCTGATTTTTTTCACCCCGAGCTTATTTTCTATATTTTCTGGAAGATATGAATATTTTTATTACATAACATGATTTTGGGCCTAATTTTGTTTTCTCTTATTGTTTTCGTTGAATATGACGACCTCCCGGTTCCAACGGACCTTTTTGCAGATTTTTCTTAGCTCCGGTCAGTTTTCTAAATTTTCTGTAAGACTCGAATCTTTATATTAAATAATGTAATTTTTATAGTCTAATTTTGTCTTCTCTTATTTTTCAGTTAAAGAAGGCGATCTTCCGGTTCCAATAGAAATTTTTGCGGATTTTTCTTAGATCTGGTTTATTTTCTATGTTTTTAAAAGATATGGATCATTTTATTAAATGATATGATTTTTGGGCTTATTTTGTCTTCTCTTATTTTTTATTGAAGATGGCGACCTACCGGTTCAAACGGACATTTTTACGGATTTTTCTGAGCTCGGGACAATTTTCTACAGTTTATTGAAGATATGTATCTTTTATTAAATGATATGATTTTATTGCCTAATTTTGTCTTCTCTTATTTTTTTAGTTGAAAATGTCGATCTCCTGATTCCAACTGAAATTTTTGCAGATTTTTCTGAACTACATGCTATTTTCTACAATTTCTTTAAGATATGAATCTTTATATTAAAGATATGATTTTTATGGCCTAATTTTGTCTTCTCTTGTTTTTTCATTGAAGATGTCAAACTCACGGTTCCAATAGAGATTTTTGCAAATTTATATTAGCTACGGGCTATTTTCAACATTTTCTGTTAGATATGAATATTTATATTAAATGATAAGATTTTTATAGGCAAATTTTTATTCCATTGTTTTTCAGTAGAAGATGGTGATCTCCCAGTTCCAACTGACATTTTTACGTATTTTTCTGAGATCTGGGCTATGTTCTACATTTTCTAAAATATGTGGATCATTTTATTAATAATAGGATTTTTTGGCCAAATTTTTTCTTCTCTTTTTTTGTTAAAGATGACGATCTTTCGATTCCAACGGATATTGTTGCGGATTTTTCTGAGAACGGATCTATTCTCTACATTTTACTAAGATATGGATCTTTTTATTATAATTTTTGTAGCGTAATTTTGTCTTCGCTTATTTTTCAGTTAAGTATGGTGATCTGCCAGTTCCAACAGACATTTTTTGCAGATTTTTCTGAACTCAGGGTGATTTATCTACATATTCAGGAAGTATGTGGATCTTTTTATTAAATGATATGTTTTTTTCTAATTTTGTCTTCATTTATTTTTCTTTGAAGCTGGTGATCTCTCGGTTCTAATAGACATTTTTACATATTTTTCTGAGCTCCGTCCTGTTTTCTATATTTTCTGTATGATATGAATCTTTTTATTAAATGATATAATTTTTATAGCATAAGTTTGTCTTCCCTTATTTTAAGTTAAAGATGGCGATCTCTCAGCTCTAAATGATATTTTTGTAGATTCCTCTCATCTTGGGGCTATTTTCAACATTTTCTGGAAGATATGTTTCTTTTTATTAGATGTTTGGCCTTATTTTGTCTTCTCTTATTTTTCAGATGAAGATGGCGATCTCCCGGTTCCAACGGACATTTTTGCAGATTTTTTTGATCTACCGGCTATTTTCTATATTTTCAATAAGATATGTATCTTTATATTAAATGATAGGATTTTTATAGCCTAATTTTGTCTTCTCTTATTTTTAAGTTGAAAATGGCGATCTCCTTGTTACAACGGACAATATTGCTTATTTTTCTGAGCTCGATGTTATTTTCTTCATTTTATTGAATATATGGATATTTCTATCAAATGATATGCTTTTTGTAGTCTAATTTTGTCTTCTCTTATTTTTCAGTTAAAGATGGCGATCTTTCGATTCTAACGGACATTTTTACGAATTTTTTTGAGCTCGGTGCTATTTTCCTACATTTTCTCAAAGATATGGATCTTTTATTAAATGATATGATTTTTGGCCTACTTTTGTCTTCTCTTATTTTTTTTGTTGAAGATGGCGATCTCCCGGTTTCAACGGACATTTTTGCAAGATTTTTCTTAGCTCCGTGATTTTTTCTACATTTTCTGTAAGATATGATTCTTTATATTAAATCTTATGATTTTTGTAGCCTAATTTTGTCTTCTTTTATCTTTCAATTGAAGATGGTGATCTTCAACAGATATAAGAGAAGATAAAATCGGAACCGGGAAATCTCCATCTTCATCTTTAAAAATGTTCATGGTAACCAATATATCGCCATCTTCAACTAATAAGATTTTTATATATCATTTTCTAAGCTTGGTAATATTTTCTACACTTTATGAAACATATGAATCTTTTTATTAATTGATATGATTTTTATAGCCAAAATTCGTCTTTTCTTATTTTCCAATTGAAGATGTCGATCTTTTTATTAAATGATATGATTTTTGGCCTAATTTTGTCTTCTCTTATATTCTAGTTGAAGATGGCGATCTCCCGGTTCCAAGAGACATTTTTACGGATTTTTCTGAGCTCCAGGCTATTTTCTAAATTTTTGAAAGATATGGATTTTTATATTAAATGATATGATTTTTATAAGCTAATTTTGCGATCGGGGATATTTTCTGAGATCGGGGATATTTTCCTACATTTTGGGAAGTTACAATTATTTTTATTAAATGATATGATTTTAGGCTGAATTTTGTCTTCTTTTATTTTTTTTCGTTGAAGATGGCAATTACCCGGTTCCTACGAACATGTTTGCGGATTTTTCTGAGCTTCAGGCTATTTTCTAAAGTAAGTGTAAGCTATGAATCTTTATATTAAATGATATGATTTTTATAGCCTAATTTTGTCTTCTCTGATTTTTCAGTTGAAGAAGTCAATCTCCCGGTTCCACCGGACATTTTTACAGATTTTTCTAAACTTGAAACTATTTTCTACAGTTTATTGAAGATATAAATATTTTTATTAAATGATATGATTTTTACAGATTAAGTTTGTCTTCCCTTATTTTTCAGTTGAAGATGGCGATTTCCTGGTTCCAATGGAAATTTTTGCGGAATTTTCCAAGCTCCGTGCTATTTTCTACATTTTATGTAAGATATGGATCTTTATATGATTTTATGACCTAATTTTTTCTTCTCTTATTTTTCAGATGAAGATGGTGATCTCCCAGTTCCAAGGACATTTTTGCGGATTTTTCTGAGCTCTGCACTATTTTCTTCATTTTCTGTATGATATGGATCTTTAATATTTATATTAAATGATTTGATTTTAATGGCCTAATTTTGTCTTCTCTTATTTTTCAGTTGAATATGGTGATCTCCCGTTTCCAACGAAAATTTTTGCGGATTTTTCTGAGCTTGGTACTATTTTCTATGTTTTCTGGAATATAATGATCTTTATATTAATTGATATGATTTTTGTTGTCTAATTTTATTTTCTCTTTTTTCCAGTTGATGATGGCGTTTCTTTTAATTAATGATATGATTTTTTGCCCTTATTTTGTCTTCTCTTATATTTCGGTTGAAGATGGCGATCATTCGGTTCTAACAGACATTTTTTGCGGATTTTTCTGAGCTCTGGTCTATTTTTCACATTTTCTGGAAGATATGGATCGTTTTATTAAATACTTTCAGAGAAGACAAAATTAGGCCAAAAAATATCCGTTGAAACTAGGAAATCGACATCTTCAACTGAAGTACAATAGAAGACAAAATTCGAAACCGGGAAGTCACCATCTTCATCTATAACAATGTCTGTTGCAACCAGGAAATCTCCATCTTTAACTGATAAGATTTTTATATATAATTTTCTGAGCTTGGTGTTATTTTTTACATTTTATGAAAGATATGGATCATTTTATTAATTGATATGATTTTTATTGCCTAATATTTTCTTCTCTTATTTTCCAATTGAAGATGTCGATCTTTTTATTAAATGATATGATTTTTGGCCTAATTTTATCTTCTCTTATATTTCAGTTGCAGATGGCGAGCTCCCGGTTCCAACAGATATTTTTGCAGATTTTTCTGAGCTCCGGGCTATTTTCCACTTTTTGGAAGATATGTATCATTTTATTAAATGGTATGATATTTTGGCCTAATTTTGTCTTCTCTTATTTTTAAGTTGAAGATGGCGATCTCCCGATTCCAACGAACATGGTCTACACTATTTTGTACACTTTCTGGAAGATAAGAGTCTTTATATTAAATGATGTCATTTTTATAACTTAATTTTTCCTTCTCTTATTTTTCAGTTGAAGATGGCGTCTCCCAGTTCCAACAGATATTTTTGCGGATTTTTCTGAGCTCCAGGCTATTTTCTACATTTTATTAAAGATATGGATCTCTTTATTAAATGACAAGATTTTTGTATCCTAATTTTTTCTTCTCATAGTTTTCAGTTGAATATGGCGATCTCCCGGTTCCAACGGACATTTTTGTGGATTTTTCTTACCTTTGGGCTTTTTTTCTACATTTTTTGGAAGATATGAATCTTTTTATAAATGATATGATTTTTTGGCCTAATTTTGTCCTCTGTTTTTTCAGTTAAATATGGCGGTCTCCCGGTTCCAACGGATATATTTTTCAGATTTTTCTGAGCCCGAGGCTATTTTCTACATTTTCAAGAAGTTATGAATCTTTTTATTATATGATATTAATTTTTGACCTAATTTTTTCTTCTCTTATTGTTTAAGTTGAAGGTGACGATCTCCATGTTTCAACGAACATTTTTGCGGATTTTTCTGAGCTACGAGCCGTTTTCTACATTTTCGAAAAGTTATGGATCTTTTATTTAATAATATGATTTTATAATCTAATGTTGTCGTCTCTTATTTTTAAGTTGATGATGGTGACCTTCCAGTTCCAACGAATATTTTTGCATATTTTTTTGAGCTCGGTGCTATTTTCTACATTTTATGGAAGATTTAGAATTTTTATTAAATAATATGATTTTTATAGTGTGATACCATGTTTTCGTATATACGGGTATAATGTACGTATTTCTAAAAGTATTTGTACGTATGAAATTTTTGGGTATATTTATAAAATTTCCATGATTTTCTACTGACCAAATTATTTTTAAATAATTTTTTTAAACATCATTTGATTTAAATGGATGAGTATTTAGATAGTATACTTGGTATTTGGTGAGCAAGTGTACTTTGGTGTAGTATTTCTATTTATTAGAAAATAGAAATACCTAAATTTCCTAATGGAGACACCTAGCCTAAGAGGTGTCATCACCTCTTTGATTTTCACCTAACTCGCTCCATTTGGCAAGCTAAGAGGGAATTAAAGGATGACAAGGATGAGGGGATGAATAAAAGAGAAGAAATTGGGAAAAGGAAAAAGAAGAAGAAGAAGAAAATATTCAAGTTCTCATCCCCTCTCCTCCCTTTGCACCTCACACTCCACCACCATCTTCACCTCCATCTCCTTAATTTAATCCCTCTTTTGACATCCACCATTAGAGCTTAAGGTATGGAAGAAGAAAGCTTAAGGATTGATGGGGTCTTCACGGAGAGAAGGGCCAATAAATTAAGAAGGAGATATTTGAGGTAGGAATTCTAACATCCTAGTTAGGATGTAGTTTTAGGATTGTGGTTATTGAGTTTCATCACCTAGTTAATTTTAAGTTGGAATTTGATGTAGAATTGTAGTTTAAGCCCCATGCTAGTAAAGTGCCATGTTATGTTAAGTTTAGTATGCATGCTTATGATGTAATGTTTTATTTAGTGGAAGCATGCATAGTTTGCCAAAATATACCATGTAACATCCCATATTAGTGTAGACCATGTTGCAATTATGCTTCCTTTCTTAGCGTTAAAATCATTATCATGTCAAATTATTAGGATGGCAATGGGAGTAAGACTTGTTGCTTCATGTTAGTCAGTCAATATGCTATAATAGCAATGTTAATGATATGATGTAAAATTTTAGTTCTATCCTGTAGATTCAAACATTCATATCTACTAGTGTAGAACTCTAAATGGGATGATTCAAGATGTTTTGGAAAGGTCATGAAGTTACTACAACTCTCTAGAAGGAAGCAAATCCTACTTTTGATTGTGGGAAGGTGTAAACAGCCGACGTTATCATGGTGTCAGTTTTAGACAGATTTTGCCACATTGTGGGAAAAATTTCATTACTCTATCTAGAGACTCCCAAATGATACAATCTTAGATAATATAAAAACAAAACTTAAGCATCTACAACTTTTATGTTCATCACTAAACCAGATTATGGCCTTAGATAGCTGTTTTAGACTGATATATCAGCGTCCAGATTCAAAACAGAATTCTGTAGTTGTCATATAACTATCATGCTAAAATTTGTAAAAATTATGGTGCTAAGAATGGTGATATTCATGCTTATGGATGTAATGTTGTTGTCCATGTAGCAAATTATGTTATGAGAATAGTTTATGCTTACGGATGTAATGTTATGCTTGTACTATGTCACACAAATGCCATATTATGCTTCGTATTCTCATATTAGCATACTTCATGACAAGATGCTTCTATACCATGATGTGTTTCATACTAAAAATGATGGAGTTATATGTTAATTGAAAACATAAGATGTTATAGTGTAAGTGAAATTTGTCATGAAAAGAATGGTAGCTTCACATAAATTAACACCACATAGACCAAAGTGCCACATGGACCAGCGTGCCATAGAAATGCGGAAGCGTGCCATAGAAATGCCGAAGGCCATCTCCTGAATCCATAAAGGCCACCTCTTGAATCAATGTGTGGTATGATAGACGACATGGACCTACGTGCTACATAGACCAGAGTGCCACGAAAATGCCGGGGCCACCTCCTGAATCCATGTGAGCCACCTCTAGAATCCATGAGTCACATTATAGGCATGCTGGCATAGATGGGATCCCTTACGTGTTGAATTTTTATTCATAACCATTCATATGCATCATGTGCATATCTAGGAGGGTCTGCCTTTACTTCGCGCTTATTTAATTATGTAGCTCTTACGTTTCAATATTTGCATGTGATGTTGTTTACTTTCCCTGCATGTTAATTCAATAGACCTTATTTACAGTACTTGTTCCTTATGCGTAAATAGTAGACCTGTTTACAGTTAAGTGACCAGACCCTAGTTCGGAATAATAGTTCTAAAACTAGACCGTACCTCGCGATGTTAAGATTTTCTACTGGGTCACGCGTTGGCGTGTCTCATTTACTTTTTACAGGTTTCAGAGCAGTACAGACAGATCAGACCTGACTCAGGAGTTAGCTTTCAGTTCGTGGTAGAGATGGAATCCTCAGTGGGCAGCCTTTTCAGTTGGTTCTAAGTGTAGTCTGGGGAGAGAGTTGTACTGGTGTGGACCTTTATGTCTTTTGGGGATTTTTGTGGACCTTTATGTCTTTTGGGGATTTTTGTGGGATTTCTTCTGTTTTTTCACTTTTGTATTTGAGGATGCGATGATGTAAATAAATAGGTACCATTGTTTTAATAATAAAGAATGTTGGACTTGTATATGACTGTCTCTTATTTTCTGTGTTGGAGCATTACTTGTACTTACCTGCATGTGCGCAGTGACCTGCATTATTCTTCTTATAGACTCTCTTCATTCTCTTTCATTTTAACACTCGCTGCTCTAGGATTACTTGGGACAGATTCGTACTTTCCGACTATCCTGGGGAGCGGGACGTTACATTTAGCAGCCCATGTAGGTCACCACACTACGGCGTGTGTAAGGTAGTGCTGGTAATGCTCCATAGAGAATAGTCGTGTCTTAAGGTGGATATTGGCCTTAGAATCTAGACTGAGACATTATTAGTATAGAGCCATACCTATAGAAGGCTAAGCAAGAACCTGGTTCCAGGTGGATAGGTTGTCACCTATGGGTGACGTTCTATGGCATACACTGATGTTTACATAGGTGCATTGGTATGTATTCGTGGGTTGGTATGATTGGTTCTATATGTGAGCTGTATATTGCTTATGTAAGGTATATGCTATAGATATTTCTTTACGGAAGTATGTGTAGTTTTAATATATAAGCATATGTAAGGATGTTTATATGTATACATAGATAGAGTATATTGGTATGTGTAGATGTATCGATGTGTGTGTTCGTTATGCATGTCTCTTGTTGTCATTTGTTATGACGATATATATAAACACATACGAGTGATACATAAATCTAGCTCTATGAATGTATACTTGTATGTATGTATCTATATATGTAAGTTATTATGTTACTTGGTGTTTGTGCTTGTACATATGTGTACATATGTCTATTCTATGAATGTAGTAGGTGCATGTATGGCTATTGTATGAGTGTGGTATAATTGAATGTATGAAGTGATATGAATGTAGGCATGTGTATGAATATATGTGTTGAGGTTCCTTCATCGTTGTGAATATGAACTTGTAAGTAATATTGCTTGTGTTTGATGTGTTGGTGTATTGCGTGTATATGTCATGTATACATATGTTTGTATAACTATGTGGAGTACTTGTGTAAATGTCGTGTATGAATACTAGAGTGTATATATATCTGCTTGAGTGTTGTGTATGTGCAGTGTATGTACGTATATGCGATACACATAGCTATGTGTGGTTAGAGTACATGTAGTGTTGTTTGTATTTCGAGGGTGGGACGACCCTTAGATCCATTTTGCATTCGGTTAGACCTTAACTTTAAAAAGTCCGAGGACAAACTTTGTTTTTAATGTGGGTAGAATGTAATACCATGTTTTCATATATACAGGCAAAATTTACGTATTTCTAGACGTATTTGTACGAAAGAAATTTTTGGGTATTATTATAAATTTTCCATAATTATCTAATGACCAAATTATTTTTAAATAATTTTTTTAAACATCATTTGGATTAAATGGATGAGTATTTAGATGGAATACTTGGTATTTGGTGAATAAGGGTATTTTAGTAGAGTATTTCTATTTATTAGAAAATAGAAGTCCCTCAATTTCCTAATGGAGACACCTAGCCTAAGAGGTGTCATTACCTTTTTGATTTTCACCTAACTCTCTCCATTTGGCAAGCTAAGAGGGAATTAAGGGATGACAAGGATGAGGGGATGAATAAGAGAGAATAAATTGGGAAAAAGAAGAAGAAAAAGAAGAAGAAAAAATTCAAGTTCTCATCCCCTCTTCTCTCTCCCCTCTCCTCCCTTTGCACCTCCCACTCCACCACCATCTCCTTAATTCAATCCCCTTATTGACATCCACCATTGGAGCTTAAGGTATGGAAGAAGAAAGCTTGAGGATTGATGGGGTCTTCAAGGAGAAGAAGGGCCAAATAAATTAAGAAGGAGATATTTGAGTTAGGAGTTCTAACTTCCTAGTTAGGATGTAGTTTTAGGATTGTGGTTATATAGTTTCATCACCTATTTAATTTTAAGTTGGGAATTTGATGTAGAATTGTAGTTTAAGCCACATGATAGTAAAGTGCCATGTTATGTTAAGTTTAATATGCATGCTTATGATGTAATGTTTTATTTAGTGGAAGTATGCATAGTTTGCCAAAATATACCATGTAACACCCCATGTTAGTGTAGACCATGTTGCCATTATGCTTCCTTTCTTAGATTTAAAATCATGTCAAATTCTTAATTTGACATTTGTAACATTCCATAATGTCAAAATATTAGGATGACAATGGTAGTATGACTAGTAGCATCATGTTAGTCAATCAATATGTTATAATAGCTATGTTAATGATATGCTGTAAAATTTTTATTTCTGTCCTTAGATTCAAAAATTCATATATGCTAGTGTAGACCTCTAAATGGGATGATTCAAGATGTCTTGGAAAGTTCATGAAGTTAACAATAACTCTCTATATGAAACGATGCCTAATTTTGATTGTACGAAGGTGTACACAGACGACTTTACCATGATGTCAGTTTTAGACAAATTATACTACATTGTGGGAAACTTTTCATAACTCTCTCTACAGACCCCTAAATGACAAAATCTTAGATAATTTGGAAATAAAAGTTATGTATCTACAACTTTTATGTTCAGCACTAAACCAGATTATGGTCTTAGATAGTTGTTTTTGACTGATATATCAGAGTCTAGATTCAAAATAGAATTCTGTAGTTGTCATATAAATATCATGCTAAAGTTTGTGAAAATTATGGTGCTAAGAATGGTGATATTCATACTTATGGATGTAATGTTTGTATCCATGTAGTAAATTATGTTATGAGAATAGTTCATGCTTATGGATGTAATGTTATGCTTGTATTATATTACACAAATGCCATGGTATGCTCATTAGTCTCATATTTGCATACTTTATGACAAGATGCTTCCATACCATGATGTGTTTCATATTAAGAATGATGGAGTTATATGTTAATTAGAAACATTAGATGTTATAGTGTAAGTGAAATTTGTCATAAAGAGAATGGTAGCTTCACAAAAATTAACACCATATAGACCAAAGTGCCACATGGATCATCGTGCTACGAAAATGTTGGATGCCTCCTCCTGAATACATGGGGGCCACCTCTTGAATCTATGTGTGGTATGATAGACGACATGGACCTACGTACTACATAGACCAGCGTTGCACGAAAATGCCGGGGGCCACCTCCTGAATCCATAGGAGCCACCTCTAGAATTCATGAGTCACGTTTTAGGCATGCTGGCATAGATGGGATCCCTTATATGTTGCATTTGTATTCATAACCATTCATAAGCATCATGTGCATATCTATGAGGGTCTGCCTTTACATCACGCTTATTTAATTCTGTAGCTCTTACTTTCCAATATTTGCATGTGATGTTGTTTACTTTCCCTGCATGTTAATTCAGTAGACCTTATTTATAGTACTTGTTCCTTGCGTTAATAGTAACCTGTTTACAGTTAAGTGACCAGACCCGAGTTAGGAATAACAGTTCTAAAACTAGACCCTACCTAACGATGTTAGGATTTCCTACTAGGTCACGCGCTAACGTGTCCCATTTTCTTTTTTCAGGTTTCAGAGCAGTACAGCCAGATCAGGCCTGAATCAGGAGTTAGCTTTCAGTTCGTGGTAGAGATGGAATTCTCAGAGGGCATCCTCTTCAGTTGGTTCTCAGGGTAGTCTACGGAGTGAGTTGTACTGGTGTGGACCTTTATGTCCTTTTGGAATTTTTATGGGATTTCTTCTGTTTTTCACTTTTGTATTTGAGGATGAGATGAGGTAAATAAAGAGGTACCTTTGTTTTAATAATAAAGAATGTTGGACATCTATAGATTGTCTCTTATTTTCTGTGTTGGAGCATTACTTGTAATTCCCAGCATGTGCACAGTGACTTGCATTATTCATCTTGTAGACTCCTTCTCTTTCTTTTTAAGACACACTGCTCTTGGAATACTTTGGACGGATTTGTACTTTCCGGGTATCCTGTGGAGTGAAGCGTTACATATAGCCAACATTTGTATTCTCTTATTTTTTTCAATTGAAGATGACTATCTCCCGGTTTCAACAGACATTGTCGTAGATTTTTATTAGCTGGAGACTATTTTTCTACATTTTCTGGAAGATATGTATCTTTTTATGAAATGATATGATTTTTTGGCCTAATTTTGTCTTCGCTTTTTTAATTTGAAGATGGCAATCTCCCAGTTCCAATGGACATTTGTACGGATTTTTTTGAGCTCCGGGTTATTTTCTATATTTTTTGAATAATATGAATCTTTATATTAAATGATATGATTTTTATAACCTAATTTTGTCATCTCTTATTTTTTAAGTTGAAGACAGCGATCTCCCGGTTCCAAATGACATTTTTGTAGATTTTTTCCAGTTCGAGTCTATTTTTCTACATTT
Organism: Scilla litardierei; assembly: GCA_030789695.1. NCBI lineage: Eukaryota > Viridiplantae > Streptophyta > Magnoliopsida > Asparagales > Asparagaceae > Scilla > Scilla litardierei. The sequence continues at coordinate 714,948,127 of CM061142.1, read as the reverse complement.
TCGAGAAGTTATGGATCTTTTTATTAAATGATATGATATTTTGGCCTAATTTTTTCTTCGTTTATTTTTCAGTTGAAGATAGCGATCTCCCGTTTCTAACGAACATTTTGTGTATTATTCTAACCCTGTGACTATTTTCTAAATTTTTTGGAAGATATGGATCTTATTATAAATGCTTTGATTTTTGGCCAAATTTTGTCTTCTCTTATTTTTAAGTTGAGATGGCGATCTCCCTTCTCCAACGGATATTTTTGCAGATTTTTATTAGCTTGGTGCTATTTTCTACATTTTAATAGCCTACATTTGTCTTCTCTTTTTTCAGTTGAAGATAGCGATCTACCGGTTCCAATGGACATTTTTGCGGATTTTTCTTATCTTGAGTCTATTTTTCTACTTTTTCTTAAAGATATGGATCTTTTTTTGAAATAATATAATTTTTGGCCTAATTGTGTCTTCTCTATTTTTAAATTGAAGATGATAATCTTCCGATTCCAATGAACATTTTTCTGGATTTTTCTGAGCTTCGGGATATTTTCTATATTTTCTGTAAGATATGAATCTTCAAATTAAATGATATGATTTTTATAGCCTAATTTTTTCTTCTCTTATCTTTTTCTGTTGAAGATGGCGATCTCTTGGTTTCGACGAATAATTTTGCGGAAATTTTTTAGCTCGGTGCTATTTTCTCCATTTTATGGAAGATAAAAAACTTTTTATTAAATGATATATTTTTATAGCGTACGTTTGTCTTCTCTTATTTTTTTTCCAGTTGAAGATGTTGATCTCTCGGTTCAAACGGAAATTTTTGCGGATTTTTCTAAGCTCTAGGCTATTTTCTACATATTCTGGAAGATATTGATCTTTATATTAAATGATATGATTTTATGGTCTAATTTTGTCTTCTCTTATGTTTTTAGTTGATGATGACAATCTCCTGGTTCAAATGGACATTTTTGCGTATTATTCTGACCTTGGGCCTATTCTCTAAATTTTCTGGAATATATGTATCTTTTTATTAAACGATATGATTTTTGGCCTAATTTTGTCTTCTCTTATTTTTAAGTTAAAGATGTCGATCTCCTAGTTCTAACGGATATTTTTGCGGATTTTCATGAACTCCGTTTATTTTCTATATTTTATGAAAAGTAAGGATCTTTTTATTAAATGATATGATTTTTATAGCCTACATTTGGCTTCTCTTATTTTTTTTCAGTTAAATATGTCGTTCTACTCGTTCCAACAGACATTTAGCGGATTTTTTCTTAGGTTGGGACTATTTTTCTACCTTTTCTGGAAGATATAGATATTTTAAGTAAATGATATGAATTTTTGGCCCAATTTTATCTTCTCTTTTTTAAGTTGAAGATGGCGATCTCCCGATTTCAATTACATTTGTGCGGATTTTTTGTGCTCCAGCTATTTTCTAATTATCTAAGATATGGATCTTTATATTAAATGATATGATTTTTATAGCACAATTTTGTCTTCTCTTATTTTTCAGTTACAGATGGTGATCTCTCGGTTTCAACAAACATTTTTGCGGATTGTTTTTGAGCTCAGGGTTATTTTTATACATTTTCGGGAAGTTATGGATCTTTTTATTAAATGCTATGATTTTTGGCCAAATTTTGTCTTCTCTTATTTTTCCGCTGAAGATGGCGATTTCTCAGTTCAAATGGACATTTTTTGGATTATTCTAACTCGGGGCTATTTTCTTAATTTTCTGAAAGAAATGGATCTTTTTATTTGATTTTTGGTCTAATTTTGCCGTCTCTTATTTTTAATTGAAGATGACAATCGCCCGATTCCAACTTATATTTTTGCGGATTTTTCTGAGCTCGCGTTTCTACATTATATGGAAGATATGTATCTTTTTATAAAATGATCTGAGTTTTATAGCCTATATTTTTCTTCTCTTATTTTTTCAGGTGAAGATGGTGATTTACCTATTCCAACAGACATTTTTGCGGACTTTTCTTTCCTTGTGACTATTTTTCTACATTTTCTGTAACATATGAATTTTTATTAGATAATAGGAATTTTTGCCTAATTTTGTCTTCTCCTTTTTCTGTTGAAGACGTCGATCTTCCGATTCCAACTGACATTTTTATTGATTTTCCATAGCTCTGGGCTATTTTCTATATTTTATGAAAGATATGAATCTTTTTATTAAAGGATATGATTTTTGGCCTAATTTTGTCTTCTCTTATTTTTCAGTTGAAGATGTCGATCTTCCAGTTCCAATGGACATTTGTGCTGATTTTTCAGTGCTTCAAGCTATTTTCTACATTTATGGAACATATGGATCTTTTTATTAAATGATATGATTTTTATAGCCTAAGTTTGCCTTGTCTTATTTTTCAGTTGAAGATGGCGATCTCACAGTTCCAACAGACATTTTTGCGGATTTTTCTGAGCTGGGGGCTATTTTCTATATTTTATGTAAGATTTGGATTATTGTATTTATTAAATGATATGATTTTTATAGCCTAAGTTTGTCTTCTCTTACTTTTCAGTTAAAGATGGTAATCTCCTGTTTCCAACAGATTTTTTTGCAATTTTTTTGAGTTCGGGGCTATTTTATACTGTTAATTAAGGATATGGATCTTTTAATCAAATGATGATTTTATAGCCTAAGTTTGTCTTCTCTTATTTTTTTAAGTTGAAAATGGCGATCTCCCGGTTCCAACGGACATTTTTTGCGGAATTTTCTGACCTCGCACCTATTTTCTATATTTTCCAGAAGATGTGGATTTTTATTAAATAATATGATTTTTGGGCATAATGTTGTCTCCTCTGATTTTTTTTCGTTGAATGTAGTGATCTCCCGGTTCCAACGGGCCTTTTTGCAAATTTTTCTTAGCTCTAAGCAATTTTCTACATTTTCTGTAAACCATTGATCTTTATATTAAATGATATAATTTTTATAGCCTAATTTTGGCTTCTCTTATTTTTCAGTTTAAGAAGACGATCTTCGGTTCTAATAGAAATTTTTGTGCATTTTTCTGAGATCTGGGCTATTTTCTACATTTTCTAAAAATATGGATCATTTAATTAAATCATATGATTTGGTGGCCTTATTTTGTCTTCTCTTATTTTTCTATTGAAGATATCGATCTCCCGGTTCCAACGGACATTTTTGCAAATTTTTCTGAGTTCGGGACTACTTTTTACAGTTTATTGAAGATATGTTTCTTTTATTAAATAATATGATTTTATCGCCTAATTTTGTCTTCTCTTATTTTTTAGTTCAAAATGTTGATCTCCCGGTTCCGATAGAATTTTTTGCGGATTTTTCTAAACTCTGGTCTATTTTCTACTTTACTATAAGATATGAATATTTATATTAAATGATATGATTTTTATGTTGTCTTCTCTTGTTTTTCCGTTGAAGATGGTAAACTCTCGGTTACAACAGACATTTTTGCAAATTTTTCTGAGTTACGCGCTATTTTCTACATTTTTTCTAGCATATATATCTTTATATTTAATGATATGATTTTTATAGCCTAATTTTGTTTTCTCTTATTTTGGTGAGCTCCCGGTTCCAACGAATATTTTTACGTATTTTTCTAAGCTCGGGGCTATTTTTATAAATTTTCGGGAAGCTACTGATCTTTTTATTAAATGATAAGATTTTTTGGCCTAATTTTGTATTCTCTTAATTTTAAAGTTATAGATGGCGATCTCCCGGTTCCAACGGAAATTTTTGATTATTTTTCAGTGCTCGGGGCTATTTTTTTTAGGTTTATTAAAGATATGTAATTTTTTATTAAATGATATGATTTTTATTGCCTAATTTTATCTTCTCTTATTTTTTTCGTGTAATATTATGATCGCCTGGTTCTAATGGACCTTTATGCGAATTTTCTGAGCTCCAGGAAATTTTCTACATTTTTGTGAGATACGGATCTTTATATTAAATGATATACTTTTTATAACCTAATTTTGTCTTCTAATATTTTTCTATTAAAGATGACGATCTTTCGGTTCCAACAGAAATTTTTACAGATTTTTCTGAAATCTGGGTTATTTTCTATATTTTATGAAAGATATAGATCTTTTTATTAAAGGATATGATTTTTGGCCTAATTTTATCTTCTCTTATTTTTTCTGTTAAAGATGGCGGTCTTTTGGTTCCAACGGACATTTCTGCGGATGGTCCTCGCTCGGGACTATTTTCTACATTTTACTGAAGATATGGAACTTTTTTTAAATGTTATGATTTTTGTAGCGTAATTTTGTTTTATCTTAATTTTCAGATAAGTATGTCGATCTGCCGATTCCAACAGACATTTTTTGCGGATATTTCTGAGATTTTTCTACATTTTCAGTAAGATATTTAGTAAGATAAGGATTGTTTCTTAAATGATATGATTTTTGGCCTAATTTTTCCTTCATTTATTTTTTGTTGAAGAGCTTAATTTTGTCTTCTCTTATTTTTTAAGTTGAAGATGGCGATCACCCGGTTGCAACTGACATTTTTGCGTATTTTTGAGCTCGGTGCTATTTTCTACATTTTATGGAAGATATAGAACTTTTTATTAAATAATTTGATTTTATAGCCTACATTAGCCTTCTCTTATTTCAATTGAAGATGGTGATTTCTCGGTTCCAACGAACATTTTTGCAGATTTTTCTGAGCTCCAGCATATTTTATACATATTCTGGTAGGTATGGATCTTTATATTAAATGATATGATTTTTATGGTCAAATTTTGTCTTCTCCTATTTCTCGGTTGAAGATGACGTTCGCTCGGTTCCAATAGACATTTTTGCATATTATTCTGACCTCGGGGTTATTTTCTAAATTTTCTAGAATATATGTATCTTTTTATTAAATGATATTATGTTTGTCTTAATTTTATCTTCTGTTATATTTCAGTTGAAGATGGCGATCTACCGCTTCTAACGGACATTTTTGCGGATTTTTATGAGCTTGGTGCTATTTTCTATATTTTACGAAAGATAAGAATCTTTTTATTAAATGATATGATTTTTATAGCCTACATTTGTCTTTTCTTATTTTTTCAGTTGAAGATAGCGATCTACCCTTTCCAACCGACATTTTTGCGTATTTTTCTTAGCTTGGGACAATTTTTCTACCTTTTCTAAAGATATGGAAATTTTAATTAAATGATATGTTTTTTCGGCCCAATTTTGTCTTCTCTTTTTTCAGTTGAAGATAGCGATCTCCTGATTCCAATTTACATTTGTGCGGATTTTTTTGAACTCCGGGCTATTTTCTACATTATCTATAAGATATGGATCTTTATATTAAATGATATGATTTTTATAGCCTAATTTTGTTTTCTCTTATTTTTCAGCAGAAGATGGAGATCTCCCTGTTCCAACAGACATTTTTGCGGATTTTTCTGAGCTCGGGCTATTTTTGTACATTTTTGGGAAGTCATGAATTTTTTATTAAATGATACGATTTTTGGTCAAATTTTGTCTTTTCTTATTTTTCAGCTGAAGATGGCGATCTCCTAGTTCCAACGAACATTTTTGGGGATTATTCTGACCTCGGGGCTATTTTCTAAATTTTCTGGAAGATATGGATCTTTTTATTAAATGATTTGATTTTTGGCCTAATTTTTCCTTCTCTTATTTTTCAAGTGAAGATGGCGATCTTCTATTTTCAACTATTATTTTTGCGGATTTTTCTGAACTCGGTGATATTTTCTACATTTTATGGAAGCTACACTACAACAAAACTAGTCATTTACAACTTCTATAGGACAACATTTTTATTTTGATAGTTGTAATAACTGTTTACCACAACTTTTCTCTCTTTGAAAGTTGTAAAAAATGGTTATTACAACTTTTTTCGTGGATAGTTGTAAAAAATGGTTATTACAACTTTTTTCGTGAATAGTTGTAAATGTTAATTTTGACACCACAACTTTTTTCCTCTGAAAGTTGTAAAAACGTTTATTACAGCTTTTTTGTGGATAGTTGTAAAAAATGGTTATTACAACTTTTTTCGTGAATAGTTGTAAATGTTAATTTTGACACCACAACTATTTTTCTCTGAAAGTTGTAAAAAATGTTTATTACAACTTTTTCGTGGATAGTTGTAAAAAATGGTTATTACAAATTTTTTTCGTGAATAGTTGTAAATGTTAATTTTGACACCACAACTATTAACTATTGCTAATGAACAATTTTTTATTTGGGTAAAATATATGGTTAGAACATTAAGTTTGAGGAAAAAAATTCTATCAGGGCCATTTTTTGATAGTCATGAGAAGTTAATATGAAATGGTTAAAAAGAAGAAAGTGGGTTCATTTGTGCATGAGACAAAAAATTTGTCTAATGCTACATGTGGCCCGTAATTGACAGATCCATAGGTTAGCAACATTATAAAAAGATATGCACCGTACTTTGTCGTCAATGCTTTTTCCAAATAATCCTTTTTTCTATTTACAAACGTTAATTTAAAAATAAGAGGGAAGTTGACTATGTGGAAGAGGGGGAGAAAGTGCGAACGTAAGACCGCTTCAACAATTTTGAGATCATGATAGAGGAAAATAAAACAATAGCAAGTTACTATAGTAGGCTGGCCCTAATCCAAAGTGTTGCTCCTCTCTTTCTCCCCTCTCACCTAGCCCCAACTCGACCTAGCTCCCGATCTCTTCCCCCAAGCCCTACCTCGCAATCTTCTCTCCCCTAAGCCCATCTGGAGCCCTCTTCATGCGCTCTACTCAAGCGATCGTCAACACGTACGCTCTCCTCAGGCGATCGTCAATAGCTCAAGCGATTCAAAGCGCAATGGCCTCTCTTATGCTAAGCACCATCACCAAAACCCAGAAATTTTCATCGTCTTCCCTCTTTGTGCGATCGATCGAGGGTCTTGCTTCTTCGTTGCCGTTATCGTTGCTCAAGCATTATCCGCTGAGAAAAACTTTGGGTTAGGGTTTCATCGATCTCATTTGAGTTCTAACTCTCGCATCTCGGTTGCTTTGAAGCCGTGGGGTGGGGGCCATGGCGTGCTTTCACTCACTGTGAAGCAAATTAGGGAGGCCTATTGACAAGTCCAACTTCGTTGTTGATGGATTTGACTCCCCGCTCTCCAACAAAAAAATGTCTATCCTTTTTTCTCTTCAAAAGGGGTTCTTCCTGATTTCGTTGAGTGTAATGAATTTTCTTTCAATATCACCAAATTCAGATGAAGCATACCATAAATGCCGAATTTGCTTGTGATCTTTTTTGTGTGTGGGAAAAACACGGAATGGAGTTGTTTTTTCAAATATTCCTCAGCGCAAGGCAGTGATAAATAAGGTGAAGAGCTGAAAAAGTTTTGATTTTTCAATTGCACAACTATTAATTGTAGGTTTGAAATGAATCAGATTGGAGATTTTATTTTTTTAAATTCTTTGCTTTGTTCATCTGCTTATAATCATGGTTTAAAAGTTGGCATTTTTAATTTCATGATTATATGAAAAATAGAGCATGTCATCAATGATCGTTGGCTTTGTAGGACTATTTATAACCGTAAAGACCCATGCGAGGCTTAACTTCTGTTACAAATTCCATTTGGTGATATATACTAGGATTTAGGAATTTAAGATTTAATTTCCTAAGCAAACTGAATCCTTATATTAGGACATCAATTGTGGTTGATGATGCCATGAGGCTAACGATTATGTGCTTCTATTTGGATTTTGGAAAATTCGTCATTAACATGTACTTGAATCAAATTCATGGTTCATATTGTGTTGACTTGTTTTCTTTTCAAGCATGAAGAATTTTACTGCTCTACTTTCGTTTATTTTAATTACTTCTTTCTTTCTTAACTTATTTTTTTGACAAAAAATAGTGCTGGAAGTCCTATTCATGCTCTATATCAATATATATGACAAGAAATTACGTTACGCGACACATTTTACGAGATAAATGGGTTTCTCTAGTTTAACATTTTTTAGTTAAATGGGGTTCTCTAGTTGATTTCTCTCTGTTTCTGATTGTTTTTATTGGAATTTTGTTTGAATTTTGCAGGAAGAGAAGGCAAAAGTTATTCAAACCTTACTGTTTGTTGCTGGAATCAATACGCTGCTTCAGACCCATTTCGGCTGTCGGCTTCCGACATTGATCAGAGGGTCATTTATCTTCATCTTCCAACCCTTTCGATTTCTCAATCACAGATTCGTTTACATTATTGACCCATATGAGGTTTACTTTAAATCTCTCAGTGTGTTTATATTGTTTTTTAATCTCTAAAATCATTTTCGATTTATTTGTTGGGTGTATTAGAGATTTGAGTACACTATGAGGACAATACATGGCGCTCTTATCTCGGGATCGAGCTTGCAGATTCTTGTGGGGTTTTGGGCTTGTGGAGGATTTTGGCAGGTATTTGTTGTTTTGCTTTGTGAATTGCTTGGTTATTTTGGGAATTTCTTGCATTTGCAATCTCAGTTTCATCAAGTTATTGATCCCAAAAGTATTATGAAGCCTATCTGAATGTTTTTATGGCAAAATTGGTGGCAAAATGTGTGTTTTCCTTTTCTCAAAATATATAGGTGTCGCATAACTAAATTTGCGGTGTGATTTATACTTCTGAACAACCTTCAATCAATTTTCGATTTATTTGTTGGGTTCATGTATTAGATATTTGAGTACACCATGATGACAATACAGGGCGCCCTTATCACGGGATCGATCTTGCAGATTCTTATGGGGTTTTCGGGCTTGTGGAGGATTGTGGTCAGGTATTTATTGTTTTGCTTTGTGAATTGCTTGGTTATTTTGGGAAGTTCTTGCATTTGCATTCTCAGTTTCATTAAGTTGTTTATCCCAAAAATATTATGAAGCCTATCTGAATGTTTTTTTACAAAATTGGTGGTAAAATGTGTGTGTTTTCCTTTCCTCAAAAGATATAGGTGTCGCGTAACCAAATTTTGGGTGTGATTTATACTTCTGCACAACCTTCACTCAATTTTTCCCAGGCTGATAACTTTTCATGCTTTAAAAAGTGCTCTTCCATTGCTCTAGAATGCCATGTATTGATCTTTCATGCATAACTGAGTTCTCATATACAGTGCAAGTTTTGGGACATCACTATTTTCTAGCCGATGCCCAATTATACAACATGCTTGCACATTCTGTGTAGCACATGCTTGTTATTGGGCAGACTATGAATATATCGAATCACTTCTGATATAATTAGGAATCTATTTTAAATAGATGATTTAACGTTTCTAGGATATTGTATGCCATGGCTCATTTATTCTTTGGTTTTTACATGAAAAGTACATATAATGGCTTTTCATCCAAAGTTGCTTTAATCATGACCAAATTCTTAAAAGATTCATCATCTTTATTAGTTTGCATCTAGAGGATGGAACCGTTATTAGAACAAAGGTATCTCAACAAGATTGGGCAATCACATATGGAAGATATTGAATTGTTGATTTAAAACTATTTTCCCCCGACTTGATCATTTTCTACCAATCAACTTTGCAACACTGTGATATTTTGCTAGCATTAAGACCCATGAGAATAAGTTAAATGCAATTACATTGTTTAGAAAAGTTTTTAAAAAAGGGAGAAAAAGAGCGTTGAACAAGTGACAATGATGATTGTATGTGTTATGCTATATGCACATAATTTGCAATATTGATAGTAAATACTTGGAAAATGATAGTTTGTCGACAAAAAAGCTTTCGACTAGCTATTTAAAAGTCTGTAATTGTGATGTGAATTGATGTGACTTTTGTATATAAAACATGAAATATGGTTAGATAATAGCTTTGTTTCTTTTTTATGTTTATTATTTTTTAAGATTTGAAAGACTTTTATTCACCTTCCAGTTATCCCTTTTCACTTCTGTTACGTCTATATGCTTAATCCCTGATCAAAAATGTTTTGTTGGTGATCCAAAGGTACTACTCGGGTGTGATGGAATGCAATCCGTGGTGGCTCAATGATTGGGACTTGCAGCTCCCATTAGTTCTGGCAGGACAGCTGTCCAGGGATTTTCTATTTATCAAAAAGTCCACATGATGAAGAATGGGGTCCACCAATTCCTTTCAGATGGAAAAAGGGCTGGTATCATTCCTCTTAATGACAAATAGGTCTATTGGTTCTTTACCTTTTGTACTGTGCTAAGAGGTAAATCTCTCTCTTTATCTATCTCACACATGCACAGACATGCACAGACATGCATAGACACATGCATCCCATTTTCTAATGACAAGGACTAGCTTATAGACCTGGGCGTGATTAAGTTTCGAAAGATTGCATTGAAAATTAACCTCCCCAACTGATCTGCGTATTGATCCCACACCAAACTTGAATGGCGGTGAGAATTTCATGACTGAAGAGATTGTATTACTAAAAACCAATGCGATTCTGAAAAAACAATCGCTTTCTTTTTATTAGCAGAGTCGTCTAGTTGCACATGAAGTATTAACATTATGTGGGTTAGGCGAGGGCAAAGGCAGCTCGGGCAGCGAATGTGGGTTAGGCAAGGTGGAATGGCACATGATATGTAGGGCAGCATATATAAAAACTACTTTTTATGGTTTATGTTCTTTTTCTAATTATTTTTATAATGTTTTCACACAAAAAAACACGCTTATTAAATGTTGCACTGCAGAAACTAATTTGTACGGTTGTAGAAATCGGACGTTCTTCATGGGTCTGATCGGGTCTTTGTCTGTATCAAGCATGACGGCTCGCATGTACACCATGGGGGAAGATTACGTTGGGTTTTGGAGGCCGATGATGAAGGGGGGTTACTGGTATAGAGAGGAAGCTTGTGCTCCGTCCATCACCGTCGGTCGACGAAGGGGCATGACTGAGAGGAACAGTGTTGTATCCACCACAGCCATGAGTGTTGTTGTAACTCTATGTCAATACTTATTTGTCATATGTAGTTAGTTGACTGATGTATGATATCAGCAATGATATGCAAATTTTGTAAAAAAAATTATATCACTTTAGTTTTTGAAAAAAGATGAGGAAATAAAACTGTGTTATCTCAATGAATAATGAATGTGGTTTGAATAATATTTTGTGTGTGTGTTCATCAGGATGTGTACAACTACTGCAGGGAGATTTGGAATAACTGCAGCCGCATATTTTTTTAATTTTTTACATTTTCTGCAATGTTTTATAGAAGTTGTAATAACTGTTAGACAACATTTTATAGAAGTTACCAAAGAGTTTTGAACAACAATTTAAACTAGTTGTAATAGAAGTTTACACAATCTTTTATAAATGTAGTAATATAAGTTTACACAATTTTAAAAGAAAGTTGTAATATTGCTTTACACAACTTTTATAAACGTTGTAATAAAAGTTTACACAACTTTTATTAAAAGTTGTAATAGAAGTTTACAAAATGTTTATTAAAAGTTGTAATATCTTTATACACAACCTTTTCTAAACGTTGTAATAGAAGTTTACACAACATTTCAAAAAATTTGTAATATTTATCAATTACAACGTTTGCTTACAACATGCAGAAAAAGTGGTCGAAGGAGCTGACCCTATTACAACTTTGCATATTACAACTGTTACGACCTGATGGTCGGCCTAGAAAATGAAGGCCCAAATAGTTGAAACCCAAGTGAATATGCTAGCCGAAACAAGAGTGAGCCCAAATGAGAAGCCTACCGCTCGCCCGGCTGATCGACAAGCTCATCCTACAAATAGAGAGAGGCTTGCCCAACTAGTCAAGCGGTAAGCTCGCCAGCCAAGCGTAGAGATCGATCGGCACGGCAAAGCTCGCTTTGACGACCTAGGCAGGAGGGTCAACCGGAGGAAGCTAGGGATGCCGAGCTCGGGTGCAAGCTTGACTCTCTCTAAGGGAAACCCTTGACGACCAGGCAGCCCATAAATATCTCTGACCAAGTGACATGGGGCCACCTACACCTCCAATTAATGCCCAAGGTTAAAGACGAGAACTGATGGTCGCCCATCGTGTCCCCATTAATGCCCGATTAAGGTGGTGCTAAAATATCTCTGACACTCTTGCAAACCCATCGCATCCCTATTAATACTCCAGCAAAGCGCCAGCTGGACCCCAGCTAAGCAGAAGCAACAGATGATTGGACGGTGATCAGCCGACTCTTCCCACTATAAATACCCCCCTTTAGCCATCAACGAGGGGGTTGGTTGGTAGAAATAAAAAACTCTCATTTACACATTAGGCTGGATATCGTCCACATATCTATGCCTTCCACGCAAGCTCGCCACGTTAGGTCGCTCTACACTAGATCGGCCAGCATGTCCCGCCTCCTTTTAACAAGTCGCTTACTAAATTTACCATCGATGAGGCCACGGGTTGACAGTCAACCCAGCCTTTCTGACGAGCTGCTCGTTGTGCAGGAAGATCGGCCACTCTTCCAAGTGGTCGGCGACCTTCGAGCAATCTTGAATCTGGCGTTTAGCCTCTACTAAGACCCAATTAACATGTAATCACCGTACCCTTGATTCCCCTTTGTATAAATCTCATTGTTAGGGGGATTTGACCTGCAACAATTGGCATCGTCTGTGGAAACGAAGGGTTACACTCATGTCTGGCTCCACACATACTCGTAATAATTCCCACCATGACAAGTCACCCGACATCACCCCACTGCCACCTCCAAGAAAGCTGTGACGACTCGAGGCACTAATCAATAACACTCTGAGGTCGCCCTTAGCCGAGGAGCCTCGTTCTCCCGGAAGGACCTCTCGCTGGATCTGCCCATTGAGGGGTCAACGGCTATCATACAGACCGCGGTACACAACGTCCATGCAAACTTCACGGCCTTCACCAAGATGATGGAAGACTGGGTCGTCGCCAGACCCGTGGGGCCCCCTCCGCCCGAAGGCTCCCCTAGACCCCCGAATGTGAGGCAAGACTCCTCCTCTAGTTCGAATAGGAAGTTGTCGCTCGACAAATGCAGCTCGACGAGGAAGATGCTGTTTGACCACGACAGCTGACCATCGCCGTGAGGGAGATGCTTTGAGAGAGGAGCTGAGGAGTCCATATGAGGCGGCCCAGGGAGTACGAAATTTCCATAGGCCAAATCTCGTTGCTGAAATTCATCGGTGCGGGAGGTCACGGACCCCGAGACAAGAAGAACTCCTGCATCGGAGCGGAAGCCCCCATCGGTCAGGACGCTGTTCTCCTATGCGTAATGATCACCAAGCGAGGGATTGAGGCAAACCCTGACAAGATATCTGCCCTCATCAACATGAGTGAGCCGAGGAAGATCAGAGACTTACAAAGGCTGAATGGGCAGATCGCCACACTGAGGAGATTCCTGTCAAAGTCCACCGAGAGGTTCCTCCCATTCTTTTACGGAAGGCCCTTAGTATGAAGAAATGGGCGAGGAAGAAAGTCGAGTGGGACGACTCTTGCACCCAAGCCTTTCGCAAGCTGAAATCTTATCTGCAAAGCACATCACTGCTCGCGAAGCCGAAGGAAGGAAAGCGGCTTGGCCTCATCTAGCCGAAGGAAGGAGAGCGGCTTGGCCTCAACTGCCGCCATAGAGGAGGCCGTCAGCTCGGTCCTAATCAAAGAAGATGTAGGCACCCAGAGGCTGGTCTACTATACCAGCCGAGTGCTCCAGGAGGCAGAAACCCGCTATGGCCATATATAGAAGTTTGCCTACTGATTAACCCTGACAGCAAGGAAGCTCCGACCCTACTTCAAGGCGCATACCATCATGGTCTACGCCAACTCGCCGATCGAGAAGAATCTGAAGAGGTTGGAGAGATCGGACCGGATGTTGAATTTGACATCGTCTACAAGCCCACGACGACGATCAGGGGTAGGCACTGGCAGACTTCGTGGTAGAATGCACGGTCAAAGAGCTTGTTGGAGCTTTGCCTGATGTTTAGATGGGCACGGAACAACAAAAGCCGCCATCAAGGACACCCTCTCAACATCCCCCCGATCCGAGGGAGAGCGATGGATCATCCACGTAGATGGATAGGCCACAGGCTCGGAGAGTAGAGCCGGCATCCTGCTAGAGACCCCCGAAGGGAGCTTGCTGGAGTAGGCACTTTGCTTTAATTTTTCAGCGACCAACAATGTGGTGGAGTACGAGGCCGTCCTCAAAACTCTACTAAGCACTTGGGGCAACAAATGTGCTGTTGATTAGCGACTTGAGGCTCGTCGTCCAACATATACAAGGCAGCTTGAAGCTAGGGAGGACCTGATGAAGCGTTATCTAAAGTGCACCCGGGCCGAGCTTCAAAAGTTCAGAAGTGCGGAGATCCATCATCTGCCTCGATCAAATAATCTCTGTACCGACGCACTCTCAAAGTTGGCATCTTCTTCTTCGGCCGAGATAGGAAAGGCCATCTACGTCGAGAGCCTGCTGACACCAAGTATTGAAGAAGGCGACCTGATATGTGTTGACCATGAGCCAACGTGGATGAGCCCGATCATAACATACTTGGAGACCGGGGCCTTGCTCGGAGATCGGCGAGAAGCACGGACGATTGAAAGACATGCCTTGATTTCGTGATCTTCGGCGGCGAGCTTTATCGGAAGCGTCACGCTTTATATTAATTGATATGATTTTTATTGCCTAATTTCTGTCTTCTCTTATTTTTCAGTTGAAAATGGTGATCTCCCGGGTCCAACGGACATTTTTTGCGGATTATTCAGAGCTCGGGTCTATTTTTATGCATTTTTGGGAAGTTATGCATCTTTTTATTAAATGACATGATTTTTTGGACTAATTTGGTCGTTTCTTATTGTTTATTCATTTGAAGATAGCGATCTCCCTGTTCTGACGGACATTTTTGCTGATTCTTTGAGTTCGGGTCTATTTTCTATATTTTCTGGAAGATATGTTACTTTTTATTACATGATATCATTTTGGCCTAATTTTGTATTCTCTTATTTTTCAGCTGAAGATGGCGATCTCCCTGTTCCAACGGACATTTTTTGCGAATTTTTCTGTGCTAAAAGATATTTTCTAAATTTTATTTAAGATATGTATCTTTTTATTAAATGATATGATTTTTTCACCTAATTTTGTCTTCTCTTTTTTTTCAATTGAAAATGACGATCTCCCAGTTCCAACGGACATTTGTTAGGACTTTTTCGAGCTAGATATTATTTTTCTACATTTTTTGGAAGTTATGAATCTATCTATTATGTGGCCTAATTTTGTCTTCTCTTATTTTTAAGTTGAAAATGGTGATCTTCCAGTTCCAACGGACATTTGTGCGGATTTTTCTTAGCTCCGCGCCATTTACGTCTTTCGACATTTTCTGTAAGATATGAATATTTATATTAATTGATATTATTTTTATTATCTAATTTATGTCTTCTCTTATTTTTCAGTTGAAAATGACGATCTTCCAGGTCCAACGGACATTTTTTGCGGATTTTTCAGAGCTCGGGTCTATTTTTATACATTTTCGAGAAGTTATGGATCTTTTTATTAAATGACATGATTTTTTGGACTAATTTGGTCGTTTGTTATTTTTTTTCGTTGAAGATGGCGACCTCCCGGTTCCAAAAGACATTTTTAGGGATTTTTCTAAGCTTCGGGCTATTTTCTAAATTTTCTATAAGTTATGAATCTTTATATTAAATGCTATGATTTTTAATCCCAATTTTGTCTTCTCTTATTTTTCTAGTTGAAGATGTCAATCTCCTGGTTCCAGCGGACATTTTTGCAGATTTTTCTCAGCTCAAAACTATTTTCAAAAGTTCATTGAAGATATAGACCTTTGTATTAATGATTTGATTTAAATGAAATGATTTTTGGCCTAATTTTGTCTTCTCTTATTTTTCACTTGAAGATGGCGGTCTCCTGGTTCCAACTAACATTCTTACAGATTTTTCTGAGCTCCGAGCTATTTTCTATATTTTCTGTATGATATGAATCTTTATATTAAATGCTATGATTTTTATAATCTAATTTTGTGTTCTCTTATTTTTTAAGTTGAAGATGGTGATCTCCCGATTCCAACGGATATTTTTCTGGATTTTTCTAAGATAGGTGCTATTTTCTACATTTTCAGGAAGTTATAGATCTTGTAATTAAATGATATGATTTTTGGAATAATTGGTTGTCTCTATTGTTTGTTGAAGATGGCGATCTCCAGTTCCAACGGTCAATTTTAGGGATTTTCTGATATCCAGACTATTTTCTAAATTTTCTTCAAGAAATGAATCTTTATATTAAATGATAAGATTTTTAGCCTAAGTTTGTCTTCTCTTATTTTTCAGTCGAAGATGACGATCTTCTGGTTCCAACGGACATTTTTGCATTTTTTCAGCTCGGAACTATTTTCAAAAGTTCATTGAAGATATGGATCTTTTATTAAATGATATGATTTTTAAAGGCTAAGTTTGTCTTCTCTTATTTTTTTAGTTGAAGATGACGATCTCCCAATTCCAACAGACATTTTTCCAGATTTTTCTGACATCGTGGCTATTTTCTAAATTTTCTGGAAGATATGGATGTTTTTACTAAATGATATGATTTTTGGCCTAATTTTTCTTCTCATATTTTTCTGTTGAAGATGGCGATCTCCCGGTTCCAACGGACATTTTTCATATTTTCTGATCCAGTCTATATATTCTATATTTTTGTTAGATATGAATCTTTATATTAAATGTTATGATTTTTATAGCCTAATTTTGTCTTCTCTTATTTTTTTTAGTTAAAGATGGTGATCTCCCTGTTCAAACGGATAATTTTGCGGATTTTACTTAGCTCTATATTTTCTGGAAGATGTGTATCTTTTTATTAAATGATATGATTTTGACATAAATTTGTATTCTCTTTTTTAAGTTGAAGATGTCGACCTCCCTATTCCAACGGACATTTTTGCGGATTTTACTTAGCTGAATTTTTTATTATGATTTTTGGCATAGTTTTGTTTTCTCTTATTTTTCAGTTGAAGATGGCGATCTCCCTGTTCCAACGGATATTTTATGCATATTTTTCTGAGCTCGAGTCTATTTTCTACATTTTCTGGAAGATATGGATCTTTTTATTAAATGATATCATTTTTATAACCTAATTTTGTCTTCTCTTATTTTTAAGTTGAACAAGGTGATCTCCTGATTCCAAAGGACATTTTTACGGATTAATTTTACATCGGGGCTATTTTCTAAATTTTCTGTAAGATATGAATCTTATTATTAAATTATATGATTTTTGCCTAAGTTTGTCTTCTCGTATTTTTCAATTGAAGATGGCGATCTCCCGATTCCAACGGACATTTTTACCAATTTTTATGAGCTCTGTGCTATTTTCTACATTTTATGGAAGATATGGATCTTTTATTAAATGATATGATTTTTGTAGCATACGTTTCTCGTCTCTTATTTTTTGTTGAAGAAGGAAATCTACCGGTTCCAATGCATATTTTTTGCATATTTTTCTTTAGTTGTGGCTATTTTTTTTACATTTTTTTTGGAAAACATGGATCCTTTTATTAAATGTTTGTTATAAATATGGTCTAATGGGCCTATTGGGTATCCACCCACATTGAATAATATGTATATGAGGCTAGGGGTTTCCTAGCCCTTAACCCTTCACAACACGTTATCAGCACGACTGCTCGTGGAAAAGACGACGGCTCGTGAGAGGGAGCCGGTCCGCGGAAGCTCCGATGATTTTTTTCGCAATGCAATGCTTTACGAGAAGACCTGGATTTTTTCGGGCATCCTTCATCGAACGTTGCTAGATTTGGAGAACGGATCTAGAGGTAATCACACAAAAACTCGATCTAAAGCTATTTTTTAGTAAAATATGTTTAGATCTGTTAAATCTTGGACCAAAATCGATGTTTTACAAAATAAAAATCAAATTTTTATGACAAAAATATTGATTACAAAAATAAAATTGGATTTTGTAACAAAAATCGGATTTTTAAGATGATGGAGATATTTTCTCAATACACTGAGGGACTCCTCTTTTTTTCATCGATATTTTAATAAGCAGCTGTTGTTTGATAGACTCTTGTGTTACAAGTTGCCCAACGATGCAACAATCTACGTCGCTTGTCTTACATGTGCAACACACGAATTAATTATTTAACTTCATTAATGCTGTAAAATTCTTTTGGTGCCTGCTTGTTTATACAAACAAGTAGTCTCATGTTTATGATCCATGTGTTACAATATTACTTTGTAGTACTAAAAGTAGTACATCACCGTGAGGAAGCCCCAAAACCCTCATGAGATGAGAGGTCTAAGGGATAATTCCTAGATATACCTTAACAGGCTGGCTCATATCATTTCTCTTTATTTATTTGAGACTTTTTGCATTATACGCCTTCCACCCGCCCGCAAGGGGCTCCGCTGCCATGAAGGCGGCACCCCCTGCACCGACACGCCGGCCGCAGGGGGGCCCGCTGCCCCGAAGACAACGTCTCCCACAACGCCCTTATTCTCCATCAGAAGAGGTGGGGCCGGCCCTGACGGCCAGGCAAAACCCATGCGCCTTCATGTCCCATGTTTCAATAAACGCCAGCAAAGGAGGCTCACAGCTTTGCTGGCTGCGGCCCCCCACAAATCCGATCACCACCGGTAAAGGGAGGGGGCTCCGCAGCCCTGATGGCTACGTCCCCCGCACCCAAAATCCTAGCCAATGGTTTTTTGTGGCTCTGAAGGCCACCGCCACGTCCGCGTGCACCCTTCACGGCACTAACGCTCGTCGCCGCACTAATCACGTGAAAACTAAGCCAAACCCTAATTAGGGTCTTTGGACGGCCATGTATGACGGGGAATCCTAAATTTTATATGGGGCTTTTTGGGACATATAATTAATTCTCCCGTTTACCATTATATGCCTGAATCATATATGTGATGAAAATTTTAAATGCCCGTAGCATAATTATATATCTGCGATTAAATCTTTTGAATGCTTGTTGTATAACTACATGCCTGTGATGAAAACTTTAAATGCCTATAGCATAATTATATATCTGCGATTAAATCTTTGAATGTATGTTGCATAACTACATGCTTGTGATGAAAAATATATATGCCTGCTGCATATCCTATGTTCTGTGATGCACATTTCATTTAGCATGCTAAAATCTCTATGATCTATTTTAATGCCTGTAGCATAACTATATGTCTGCGATGAAATTATTTGAATGCCTGCAACATATAAAAATAACATGTGTATACATCATATATGTTTCAATTCATGTTAGCTGAGTATACATTTTTAGCTCACATGCTTGATATTGTTTGCATGGATAATTTAGTTTCTTTCAACTATTTTATTGAGCATACCTTTTAGCTTACAAGATTTATATTATGTGCATGATACATCCTTAAATGTTACATATTGCACACTTATATGCTCATTCAATGCTTATGCTCATGCTCATGCTCATGATATGACAATATTTTATGACAACAAACCAATCATAATATCAAAAAGTTTAACATCATATCTACTTAGACAAATTGAACCTAAAGTTCAAATCAAATCAAAAGTCAACACCCTTTTACTCAAATAAAATAAAAATTACCAAATACGATGGATTATGCGAAAATCAATTATGAGATCTTTTTAGAGATACACATTTTGCGGTAAATAGATCTCTCAGATCTATGGTCTTTATAAACCAATATTGACTCCGACAGTTGTCATAACACCGCTAAACTCTTTTAGAATAATTTCACTATACAAGGTATAATTCTTGAATCTAGCCTTAATTTTAGGCATATGCCCGAAGTTGTGGCTTAATAGATAAGTGAGAAATTATAAATTTCGTAGCCACGTATCTGTTTCCCCTTGAGCATGATTCTCTATCCATATAATACTTGAATGACTCGATAAAAATGGCCTGGAGACCATACTTGAGCATTCAAATAGACTTTTAAAAGTCTCTCATAAATTAGAAAAGTGGAAATATAGAAACTAATTCATTTCTCTTGTATATGTCTACTTAGTAAGACTAATATTCATTCTTCCTTATAAATGACAATAAGGAAGACTGAAAACATGGAAAGTCCTGAATAAAATGAGAAATGGAAGATATGATATACCTCGACATGGAGTAAACAATGGCAAACCAATATCAGACCAGAAGTTTTGATAAGACACATAATGCTTTTGCAACATAAATGGAGCATTAACGTATGCCATAGAAAAATATATACATACCTAGTCTAAACGACGAAAGTCAATTGACCTTGTGTATATCTAGCTACTCCCCGAGGACAAATAAACTTTGAAAATAAATTTAATCTGTTGACATAAAATAATTCTTAATGAGTATAGTTACAGACGTATGCTATCAAAAACATTTAACCCTAATAATAGTCCAATTAAAAACTTTTTTTGGACGTCTACTTGAGATTCAGACTTTGCAAACCTGAATACTCTATATGAGGATACCAAGTACTGTCAAAAATCAATAAAAGAAACTTACCAAGTTTGGATGGATATTCGTCAAAACAAAATCCCTAATTAATGATTCAAGAAATCAATGAAGCCTGAAGCTTTGTCCCATTATGATCCGCATAATAGTCAATGTGAAGATGTCCTTCACATTTAGAACACAGTTCACCTATTATCGAACACAATTAATTTGAGCATTTTAATGGAATTTCAAAAGTCTCACATAAATTCGAAAAGAGGAATTAATTTGGAACACCAGAAGTGTCCAAAATAGACCAACTTTGGAACGATGTCACCCTGGATTGATGATGCAAGACATCATTAACCAATCCTATAAATCTGACGCACCCGAAGATTCTTCAAAATGGGTGAAACTTTCATTGTCCCATTCAAAAGGAAAAAATGATTACGAGATCATCTCCATTCACGTGGACATTGACTCTCTTCACTTCCTCAAAAGAATTTAAGATGATATATTTACTATCATCATTAACATAATAAGACCTTTAGGTCTCTTGAGAGTATTTGAGGGATAAAAGTGGACTTATCCACTCCCTACATAGGGCTGATGATGTACTTAAGAGTACTCATCCATACATCCTCTAAAAATGGTCATTTTCAAACCTATTATCCTACCATGGTCAATCTTTTAATAGGTTATAAGACACATTAATAAATGGCGGAAACATTGGATAACACTGGGAAATCAAATAATATTTACAACTGAAATAATGTTGAACACCCTGAAGTTTGTGTTCACATCCAAAATGGGATATATAAATAAATCATTAAAGTGATTTAAATGGATTACTTATCCATTAAAAATCAAGTTGTAGGTGACTACACATGAACATGCAATTACAATGCAAACCATCAAAACGCATCCTTAGAACATATTTATATGAGCCTGATCATCTCGTATAAATAGTTTCCGAGAACCCCTAACGGGTGAAGCGTTTAGAGCACATCTTACAGATTGTGCCATGATGTGTACACATCCACATATTACCATTAAACCCCATCAAAATGCACTCCAAACAGGGAAGCATTTAAATTCACTTCTCTTAAGATGTGCATTGATGGACCCTCCTTTAAAGATTCGATGAGATCCTGAAGATCTTTCACATTCAGAAATCTTTAATTTCCCAGTAAAAGGTTCAACAGAAATATTATAATCATCCATAAGCATGAAGCACAATTTGATCATTTCAAACATTAATACCAATGATCTGATTATCATTAAATTGTGATGAGATCCTGAAGATCCACACTTATGAAATTGTTAAACAGTTATCAGATATAGTTGCTGACAATATAAATATTGTCAAATTCACACATCCCTGCTGCTAAAAATCCAGCTAGGATTGACATACCAAATATAATGGATGCAATCCACCAATAGCAGAAGTGGATGTCCTCAATGGATGAGAGGACATACCACGAGGCTCCAAAACGAGAATAACTCCTGGAGACCCTAAAGCAATACCACCACAGGAAAGTGAGCTCATCTCCATATACTCTCCCTTTCCAGAACCTCTAGAAGAGATGAATCTGGAATAAATTAAAATATTATTGAATAATATACGTACATGGGGGAGGTGTTTGGATAAAAAACACACTTGTCAAAAATTACTCACATTTCATTTTGCCATTTAAATGATAAATATCGTTCCACACTTCGTTTCCTGAAGCAAACATAGGGATTGGCCAAAATGTGGAATGAGGCAATAATAAGTTGAGCTGGACTCAATTATGAAATGTGAAGTTTTTGGACCTGAAGTCCTGATATCAAAAGATATCAAACCTGTGGGCCAACCGAGTATTGTGAACATAAACATAAATAAATAAAATCGTATGCTACAAGCAATACGCTATATCTTAGAGGTTTACTTCGCTGAAACCAGTAAGTAATCAAGTAAGATGAGCTTGACTCACTTACAAAATTATATAAACTGATGCATCACGCTCCTTGGTCATAGTTACGAAAACCATGCGATTGGCAATTTTGGGCTATGTTGCTATCGATGATGTGACAACATACCCTTACGGATTTCCTCCTTATTTGCATGGATAGATTTTTGGGACATTTATCCTATGAAATTATCATCCTGAAGATGACACCATCATCCAGAAGATGAATTATCATCCAGAAGATGAAATTATCATCCTAAAGATGACACCATCATCCAGAAGATGACACCATCATCCAGAAGATGAATTATCATCCTGAAGATGAATAATCATCCAGAAGATGAAAACGTCATACCGAAGATGCATTATCATCCAGAATATGAAATTATCATCCCGAAGATGAATAACATGTGACATTAAACTTCATACGCCCGAAGTTGATAAAGAAACACGGACCATTGCAATCCACTAATACACCTACTGGTTGTATGAATGCACATTTAGTCTCCTTCCATTCGTTGGAAGAGGGCAATGATATCCTAGGTCTTGAAGTGCCTTACTTTAGTGTTTTTGGTATACTCCTTTATTTGGCCAACTACACACGACTTTAGAGAGCATTAGCAGTAAATCTGGTAGCCAAATACAGTGCAGCGCCTGCAGCACACCACTGAACCAAAGATATGTAGCTTCTGCGCTACCTCTAAAGGTCAAGGATCATCCTATATGTTAAATGTATTTGCAGATACATGTTACAGATCATCGCGATGACTACAACAAAAGAACGACCAACTCCTGGAGACCAGCAAAGCATGCTTCCTAGGCAACACCAATCCCACCATCCCGAGAGGCTCATCATCCAAGAAGCAAATCATGAATATGTAGAGCCAGGTCCTACAGTACCTCGTAGACACAGTGACGACTGGGTCAGAGACATGGAGTTACCTACCGAGTCTGTAGACCACTCCACCTTAGAAGAGCTCCCTCAGATTCAGTAGCTACCATATATGAATGATACGTGTATACATGAGCGATACTTGTATAGATGAGCGATGTCTTATACTTTGTACTTATTTCCAGAATATTGTAAGAGATTGACGTATAGTTACCTAGGAGATCAGTAAGCCTACAGCTTGTATAGATCATGGGGAGCCAAATGAATGGTGTACTCTTTTTCCTTGGCTATTGGTTTTTCCCACTGTGTTTTCCATAGCTAAAGGTTTTAACGAGGCAATCTCATTGACTCTGGATCCAGAAGTATCCACCACTAAATACTTCCACTAATAGGGGAAGTTATGGAGAACTGTACTCTTTTTCCTTGGCTATTGGTTTTTTCCACTGCATTTTCCATAGCTAAAGGTTTTAACGAGGCAGTTATCCCTAACTTAGGATCTGGAAGTATCCACCCCTTATGATACTCATAAGAACTATGGATCATGCAGTATTCATATGTTGAGTATACACCGATGGTTGGATAAGGGGAAGTGTTATGAATAGGGTCCAATGGGCCTATTGAGTACACATTGAATAATATATATATATGAGGCTAGGGGTTTGCTAGCCCTTAACCCTTCACAACAATGTTATGATTTTTTGGCCGAATTTTCTCTTTTCTTTTTGTTGTTGAAGATGTCAATATCTCAGTTCAAAAGGGCATTTCTGCGGATTTTTTTGAGCTACATGCTATTTTGTACATTTTCTGTAAAAATATGGTTCTTTATATTAAATGATATGATTTTCATAGCCTAATTTTGTCTTCTCTTATTTTTTTCAATTGAAAATGGCGATCTCCCAGTTCCAACAGACATTTTGGCAGATTTTTCTGAGCTCGGGGCTATTTTTCAATAATTTTGGAAAGTTAGATATATTTTTATTAAATGATATAATTGTTGACCTAATTTTGTCTTCTCTTATTTTTCAGTTGAAGATGGCGATCTTCCGGTTCCAACGGCCATTTTTGTCGATTTTTCTAAGCTCGGAACTATTTTCTACAGTTTATTGAAGATAAGGATCTTTTTATTGAATGATATGATTTTGTAGAGTAAGTTTGTCTTATCTTATTTTTAAGTTGAATACGACGATCTCACGTTTCCAACGAACATTTTTGTGAATTTTTCTATGCTCCGGGCTATTTTCTACATTTTCTGCAAGATATGGATATTTATATTAAATGATATGATTTTTAAAGCGTAATTTTTTCTTCTCTTATTTTTCAGATGAAGATGGTGATCTCTCGGTTCCAACAGAAATTTTTACGGATTTTTCTCAACTCATGGCTATTTTCTACATTTTCTGTAAGATATGAATCTTTATATTAAATGATATGATTTTTATAGCCTAATTTTGTCTTCTCTTATTTTTCAAGCTGAAGATGGGGATCTCTCTGTTTCAACGGAAATTTTGCGTATTTTTCTGAGCTCGGGGGCTATTTTATATATTTTCTGGAAGATAAGAATTTTTATATTAATTGATATGATTTTTGTTGCCTAATTTTTTGTTCTCTTATTTTCCAATTGATGATGGCGATCTTTTTATTAAATGATAGGAGTTTTGGTCTTAATTTGTCTTTTCTAATATTTCGGTTGAAGATGTCGATCTCCCGGTTCCAACGGACCTTTTGCGGATTAATTTGAGCTATGGGCTATTTACCATATTTTCTGGAAGATATGGATCGTTTTATTAAATGATATCAGAGAAGACAAAATTAGGCCAAAAAATTTCCATTGTAACTAGGACCATCTTCAACTAGTAAGATATATATCATTTTCTAAGCATGGTGCTATTTTCTACATTTTATGAAAGATATGAATCTTTTTATTAATTGATATGATTTTTGTAGCCTAAATTTGTCTTCTCTTATTTTTCCAATTGAAGATGTCGATCTTTTTATTAAATGATATGATTTTTTTGGCCTAATTTGGTCTTCTCTTATATTCTAGTTGAAGATGACGATCTCTCGGTTCTAACGAATATTTTTGCAGATTTTTCTGAGCTCCGGCCTATTTTTCACATTTTTTGGAAGATATGGATCATTTTATTACATGATATGATATTTTGGCTTAATTTTGTCTTCTCTTATTTTTCCAATTGAAGATGGCGATCTTCTGATTCCAACAGATATTTTTGCAGATTTTTAAGCTCGTGGCTATTTTCTACAGTTTATTGACTTAATGTATCTTTTAATTAAATGATATTTTAAGCCTAAATTTGTCTTCTCTTATTTTTCAATTGTACATGGCGATCTCCCGATTCCAACAGACATTTTTGCGGAATTTTCTGACCTCGAGACTATTTTCTACATTTAATTGAAGATATCAATCGTTTTATTAAATGATATGAATTTCGTAGCCTAATTTTCTGGAAGATATTTATTTTCTTAATAAATTTTATAAGTGTTGGCCTAATTTTGTCTTCTCTTATTTTTAAGTTGAAGATGGCGATCTCCTGGTTCGAATGGACATTTTTGCGGACTTTTCTGAACTCGGTGCTATTTTCTACATTTTATGGAAGATATGTATTTTTTATTAAATATATGATTTTTATATCCTACGATTATCTTCTCTTGTTTTTCAGATGGAGATGTCGATCTATCAATCCGAACGAACATTTTTGCGATTTTTCTTAACTTGGGGCTATTTTTCAACATTTTCTGGAAGATATGGATCTTTTTATTAAATAATAATATTTTGGCCTAATTTTGTCTTTTCTTTTTTCAGTTGAAGATGGTGATCTCCCGGTTCCAAACAATATTTGAACGGATTTTTCTGAGCGCCGGGCTATTTTCTACATTCTCTCAGATATGAATCCTTATATAAATTGATATTATTTTTATAGCCTAATTGTGTCTTCTCTTATTTTTTTCAGTTGAATATGGTGATCTCCTGGTTCCAAAGGACATTTTTGCTGTTTTTCTGTGTTCGTGGCTATTTTCCTACATTTTATGGAAGAAATGGTCATTTTATTAAATGATATGATTTTTTGGCCTAATTTTGTCTTCTCTTATTTTCTGTTGAAGATGGCAATCTCCTGGTTCCAACGGACATTTTTGCGCATTTTTCTAAGCTCTGAGCTATTTTCTACATTTTTGTATAATACTAATCTTTTTCTTAAATAATATGATTTTGATAAACTACTTTTGCCTTCTCTTATTTTTCTGTTGAATATGGCGATCTTCCGGTTTCAATAGACATTTTTGCCGATTTTTTTACATCAGACCTATTTTCTACATTTCATTGATGAAATGAATCTTTTTATAGCCCAAATTTGTGTTCTCTTATTTTTCAGGTTAAAATGGCGATCTCTCGATTCTAACGAACATTTTGACGGATTTTTATGATATTGAGACTATTTTCTACATTTAATTGAAGATCTGAATCTTTTCATTAAGTGATATGATTTTTGCACCCTAATTTTGTCTTTTTCTTATTTTTTTTAGTTGAAGATGACGACCTCCAGGTTACAGTGGACATTTATGCAGATTTTTATGTGCTCGAGACTATTTTGTACATTTTATTGAAGACATAGACAAATTTATTAAATGATACGATTTTTATAGCCTAATTTTGTCGTCTCTTATTTTTCAGTTGAACACGGCGATCACTCGGTTCCAACAGATAATTTTAGGGATTTTTCTGAGATTGGGACTATTTTTCTACATTTTCGAGAAGTTATGGGTCTTTTAATTAAATGATATGATTTTTTGTCCTAATTTTTCCTTCTCTTATTTTTTTCAATTGATGCCGGCGATCTCCTGGTTCCAACAGACATTTTTACGAATTATTCTAACGTCAGGGCTATATTATGATTTTTATATCCTCAGTTTGTCTTCTCGTATTCATTTGAAGATGGCAATCTACTGGTTCCAATGTACATTTTTGTGGATTTTTCTTACCTTGGGGATATTTTTCTATATTTTCTGAAAAATATGTATCATTTTATTAAATGTTACGATTTTTTGGCCAAATTTTATCTTCTCTTTTGTTATTTGAATATGGCTATCTCTCAGTTTCAACGAACATTTGTACGGATTTTTTTGAGCTCCAGGCTATTTTTTACATTTTTTGTAAGATATGGATATTTATATTAAATGCTATGATTTTTATATCCTAATTTTGTCTTCTCTTATTTTTCAGTTGAATATGACGATCTCTTGGGTCCAACAAATATTTTTGCGGATTTTTCAGAACTCGAGGCAATTTTTATACATTTTCGAGAAGGTATAAATCTTTTCTAAAATGGTATGATTTTTTGGCCTAATTTTGTCTTCTCGTATTATTTTCGTTGAAGATGGTGATCTCCCAATTCCAACAGACATTTTAAGGGATTTTCTGAGATTTAAGCTATTTCTAAATTTTCAGTAAGATATGAATATTTATATTAAATGATATGATTTTAATGCCTAATTTTGTCTTCTCTGATTTTTTAGTTGAAGATGGCGATCTTTCGGTTCTAACGGATTATTTTGTGGATTTCTCTGATCTCGGGGCTATTTTCTAAACTCTTCATAAGAAATGGATCTTTTTATTAAATGATAGGATTGTTGGCCTAATTTTGTCTTCTCTTATTTATCAGTTGAAGATAGCGATCTCCCGGTTCTAATGAACATTTTTGCTGATTTTTCTGATCTGCTATTTTCTAAGCTCTCTAGACGTTATGGATATTTTTATTAATGATATGATTTTTGGCCTAATTTTGTCTTCTCTCATTTTACAGTTGAAGATGGCAATCTCCCGGTTCCAATGAACATTTTTCCAGACTTTATTGAGCTTCGAGCTATTTTCTACATTTTCTGCACGATATGAATCTTTGTATTAAAGATTTGATTTTTGTAACTTAATTTTGTCTTCTCTAATTTTTGTTGAAGATGGCAATCTCCCGATACCAACAAACATTTTTGCGGATTTTTCTGAGATCAGTGCTATTTTCCTACATTTTCAGGAAGTTATGGATCTTTTTATTAAACAATATGATTTTTTGGTCTAATTTTGTCTTCTCTTATTTTTAAGTTGAATATGGCGATCTCCATATTCTAACGGACATTTTTGCGGATTATTCTAACCTCGGGGCTATTTTCTAAATTTTGTTGAAGATATGAATCTTGTTATTAAATTATATGATTCTTAGCCTAAGTTTTCTTCTCTTATTTTTCAATTGAAGATGGCAATCTCTCCGTTCCAACGGACATTTTTGCCAATTTTTATGAGCTTGGTGCTATTTTCAACATTTTATGGAAGATAAGGAACTTTTTATTAAATGATATAATTTTTATACTCTACGTTTCTCTTCTCTTACTTTTTTCAGTTGAAGATGGCGATCTACCGA
This sequence comes from Scilla litardierei, assembly GCA_030789695.1. Taxonomy (NCBI): domain Eukaryota; kingdom Viridiplantae; phylum Streptophyta; class Magnoliopsida; order Asparagales; family Asparagaceae; genus Scilla; species Scilla litardierei. Next base: position 714,919,558 of record CM061142.1, on the reverse strand, counting down.
TTCCAATGCATATTTTTGTGGATTTTTCATAACCTTGGGATGTTTTTCTACATTTTCTGGAAAATATGTATCTTTTTATTAAATGTTATGATTTTTGGGCCAAATTTTGTCTTTCTTTTTTCAGTTGAATAAGGCGATCTCTCAGTTCCAACGAACATTTGTGTGGATTTTTTAGCGCCTAACTATTTTCTACATTTTCTGTAAGAAAATGGATCTTTATATTAAATGATATGTTTTAAAGCATAATTTTATCTTCTCTTATTTTTTTAGTTGAAAATGGCGATCCCCAGGTTCCAACAGACATGTTTGCAGATTTTTCTGAGCTCGGGGCTATTTATCTACATTTTCGAAAAGTAACATATCGTTATTAAAGGTTATGATTTTTTGACCTAATTTTGTCTTCTTTTATTTTTCAGTTGAAGATGGCAATCTACCTGTTCCAATGGACATCTTAGTGGATTTATATGACCACGAGGATATTTTCTAAATTGAATGATATTGATCTTCTTATTAAATGATATGAGTTTTGGCCTAATTTTATCTTCTCTTATTTTTCAGTTGAAGACGGTGATCTCCCGATTCCAACAGACATTTTTGTTGGTTTTTCTTAACTCGGTGCTATTTTCTACATTTTATGAAAGATATGTATCTTTTTATTAAATGATATGATTTTTATAGCCTACGTTTGTCTTCTCTTATTTTTCAGTTCATGGAGGCGATCTACCGTTTCCAACGGACATTTTTGCTAATTTTTCTTATCTAGGGACAATTTTTCTACATTTTCTGGAAGATATGGACCTTTTTATTAATATTATGATTATTTGGCCTAATTTTGTCTTCTCATTTTTTCAGTTGAAGATGGCGATCTCCCGATTTCAACGGACATTTGAGCGCATTTGTCTGATCTCTGGACTATTTTTCTATATTTTTTGTAAGATACGAACCTTTTTATTAAATGATATGGTTTTTACTGCCTAATTTTGTCTTCTGTTTTTTAAATTGAAGATGGCCATCCCCGGGATCAAGCGGACATTTTATCTTATATTTCTGAGTACGGGGCTATTTTTTGTATTTTCTGGAAGATATGAATCTTTTTATTAAATGGTATCATTTTGGCCTAATTTTGCCTTCTTTTATTTTTCGTTAAAGATAGCGATCTCCCGGTTCCAACGGACATTTTTAGGGGTTTTCTGAGCTTCGGACTATTATCTAAATTTTTTGGAAGATAGGAATATTTATATTAAATGATATGATTTTTAGCCTAATTTTGTCTTCTCATACTTTTCAGTTGAAGATGTCGATATCCCGGTTCCACCGAACTTTTTTGCGGACTTTCTCAGCTCGAAACTATTTTAAAAAGTTCGTTGAAGATATGGATCGTTTTATTAAATGATATGATTTTTATAGACTAAGTTTGTCTTCTCTTATTTTTCATTTGATGATGGCAATCTCCCAGCTCCAACGAACGTTTTTGCTGATTTATCTGACCTCGGGGATATTTTCTAAATTTTTTGTATGATATTGGTCTTTTTATTAAATGATATGATTTTTGGCCTAATATTATCTTCTCTTATATTTTTGTTGAAGATGGCGGTCTCTAGGTTCCAACGAACATTTTAAGGAATTTTTCTGAGCTTCGGACTATTTTCTATATTTTATTTAAAATATGAATCTTTATATTTAATGATATTCTTTTTATAACTTAATTTTGTCTTCTCTTATTTTTCAATTGAAGATGGCGATCTTCCGATTCTAATGGACATTTTGCGGATTTTTTCTGAGATCGGTACTAGTTTTCTTCATTTTCGGAAAGTTATGGATCTTTTTATTAAATGAAATAATTTTTTGGCCTAAATTTGTCTTCTCTTATTTTTATGTTGAAGATGGAGATCTCCCGGTTCTAACAGACAATTTTTTGCAATTTCTGACCTCGGTGCTATTTTCTAAATTTTCTGGAAGATATGGATCTTTATATTAGATTATATGATTTTTGGCCTAACGTCTTCACTTATTTTTCAGTTGAAGATGGCGATCTCCCGGTTCAAACAGATATTTTTACCATTTTTCTAAGCTCGGTGCTATTTTCTACATTTTATGTAAGGTATGTCTCTTTTTATTAAATGATATGATTTTTATAGCCTACATTTGTCTTCTCTTAATTTTTCAGTGGAAGATGGCGGTCTACCGTTTCCAACGAATATTTTTGTCGATTTTTCTTTGAATGTGGTAATTTTTCTACATTTTCTGGAAGATATGGACCTTTCTACTAAATGATAAGATTTTACAGCCTAATTTTGTCTTCTGAAGATGGCCATCTCCGGGTTCAAACGACATTTTTACGTATTTTTCTGACCAATGGGCTATTTTCTAAATTTTTGGAAGGTATGTATCTTTTTATTAAATTATATGATTTTTGGCCTAAGTTTGTCTTCTCTTATTTTTTAATTGAAGATGGTAATCTCCCAGTTCCAATAGACATTTTTGCTGATTTTTCTGAGCTCGGTGTCATTTTCGACATTTTATGAAGATAAGTATCTTTTTATTAAATGAAATGATTTTTATAACCTACGTTTGTCTTCTCTTATTTTTTTAGTTGAAGATGGCAATCTACCATTTCCAATGGTCATTTTTACTAAATTTTCTTAGTTTGGAGTAATTTTCTACATTTTCTGGAAGATATGTACCTTTTTATTAAATAATATGAGTATTTGGCCTAATTTTGTCTTCTCTTTTTCAGTTGAAGATGTCGATCTCTCGGTTCCAACAAACATTTGAGTGGATTTTTCTGAGCTCCGAACTATTTTCTGCATTTTCTGTAAGATATGGACCTTTTTATTAAATTATATGGTTCTACAGCCTAATTTTTTCTTCTGTTTTTTAGTTGAAGGGGGCCATCTCGGGGTTCAAACGAACATTCTTGCGTATTTTTTTGAGTTTGGGGCTATTTTCTGCATTTTGTGGAAGATATGAATATTTTTATTAAATGATAACATTTTGACCTAATTTTGTCTTCTCTAATTTTTCAATTGAAGATGGCGTTCTCCCGGTTCCAACGGACATTTTTAGGGATTTTCCTATACGCCGGTTTATTTTCTAAATTTTCTGTAAGATATGAATATTTATATTAAATGATATGCTTTTTAAGCCTAAATTTGTCTTCTCTTATTTTTCAGTTGAAGATGTCGATCTCCCGGTTCCAACGGACATTTTTGTGGATTTTTCTCTACTCAGAACTATTTTCAAAAGTTCATTGAAGATATGGATCTCTTTATTAAATGATATGATTTTTATAGACTTAGTTTGTCTTCCCTTATTTTTCAGTTGAGATTATTCTGAGTTACGGGCTATTTTCTACATTTTCTTTAAGATATGAATCTTTAAATTATAGACATGATTTTTATAACATAATTTTGTCTTCTATTATTTTTCAGTTGAAGATGGCAATCTCCCGATTCCAACTGACATTTTTACGGATTTTTCTGAGATCAGTACTATTTTCTACACTTTCGAAAAGTTATGGATCTTTTTATTAAATGATATAATTTTTTGGCCTGAATTTGTCTTCTCTTATTTTTATGTTGAAGATGGAGATCTTTCAGTTCTAACAGACATTTTTTGCGGATTATTCTGACCTCGAGGCTATTTCCTAAATTTTCTGGAAGATATGGATCTTTTTATTAGATTATAAGATTTTTGGCCTTAGTTTGTCTTCACTTATTTTTCAATTGAAGATGGCAATCTCCCGGTTCCAAAAGATATTTTTTTTCGATTTTTATAAGCTGGGTGCTATTTTCTACATTTTATGTAAGATATGTCTTTTTTATTAAATGATATGATTTTTATAGCCTACATTTGTATTCTCTTAATTTTTCAGTTGAAGATGGTGGTCTACCGTTTCCAATAGACATTTTTGCTGATTTTTCTTAGAATGGGGCAATTTTGCTACATTTTCTGGAAGATGTGGACCTTTCTACTAAATGAAAAGATTATTTGGCCTAATTTTGTCTTCTCTTTTTTAGTTGAAGATGACAATCTCCCAGTTCCAACGGACATTTTTGCGGGTTTTTCTGAGCTTCGGACTATTTTCTACATTTTCTGTAAGATATGGACCTTTTTATTAAATGATATGGTTTTACAGCCCAATTTTGTCTTCTGAAGATGGCCATCTCAGGGTTCAAACGGAAATTTTTGCGTATTTTTCTGACCTCGGGGATATTTTCTAAATTTTTGGAAGGTATGGATCTTTTTATTAAAGTATATGATTTTTGGCCTAAGTTTGTCTTCTCTTATTTTTCAATTGAAGATGGCGATCTCCCAGTTCCAATAGACATTTTGCTGAATTTTCTTGAGCTCGGTGCTATTTTCGACATTTTATGGAAGATATGTATCTTTTTATTAAATGGTATGATTTTTATAACCTATATTTATCTTCTCTTATTTTTTTCAGTTAAATATGGTAGTCTACCATTTCCAATGGACATTTTTGCTGATTTTTCTTAGTTTGGAGCAATTTTTCTACATTTTCTGGAAGATATGTACCTTTTTATTAAATAATATGTGTATTTGGCCTAATTTTGTCATCTCTTTTTTCAGTTGAAGATGTCGATCTCCCGATTCCAACGAACATTTGAGCGGATTTTTCTGAGCTCTGGACTATTTTCTGCATTTTCTGTAAGATATGGACATTTTTATTACATGATATGGTTTTTACAGCCTAATTTTGTCTTCTTTTTTAGTTGAAGAAGGCCATCTCCGGATTTAAACGAACATTCTTGCGTTTTTTGAGTTCGGAGCTATTTTCTCCATTTTGTGGAAGATATGAATATTTTTTATTAAATGATATCATTTTGGCCTAATTTTGTCTTCTCTAATTTTTCAGTTGAAGATGGCGTTCTCCTGGTTCCAACAGACATTTTTAGGATTTTCTGAACTCCGTACTATTCTAATTTTCTATAAGATATGAATATTTATATTAAATGATATGCTATTTTAAGCCTAAATTTATCTTCTCTTATTTTTCAGTTAAAGATGTCGTTCTCCCGGTTCCAACGGACATCTGCTCAGAACTATTTTCAAAAGTTCATTGCAAATATAGATCTTTTTATTAAATGATATGATTTTTGTAGACTAAGTTTGTCTTCGCTTATTTTTTCAGTTGAAGATGGTGATCTCCCGGTTCCAACGGACATTTTTGCTGATTTTTCCGACCTCGAGGCAATTTTCCAAATGTTCTGGAAGATATAAATCTTTTTATTAAATGATATGATTTTTGGCCAAATTTGTCTTCCTTATTTTTCAGTTAAAGATGGCGATCTCTCGATTCCAACGGACATTTTTTGGGATTCTTTTGAGCTTCAGGCTATTTTCTACATTTTCTTTAAGATATGAATCTTTATATTATAGATATGATTTTTATAACCTAATTTTTTCTTCTATTATTTTTCAGTTGGAGATGGCACTCTCCCTATTCCAACTAACATTTTTTCGGATTTTTTAGAACGGTGCTATTTTTCTACATTCTCAGAAAGTTATGGATCTTTTTATTAAATGATATGATTTCTTTTGCCTAATTTTGTCTTCTCTTATTTTTTAAGTTGAAGATGGCAATCTCCCAGTTCTAACAGACATTTTTGCAGATTATTCTGACCTCATGGCTATTTTTGAAGATATAGATCTTTTTATGAAATTATATTATTTTGGACTAAGTTTGTCTTCTCTTATTTTTTTAATTGAAGAAGGCGATCTCCCAGTTCCAACAGACATTTTTGCATATTTTTTAGGTTCGGTTCTATTTTCAACATTTTATGGAAGATATGGATCATTTTATTAAATGATATGATTTTTATAGCCTACGTTTCTCTTCTCTTGTTTTTCTCAGTTAAAGATGGCGATCTACCGGTTCCAATGCAAAATTTTGCAGATTTTTCTTAGCTTGGCACTATTTTTCTACGTTTTCTGGAAAATATATATCTTTGTATTAAATATTATGATTTTTGGCCTAATTTTTTTTCTCTTTTTTAAGTTGAAGATGGTGATCTCTCAGTTCAACGGACATTTGTGCGGATTTTATTGAGCTCTGGGCTATTTTCAACATTTTATCTAATATTTGGATCTTTATATTAAACGATATAATTTTTAGCCTTATTTTTCCTCTCTTAATTTTTTAGTTGAAAATGCCGATCTCTAGGTTCCAACGGACATTTTTACAAATTTTTCTGAGCTATGAGCTATTTTCGAAATTTTCTGGAAAATATTGATCATCTTATTAAATGATAGGATTTTTGGCCAAATATTGTCTTCTTTTATTTTTCACTTGAAGGTGGTGATCGCCTGGTTCGAACGGACATTTTTTGCTGATTTTTCTGAGCTCCGTGCTATTTTCTATATTTTAAGGAAGATATGTATATTTTTATTAAATGATATGATTTTTATAGTCTACATTTTTCTTCCTTTATTTTCAATTGAAGGTGGCGATCTATCAGTTCCAACGGACAATTTTGCTGATTTTTCTTAGTTTGGGGCAATTTTTCTACATTTTCTTGAAGATATTGACGTTTTTATTAAATGATATTATTATTTTGCCTAATTTTGTCTTCTCTTTTTTTTCAGTTGAAGATGGAGAACTCCTGGTTCAAACGGATATTTTTGCGGATTTTACTTAGCTCGGGGCTATTTTCTGTATTTTCTGGAAGAAGTGGATTTTTTTATTTAATGATATGATTTTTGACATAATTTTGTTTTCTCGTATTCAGTTGAAGATGGTGATCTCTCTACTCAAACAGATATTTTTGTAGATTTTACTTAGCTCGGATCTATTTTCTGCTTTTTCAGGAAGATATGGATCTTTTTATTAAATGATATGATTTTGGCATCATTTTATCTTCTATTATTTTTCATTTGAAGATGGCGATCTCCATGTTCCAATGGACATTTTTGTAGATTTTTCTAAGCTCGAATCTACTTTCTGCATTTTCTGAAAGATATGGATCTTTTTATTAAAAGATATCATTTTTGCCTAATTTTGTCTTCTCTTATTTTTCAATTGAAGATGGCAATATCCAGTTCCTACGGACTTTTTATGGAGTTTTATGAGCTCGTGTTATTTTCCACATTTTATGGAAGATAAGTACATTTTTATTAAATGATATGATTTTTATAGCCAACGTTTCTCTTCTCTTTTTTTAGTTAAAGTTGAGCGTCTCCGGGTTCAAACGAAAATTTTTACGGATTTTTTTGATCTTAGGGTTATTTTTCTACATTTTATGGAAGAATACATCATTTTATTTAAATGATATTATTTTTGGCCTAATTTTGTCTTCTCTTTCTTTCGCTGAAGATGGCGATCTCCCAGTTCCAACAGACATTTTTGCGGATCTTGACCTCGAGGCTATTTTCTACATTTTCTAGAAGATATGAATCTTTTTATTAAATCATTTGATTTTTGGCATCATTTTATCTTCTTTTATTTTTCAGATGAAGATGGTGATATCCCAGTTCCAACGTATATATTTGCGAATTTTTCTAAGCTCTAGGCTATTTTCTACATTTTATATAAGATCTGTACCTTTATAATGAATGATTTGATTTTTATAGCCTAATTTTGTCTTCTCTGATTTTTCAGTTGTAGGTAGCATTCTCCCGATTTCAACGGATATTTTTGCAGATTTTTCTGAGCTCGGGTCTATTTTCTGCATTTTCTGGAAGATATGGTTTTTATTAAATGATATCATTTTGGCCTAATTTTGTCTTCTCTTATTTTTCAGTTGAAGATAGCGATCTCCCTGTTGTAATGGATATTTTTGCAGATTTTTCTGTGCTCGGAGCTATTTTCTACGTATTATTGACGATATGGATCTTTTACTAAATGATATGATTTTGTTCGCCTAATTTTGTCTTCTCTTATTTTTCAGTTAGGCGATCACCTAGTTCCAGCAAACGTTTATGCGGTTTTTTCTGAACTCGATATTATTTTTCTACATTTTCAGGAAGTTATGAAACTTTTTATCAAATGAAATTATTTTTGGCCTCATTTTGTCTTCTCTTAATTTCCAGTTCAAAATGGGGATCTTTCGGTTCCACCGAACATTTTTCCAGATTTTTCTGAGCTTCAGGCTATTTTCGACATTTTCTGTAAAATATGAACCATTATATTAATTGATATGATTTTTGTAGCCCAATTTTTGTATTCTCATATTTTTTCCGTTGAAAATCGTGATCTCCCGTGTCCAACAGACATTTTTGCGGATTTTTGTGAGCACGTGGCTATTTTTATACATTTTTGGAAAGTTATGGATCTTTTTATTAAATGGTATGATTTTTTGGCCTAATTTTGTCATCTAATTTTTTCATTGAAGATGGCGATCTCTCGATCCAACGGATAGTTTTAGGGATTTTTCTGAGCACCGGGATATTTTCTAAATTTTCTGTAAGATATGAATCTTTATATAAAATGATATGATTTTTAGCCTAATTTTGTCTTCACTTATTTTTCAGTTGAAGATATCGATCTCCCGGTTCAACAGATATTTTTGCGGATTATTCTAAGCACGGAACTATTTCTATTGTTCAGTGAAGATATGGATCTTTTTATTGAATGATATGGTTTTATAGACTAAGGTTGTCTTCTCTGATTTTTCAGTTGAAGACGGCGACCTTCCGGTTCCAACTGACATTTTTGCGGATTTTTCTGACATCGGGGCTATTTTCAAAATTCCCTAGAAGATATGGATATTTTTATTAAATGATATGATTTTTTTGCCTAATTTTGTTTTGTCTTATTTTTCAGTTGAAGATGGCGATCTTCCGGTTCCAACAGATATTTTGGAGATTTTTCTGAGCTCTGAGCCATTTTCTACATTTTAGGGAAGATATAGATCTTTTTATTAAATTATATGATTTTTGGCCTAATTTTATCTTTTCTTATTTTTAAATTGAAGATGGCAATCTCTCGGTTTCTAACGGACATTTTTGCAGATTATTCTAACATCTATGCTATTTTCTAAATTTTCTTGGAAGATATGGTTCTTTTATTAAAATATATGATTTTTGGCCTAAGTTTGTCTTCTCTTATTTTTTTCAGGTGAATATGGCGATCTACCAGTTCCAACTGAAATTTTTGCGGACTTTTCTTTGCTTGGACTATTTTCTACTTTTTTGTAAGATATGTATTTTGTTATTAAATGATATGATTTTTTTGGCCTAATTTTGTGTTCTCTTTTTTCAGGTGAAGATGGCGATCTCCTGGTTCCAACAGACATTTTTACGGGTTTTTCAAATCTCCATGCTATTTTCTATATTTTATGAAAGAGATTAATCTTTTTTATTAAAGGATATTATTGTTTGGCCTAATTTTGTCTTCTCTTATTTTCAGTTGAAGATGGCGATCTCCTAGTTCCAACAAATATTTTTATGGATTTTTCAGAGCTCAAGGCTATTTTCTATATTTTATGAAAGATATGAATCTTTTTATTAAAGGATATGATTTTTGGCCTAATTTTGTCTTCTCTTTTTTTTTCAGTTGAACATGGCGATCTCCCGGTTCCAACAGACATTTTTGCGGATTTTTCTGAGTTTCAAGCTATTTTCTACATTTTATGGAACATTTGGCTCTTTTTATTAAATGATATAATTTTTGTAGCCTAAGTTTTTCTTGTCTTATTTTTCAGTTAAAGATAGCGATCTCCCGGTTCCAACAGACATTTTTGCGGATTTTTCTGAGCTAGGGACTATTTTCTATATTTTATGGTAGATATGTATCTTTTTATTGAATAATGCGATTTTTATAGCCTAAGTTTGTTTTCTCTTATTTTTTAGTTTAATATGGCGATCTCATATTTCTAACGGACATTTTTGCTGATTTCTCTGACCCCGAGCTTATTTTCTATATTTTCTGGAAGATATGGATCTTTTTATTAAATAACATGATTTTTGGGCCTAATTTTGTCTTCTCTTTCTTTTTTTTCGTTGAATATGACGATCTCCCGGTTCCAACGGACCTTTTTGCAAATTTTTCTTAGCTCCGGGCAATTTTCTGTAAGACTTAGATCTTTATATTAAATGATATAATTTTTATAGTCTAATTTTGTCTTCTCTTATTTTTCAGTTCAGAATGACGATCTTTCGGTTCTAACAGAAATTTTTGCGGATTTTTCTTAGATCTTGGCTATTTTCAAAAATTTTAAAATATATGGATCATTTTGTTAAGTGATATGATTTTGGGCTTATTTTGTCTTCTCTTATTTTTTTTATTGAAGGTGGCGATTTTCCAATTTCAACAGATATTTTTGCGGATTTTTCTGAGCTCGGGACTATTTTCTACAGTTTATTGAAGATATGTATCTTTTATTAAATTACTAGTCATAACCCGTGCCCGCGGGCACGGTTCATTTAACATTTCCCCCGCGAAATTTTTGTTCCCCGCGAAATTAGTTACATATCTAAAATTTAACAGAATAAATTAGCGTAAAAATATGTAGCTGCACGGGCACCTTTGGCGTGGAACAACAAATTCGGCGTGGAACAACAAATTCGGCGCCGCGCCTTTGGCGCAGAACAACAAATCTTTGTAAAAAAGTTTAACGGGGCGCCTTCGGCGTGGGCACCACCGAAGGCGCCCGGGCGTCGAACTTATTTCCCCTGCGAAATCTTTGTTCCCCGAAAAATTATTTTCACAGCCAAAATTTAACAAAACAATAAATTAGCGTAAAAATATTTAGCGGCACGGGCACCTTCGGCGCGGAACAACAAATTCGACGCAGACGCCTTCGACGCGGAACAACAAATTCGACATCGAACAACAAATTTGGCGCCCGCGCCTTCGGCGCGGGACAACAAATTAGCGTAAAAAATTTAGCGGGTCGCCGAATTAGCGTAAATAGATTTAGCGTGGCGTCTTTGGCGCGGGCGTCAGAATAGCAAATAGCAGTGTTTTTACGCTAATTTGTTGTTCCACTAAATTGTTATACGCTAAATTTTTTATTTTGTTTAATTTAATGGTCGTGATTCTCCATAATCTTTCCTAAAGCACTTTTAATTTCAAAGTTTAAGTTTTCAAGGCACTTTCCCCCGAAATTTAATCTTCACAACTTTCCCAATGCACTTTTTCCCCCAAATTTAATTTCCACACTCTTTCCCAAGGCACTTCTAATTTCAAAGTTTATGTTCCCAAGGCACTTTTCCCCAAAAAATTTCACAAAATCCATTCTCAACCATTGATTTACCAAGATCAAATCTCAACCCCTCTTTACCTTGTCCTAGTCAGCCCTAGAATTCAAAAATCGTTGTCAAATGTATAATAGATATGATTTTTATCGCCTAATTTTGTCTTCTCTTATTTTTTTTTAGTTGAAAATATCAATCTCCTGATTCCAACAGAAATTTTTGAAGATTTTTCTGAACTACATGCTATTTTCTACAATTTCTTTAAGATATGAATCTTTATTTTAAATGATATGATTTTTATGGCCTAATTTTGTCTTCTCTTGTTTTTTCGTTGAAGATGGCTGACCCGTCTCAAAATGTATGAGCGCTACTCCTAAGTGTAGGAGATCAAACAAGTAATAATCCTGGTGAGTCCAGGTATCGTATCCACGGGACAACTGACCTACGAAACCACAAACTTCAGTTTATAAAGAGTACTAAAACGATAATAAACAACCACCTATCAGAGATATAAGTAATGGTGTCGATGGTTTAAAATAATAAAAGAGAATCATACGATAATTATGGTGAATTCGATACTAGGGACTAATATGGAGAGTATCTGTTGGTAGTGGTTTCGTTAGGGTATGTGCAATCAATGATTATTAATATCTTTTCTATAACTCAACGTTTCGTCCGGCTAGGGCATGAGAACGTCAGAGGTATGGTGATGAAGAGCGTAAAATAGTGCCAAAAAGTAATCACGTATATCGTTGATTTCCTGAAGAAAATATGCACAAGTGCCCTCTCGGGTCACAATACATCCTCTCGGATCGCATCACGAATAAGTCTTACTCAGGTCATATTCGATTCAAGCTTGCCCCCGTCTTCGTATAATATACCCAAACAAGTTATATGTAGAAATCAATGAAACACGCAATATAACGTGAATATAGGGCGAAAAGATATTGAAATAAATGATTACAACACTCTAACTACATCAACACCAACACATACAGAGATTAGCCATGCACGAAGAGAAAATAAACAATATTCCTAGACAAATACATGCTCAAAGTCTCAAAATACGTGACAAATACTCCAAATACAAGCCAAATACGTGAACTACAATGCTAAAGATAGGAAACATATCACCAAATATCTCCAAATAGACCCTAGATCTCCTTCAGATGATAGCTCCTGCCTCTGTCTCCAGGGCCTCCAAATCTCATGCCAAAATACGGCTCCTAGAGCCCCAAATACGCAAGAATACCCCCAAAACCCTAAAAATACGTATATATAGGAGCATTGCAGGTTTGGGGACCTTAGCGGGTTCGAAACCCGCTTCATTATGTCGTGCAAATGTCGAAGAGGGTACGAGTTTATTCAAAAGCAAACATTCAAAAGCAAACATCCTTGCAAACATTCAAAAGCAAGCATATAAAAAATTTATACTAATGGAAAGAACACATCGTGGTCAAATGGTGGATCACAGATCCTTAATGGTTGAGGAAGTTGTTCTATTTGCTCCTTGCGCTCCTTGGTGAGTATTCTTTATCCACTCGCTTCATTATGGTTAAGCATCGACACAACCCAGTATATCTCCTCCATGTGTGTATGTTTTTCCTACATGAGATACGTTGTGTCAAATAAAGATGGACGAAATTGATTATCCATAAAGGCTTGCCATAATGGGTCGTCATAAACGATAAAAGGTTTTAAAGCTAATTGACGACCATCTGAATCTAAAAAATTTGGAATTAAAATTTGAGATTCAGAACTATAGTGTATAGGTTCATGAGAACTTCCGTGAAAAGGATCGCTATTCTTGATTTGATACTCTGCTTTAGGATGAGGTGGAAGTGGCTGCTGAAACACATTTGTGGGGATGATGGCTCGGGCTCCAATGTAGTCTGTTAGCTCTCTCCCTCGCTCATATCTTCCTCTTCATAGCAGTGATAACCTGTAGCAGTCCATCCAATGTACTCGTACTCCTCAGGTAAGGCAAATGATTCTGAAGGAAGACATGGTTCAGGTTCAATGATTTTACTCTCGCCATCACTTGTCTCCACTACATCTTCATCAAAGTCAAAATGGAAATGCATCGTGTCGCCCATATAGTCTACATGCACCCCATCACACATCTCCTCATGCTCATCTAAGTAGTTCTAATGCTACATCTCATATGTTTTCTCTTGGTGCTCTATAGGATCGCATCGGTAATAACTCCAAGGTAACTCCTCAGGCTGTCCCTGGACCTGCTGAGATGTGTCTACGAAAGGAATGCTCTGGCCATCATCCTCATATCTTGGAGATTGATCCTAAAATGGCGCAGTTCTCTCTTGTATTGCAAGGTCCTGCAAGTACCACCATGCATCCTCTGTCGTATATGAAAAGAATTCTCCATTGCAGCTCTGCACGAAATCCAGTGTAGGAGGGAGTAATCCTGTGTAGAAAATCTGGAGGAGATGATCATCGTGGAAGCTATGGGATGGCACACAAGCATTAAATCGTTGAACCTCCTCAAATCCTGATGGTAGGCCTCCCCATCAGCTTGGATGAAGTTCGCAATCTGTTGCTTCATAGCCTGCTGCCTCTGTGCTTGCCACACAAATGTAGGAAAGAATTCTTAAGGAAGTCAACCTGAAAGGATAACCAAGTAAATAATGAGTTAAGAGGTAAAGCATCAAACCAAGATATAGCATTGTCTCTTAAAGAATACGGGAAATCTTTAATACATAGTCTTTTAATGTTCTCAAGCTTTTTCCCATGAAACAATTAGTGGCATATCTTTTCAAACTCTTGCACGTGTAAATATGGATTCTCCTCCTCCGTACGAAGGAAGACTAGTAGAATTCAGGTCAAATCAGAAATAAAGTTTAAAAAGTATGCATCACCATCCTTATATTTTTTTAAAAAAGAACAAAGATATGAAAATAAAAAGAAAAAATCCCAAGCTAGAAGGTGGAAGGGTCTCACCGAATGTTCCCTTATACGAACTGAAATTGTAGCTACAAGTACCATTATCCCTGGTAACGGCACCAAAAACTTGACTCGTCTCAAAATGTGTGAGCACTACTCCCAAGTGTAGGAGATCGAACAAGTAATAATCCTAGTGAGTCCAGGTGTCATATCCACAGGACAACTGACCTGCAAAACCCCGTACTTCAGTTTATATAGAGTGCTAAAACGACAATAAACAACCACCTATCAGAGATATAAGTAATGGTGTCAATGGTTTAAAATAATAAAAGAGAATCCTACGATAATTACGGTGAATTCGATACTAGGGTACTGATATGGAGAGTATGTGTTGGTAGTGATTTCGTTAGGGTATGTGCAATCAATGATTATTAATATCTTTTCTATAACTCAACGTTTCGTCCGACTAGGGAATGAGAACGTCGGAAGGTATGACGATAAAGAGCGTAAAATAGTGCCAAAAAGTAATCACGTATATCATCGATTTCCTGGAGAAAATACACACAAGTGCCCTTTTGGCATCACGAATTAGTTTTACTCAGATCATATTCGATTCAAGCTTGCCCACGTCTCCGTATAACATACCCAAACAAGATATAAGTAGAAATCAATGAAATACGCAATATAACGTGAATATAGGGCGAAAAGATATTGAAATCGTTGATTACAACACCCTAACTACATCAACATCAACACATATAGAGATTAGCCACGCATCGAGAGAAAATAAACAATATTCATAAACAAATACATGCTCAAAGTCTCAAAATACGTGACAAATACTCCAAATACAAGCCAAATACGTGAAATACAATGCTAAAGATAGGAAAAATAGCACCAAATCTCTCCAAATAGACCCTAGATCTCCTTCAGATGATAGCTCCTACCTCTGTCTCCAGGGCCTCCAAATCTCATGCGAAAATACTGCTCCTAGAGCCCAAATACGCAAGAATAGCCCCAAAACCCTAAAAATATGTATATATATAGGAGCATTGCGGGTTTGGGGCCTTAGCGGGTTCGAAACCCGCTTCATTATGTCGGCACAAATGTGAGCCGTTAGATCTGGGCGGGATTGCCTTAGACGCACCACGTGGCATGCGGGTCGGATCGTCGCCCGTAAAGCTGCGTTTCTTTGCATTGCTGGCCATTGGATTTTGATCCAACGGTAGTGATATCGTCGCGTCGCCACTCCGCTCTCAACCGTGTAATGTCCGAGCAACAGCCCTGATTTCGCCACGTCGCACGTATAACTTACTCAATTCGAATCCAAATCGGGATGATTCTCGGTCGTTGGATGATGATCTTGCGGCTTATATCGTGCCACGTCGCCCGCTTGCTGTAAGACGACGGATTAGAGCGGGAGCAGGTGGATGTGTGCCATGTGTCCCCTCATTTGAGCGGGCATATATACGCCGTATTTCATGCGTATTTCTGCCGTATTTCTCCATTTAAAATGGTATTCTGCATTCAAAAATTCATAGAAATTAGCACAGATCTCAGAAAAATACGAATAAATAGTCGTTGGAATCGTGAGATCGAGATCTTCGTACCAAAAATATAAAAAGGGCAGAAATACTCAGTATATTGCTGTTTTATGCGTAGAATGAGAGTTTTCTCTAATAATTAAGAATATTCTTAATGCGATCGTATTACAGATCAAATACGTATCATATATGCACAAAATGGGTCTAAATGAGGTGTATAATATGCAATATTCAACCCGAATCAATAGTAAACTCCCGGTTATAACAGAGATTTTCACAGATTTATATTAGCTATGGGCTATTTTTAACATTTTCTGTTAGATATGAATATTCATGTTAATTGATATGATTTTTATTGCCTAATTTTTCTTCTTTTGTTTTTCTGTTGAAGATGGTGATCTCCCAGTTCCAACAGACGTTTTTGCGTATTTTTCTGAGATCTGGGCTATGTTCTACATTTTCTAAAAGATGTGGATCATTTTATTAATGATATGATTTTTGGCCTAATTTTGTTTTCTATTTTTTTTGTTAAAGATAGCGACCTCCCGGTTCTAACGGACATTTTTGCGGATTTTTTTATCACAGATCTATTCTCTACATTTTATTGAAGATATAGATTTTTTATTAAATGATATAATTTTTGTAGCGTAATTTTTTCTTCGCTTATTTTTCAGTTAAGTATGGTGATCTTCCAGTTCCAACGGACATTTTTTGCGGATTTTTCTGAACTCGGTGTGATTTTTCTACATATTTAGGAAGATGTGGGTCTTTTTATTAAATGATACGATTTTTGGCCTTTGTCTTCATTTAATTTTTCTTTGAAGATGGTGATCTCCCGGTTCTAACAGACATTTTTACGGATTTTTCTGAGCTCCGGGCTGTTTTCTATATTTTCTGTATGATATGAATCTTTTTTTAAATGATATGATTTTTATAGCACAAGTTTGTCTTCCCTTATTTTTAAGTTGAAGATGGCGATCTCTCGGCTCTAAAGGATATTTTTGTAGATTCCTATCATCTCGGGGCTATTTTCTATATTTTCTGAAAGATATGTTTCTTTTTATTAAATGATATATTATTTTGGCCTTATTTTGTCTTCTCTTATTTTTCAGATGAAGATGGCGATCTCCCTGTTCCAACGGATATTTTTACAGATTTTTCTGATCTACCGGCTATTTTCTATATTTTCGGTAAGATATGTATCTTTATATTCAATGATAGGATTTTTATATCCTAAGATTGTCTTCCCTTATTTTAAAGTTGAAGATGGCGATCTCTTGGTTACAACAGACATTTTTGCTGATTTTTCTGAGCTCGATGTTATTTTCTTCATTTTGTTGAATATATGGATATTTTTATCAAATGATATCCTTTTTGTATTCTAAATTTGTCTTCTCTTATTTCTCAGTTGAAGATGGCGATCTTTCGATTCTAACGGATATTTTTGCGGATTTTTCTAAGCTCGGTGCTATTTTTCTACATTTTCTCGAAGATATGGATCTTCTTATTATATGATATGATTTATGGCCTAATTTTGTCTTTTCTTATTTTTTTTCGTTGAAAATGGTGATCTCCATGTTCCAACGGACATTTTTGCGGGATTTTTCTGAGCTCTGCGATTTTTTTCTACATTTTCTGTAAGATATGAATCATTATATTAAAGCTTATGATTTTTATAGCCTAATTTTCTCTCCTTTTATTTTTCAGTTGAAGATGGAGATTTTCAACAGATATAAGAGAAGACAAAATCGGAACCGGGAAATCGCCATCTTCATCTTTAAAAATGTTCGTGGTAACCAAGATATCGCCATCTTCAACTAATAAGATTTTTATATATCATTTTCTGAGCTTGGTGCTATTTTCTTCATTTTATGAAAGATATGAATCTTTTTATTAATTGATATGATTTTTATAGCCAAAATTTGTCTTTTCTTATTATCCAGTTGAAGATGTCGATCTTTTTATTAAATGATATTATTTTTGGCCTAATTTTGTCTTCTCTTATATTCTAGTTGAAGATGGCGATCTCCTGGTTCCAAGGGACATTTTGCGGATTTTTTGAGCTCCAGGCTATTTTCTAAATTTTCTGGAAAATATAGATTTTTATATTAAATGATATGATTTTTATATCCTAATTTTGTCTTCTCTTTTTTAAGTAGAAGATGGTGATTTCCCGGTTCCAACGAATATTTTTGCGACCTTTTCTGAGATCAGGGCTATTTTCTAACATTTTTGGGAAGTTATAGTTATTTTTATTAAATGGTATGATTTTTAGGCCGAATTTTGTCTTCTCTTATTTTTTTCGTTGAAGTTGGCGATTGCCCAGTTCCTAAGGACATGTTTACGAATTTTTCTGAGCTTTAGGCTATTTTCTAATTTAACTGTAAGATATGAATCTTTATATTAAATGATATGATTTTTATAGCCTAATTTTGTCTTCTCTGATTTTTCGGTTGAAGATGTCAATCTCCAAGTTCCACCGGCCATTTTTACAGATTTTTCTAAAGTTGGAACTATTTTCTACAGTTTATTGACGATATGAATCTTTTTATTAAATGATATGATTTATACAGATTAAGTTTGTCTTCCCTTGTTTTTTAGTTGAAGATGGCGATCTCCCGGTTCCAACAGAAATTTATGCGGAATTTTCCGAGCTCCGGGCTATTTTCTGCATTTTCTGTAAGATATGGATCTTTTTATTAAATGATATGAATTTTATGACCTAATTTTTTCTTCTCTTATTTTTCAAATAAAGATGGCGATCTCTCGGTTCCAACAGACATTTTGCGGATTTTTCTGAGCTCTGTGCTATTTTCTTCATTTTCTGTAAAATATGGCTCTTTAATATTTATATTAAAGATATGATTTAATGGCCTAATTTTGTCTTCTCTTATTTTTCAGTTGAATATGGTGATTCCCGTTTCCAACAGAATTTTTTGCGTATTTTTCTGAGCTCGGTGTTATTTTCTATGTTTTCTGGAAGATAATGATCTTTATATTGATTGATATGATTTTTGTTGCCTAATTTTGTCTTCTCTTTTTTTCCTTGTTGAAGATGGCGTTCCTTTTATTAAATGATATGATTTTTTGGCCTTATTTTGTCTTCTCTTATATTTCGGTTGAGGATGTCGATCACCCAGTTCCAACAGACATTTTTGCGGATTTTTCTGAGCTCCTGTCTATTTTTCACATTTTCTGGAAGATATGGATCGTTTTATTAAATGATTTCAGAGGAGACAAAATTAGGCCAAAAAATGTCCGTTGAGACCGGGAAATCGCCGTCTTCAACTGAAATATAATAGAAGACAAAATTCGAAACCGAGAAGTCGCCATCTTCATCTATAAAAATGTCTGTTGCAACCGGAAAATATCCATCTTTAACTGATACGATTTTTATCTATCATTTTCTGAGCTTGGTGTTATTTTCTACATTTTATGAAAGATATGGATCTTTTTATTAAATGATATGAGTTTTTTCGCCTAATTTTATCTTCTCTTATATTCCAGTTGCAGATGGCGAGCTCCCGATTCCAATGGATATTTTTGCAGATTTTTCTGAGCTCCGGGCTATTTTCCACTTTTTGGAAGATATGTATCATTTTATTAAATGATATGATATTTTGGCCAAATTTTGTCTTCTCTTATTTTTAAGTTGAAGATGGTGATCTCCCGATTCCAATGGACATTTTTGCGGATTTATTGAACTCGGGGCTATTTTGTACACTTTCTGGAAGATAAGAATCTTTATATTAAATGATGTGATTTTTATAACTTAATTTTTTCTTCTCTTATTTTTCAGTTGAAGATGGCGATCTCCCAGTTCCAACAGACATTGTTGCGGATTTTCCTGAGCTCCAGGCTATTTTCTACATTTTATTAAAGATATGGATCTCTTTATTAAATGACAAGATTTTTGTATCCCAATTTTGTCATTTCATATTTTCAGTTGAATATGGCGATCCCAATGGACATTTTTGCAGATTTTTCTTAGCTTTGGGCTTTTTTCTACATTTTTTGGAAGATATGAATCTTTTAAATGATATGATTTTTTGGCCTAATTTTGTCTTCTCTTTTTTCAGTTGAATATTGCGATCTCTTAGTTCCAACAGACATTTGTGCAAATTTTTCTGAGCTCGGTGCTATTTTCTACATTTTACAGCAGATATGTATCTTTTTATTAAATGATATGATATTTGATCTAATTTTGTCTTCTTTTATTTTTCAGTTGAAGATGGCGATCTCCCGGTTCCAGGAAACATTTTTTCGGATTTTTCTGAGCTCCGAGCTATTTTCTACATTTTCGGTATGATATGAATCTTTATATTAAATGATATGCTGTTTATAACCTAATTTTGTCTTCTCTAATTATTCAGTTGAAGATGGCAATCTCTCGGTTCCAACAGATATTTTTGTTGATTTTTCTGAGCTCGGACTATATTCTACATTTTCAAGAAGTTACGAATCTTTTTATTATATGATATTAATTTTTGACCTAATTTTTCTTCTCTTATTTTTAAGTTGAAGATGGCGATCTGCATGTTTCAACGAACATTTTTGCAGATTTTTCTGAGCTACGTGCTATTTTCTACATTTTCGAAAAGTTATGGATCTTTTTATTAAATAATATGATTTTTATAGCCTAATGTTGTCTTCTCTTATTTTTCAGTCGATGATGATGATCTTCCAGTTCAAAGGAATATTTTTGCGTATTTTTTGAGCTCGGTGATATTTTCTTCAATTTATGGAAGATTTAGAATTTTTTATTAAATAATATGATTTTTATAGTGTAATACCATGTTTTCGTATATAGGGGTATAATGTACGTATTTCTAGACGTATTTGTGCGTATGAAATTTTTGCGTATTTTTATAAATTTTTCCATTATTTTCTAATGACCAAATTATTTTTAAATAATTTTTTTAAACATCATGTGAATTAAATGGATGAGTATTTAGATAGTATACTTGGTATTTGGTGAGCAAGGGTATTTTAGTGTAGTGTTTCTATTTATTAGAAACTAGAAATACCAAAATTTCCTAATGGAGACACCTAGCCTAAGAGGTGTCATCACCTCTTTGATTTTCACGTAACTCTCTCCATTTGGCAAGCTAAGAGGGAATTAAGGGATGACAAGGACGAGGGAATGAATAAAAGAGAAGAAATTGGGAAAAAGAAAAAGAAGAAGAAAAAATTCAAGTTCTCAAGTTCCCATCCCCTCTTCTCTCTCCCCTCTCCTCCCTTTGCACCTCCCACTCCACCATCTCCACCATCGTCTCCTTAATTCAATCCACCTATTGACATCCACCATTGGAGCTTAAGGTATGGAAGAAGAAAGCTTGAGGAATGATAGGGTCTTCAAGGAGAAGAAGGGCCAAATAAATTAAGAAGTAGATATTTGAGTTAGGAGTTCTAACTTCCTAGTGAGGATGTAGTTTTAGGACCGTGGTTATAGATTTTCATCATTTATTTAATTTTAAGTTGGAATTTGATGTAGAATTGTGGTTTAAGCCCCATGCTAGTAAAGTGCCATGTTATGTTAAGTTTAATATGCATACTTATGATGTAATGTTTTATTTAGTGGAAGTATGCATAGTTTGCCAAAATATACCATGTAACATCCCATGTTAGTGTAGACCATGTTGCCATTATGCTTCCTTTCTTAGCTTTAAAATAATTATCATGTCAAATTATTATGATGGAAATTGGAGTATGACTAGTAGCATCATGTTAGTCAATCAATATGCTATAATAGCTATGTTAATGATATGCTGTAAAAATTTTAGTTCTGTCCTGTAGATTCAAAAATTCATATCTGCTAGTGTAGACCTCCAAATGAGATGATTCAAGATGTTTTAGAAAGGTCACGAAGTTAACTATAACTCTCTAGAAGGAAGCAGAGCATAGTTTTGACTGTAGGAAGGCGTAAACAGACGATGTTATCATGGTGTCAGTTTTAGACAGATTCTGGTACATTGTGGGAAAATTTTCATTACTCTCTCTATAGACTCCCAAATGACACAATCTTAGATAATATAGAAACAAAACTGAAGCATCTACAACTTTTATGTTATGCACTAAACCAGATTATGGCCTTAGATAGCTGTTTTAGACTGATATATCAAAGTCCAGATTCAAAATAGAATTCTGTAGTTGTCATGTAAATATCATGCTAAAGTTTGTGAAAATTATGGTGCTAAGAATGGTGATATGCATGCTTATGGATGCAATGTTGCTATCCATGTAGTAAATTATGTTATGAGAATAGTTCATGCTTATGGATGTAATGTTATGCTTGTACTATGTCACACAAATGCCATGTTATGCTCCTTAGTCTCATATTTGCATACTTTATGACAAGATGCTTCCATAACATGATGTGTTTCATATTAAGAATGATGGAGTTATATGTTAATTGGAAACATAAGATGTATAGTGTAAGTGAAGTTTGTCATGAAAAGAATGGTAGCTTCACAGAAATTAATACCACAGATACCAAAGTGCCACATGGACCAGCGTGCCACAGAAATGCCGAAGGCCACCTCCTAAATCCATGTGGGCCACCTCTTGAATCAATGTATGGTATGATAGACGATATGGACCTATGTGTTACATAGACCAGTGTGCCACGTAAATGCCTAGGGCCACATCCTAAATCCATGGGAGCCACCTCTAGAATCCATGAGTCACATTGTAGGCATGCTGGCATAGATGCGATCCCTTTTGTGTCGCATTTGTATTCATAACCATTCATATGCATCAAGTGCATATGTATGTGTGTCTGCGTTTACTTCACGCTTATTTAATTCTATAGCTCTTACTTTTCAATATTTGCACGTGATGTTGTTTACTTTCCTTGCATGTTAATTCAGTAGACCTTATTACAGTACTTGTTCCTTATGCGTAAATAGTAGACCTGTTTACAGTTAAGTAACCAGACCCTAGTTAGGAATAACAGTTCTAAAACTAGACCTTACCTAGCAATGTCAGTATTTCCTACTGGATCATGCATTGACGTGTCCCATTTACTTTTTACAGGTTTCAGAGCAGTTCATCCAGATCAGGCCTGGCTCAGGAGTTAGCTTGCAGTTCGTGGTAGAGATGGAATCCTCAGAGGGCAGCCTCTTCAGTCGGTTCTCAGTGTAGTCTAGGGAGTGAGTCGTACTGGTGTGGACCTTTATGTCTTTTGGGGATTTTTATGGGATTTCTTCTGTTTTTCACTTTTGTATTTGAGGATGCGATTATGTAAATAAGAGGTACCATTGTTTTAATAATAAAGAATGTTAGATTTGTATATGACTGTCGCTTATTTTCTGTGTTGGATCATTACTTGTACTTCCTAGCATGTGCGCAGTGACCTGCATAATTCTTCTTGTAGACTTCCTTCCTTCTCTTTCATTTTAACACTCGCTGATCTAGGATTACTTGGTACGGATTCATACTTCCTAAGTATCATGGGGAGTATTTGGGGAGAAAGCTTGGGGATTGATAGGGTCTTCAAGGAGAAGAAGGGCCAAATAAATTAAGATGGAGATATTTGAGTTAGGAGTTCTAACTTCCTAGTTAGGATGTAGTTTTAGGACTGTGGTTATAGGGTTTCATCACCTATTTAATTTTAAGTTGGAATTTAATGTAGAATTGTAGTTTAAGCCCCATGCTAGTAAAGTGCCATGTTATGTTAAGATGTAATGTTTTATTTAGTGGAAGTATGCATAGTTTGCCAAAATATACCATGTAACATCCCATGTTAGTGTAGACCATGTTGCCATTATGCTTCCTTTCTTAGCTTTAAAATCATTATAATGTCAAATTATTAGGATGGCAATGGGAGTATGACTAGTAGCATCATGTTAGTCAATCAATATGCTATAATAGCTATGTTAATGATATGATGTAAAATTTTCAGTTCTATCCTGTAGATTCAAAAATTCATATCTACTAGTGTAGACCTCCAAATGGGATGATTCAAGATGTCTTGGAAAGGTCATGAAGTTAACTATAACTCTCTAGAGGAAGCGAGGCCTAGTTTTTACTGTAGGAAGGTGTAAACAGACGACTTTACCATGGTGTCAGTTTTAGATAGATTCTGCTACATTGTGGAAAATTTTCATAACTATCTCTACAGATCCCTAAATGACACAATTTTAGATAATCTGGAAACAAAACTTATGCATCTACAACTTTTATGTTCAGCACTAAGCCATATTATGGCTTAGATAGCTGTTTTTATAGATATATTAGAGTCTAGATTCAAAATAAAATTCTGTAGTTGTCATATAAATATCATGCTAAAGTTTGTGAAAATTATGTTGCTATTATATTCATGCTTATGGATGTAATGTTGTTATCCATGTAGTAAATTATGTTATGAGAATAGTTCATGCTTATGGATGTAATGTTATGCTTGTACTATGTCACACACATGCCATGTTATGCTCCTTAGTCTCATATTTGCATTCTTTATGACAAGATGCTTCCATACAATGATGTGTTTCATATTAAGAATGATGGAGTTATATGTTAATTGGAAACATAAGATGTTATAGTGTAAGTGAAATTTGTCATGAAAAGAATGGTAGCTTAACATAATTTACACCACATAGACCAAGGTGCCACATGGACCAGCGTGCCACAGAAATGCCGAAGGCCACCTCCTGAATCCATGGGGGCTACCTCTTGAATCAATGTGTGGTATGATAGATGTGCTATATAGACCAACGTGCCACGTAAATGCCTAGGGGCACCTCCTAAATCCATGGGAGCAACCTCTAGAATCCATGAGTCACATTGTAGGCACGTTGGCATACATGGGATCCCTTATGTGTTGCATTTGTATTCATAACCATTCATATGCATCATGTGCATATCTATGATTGTCTGCCTTTACATCACGTTTATTTAATTCTGTAGCTCTAACTTTTCAATATTTGCATGTGATGTTGTTTACTTTTCCTGCATGTTAATTCAGTAGACCTTATTTACATTACTTGTTCCTTATGCGTAAATAGTAACATGCTTACAGTTAAGTGACCAGACCCCAGTTAGGAATAACAGTTCTAAAACTAGACTCTACCTAACGATGTTAGAATTTCCAACTGGGTCACGCATTGACGTGTCCCATTTATTTTTTCCAGGTTTCAGAGCAGTACAGCCTGATCCGGTCTGACTCAGGAGTTAGCTTTCAGTTTGTGGTAGAGATGGAATCCTCAGAGGGCAGCCTCTTCAGTTGGTTCTCGGGGTAGTCTATGGAGTGAGTTGTACTGGTGTGGACCTATATGTCTTTTTGGGATTTTTATAGGATTTCTTCTGTTTTTCACTTTTGTATTTGAGGATGAGATGATGTAAATAAAGTGGTACCTTTGTTTTAATAATAAATAATGTTGGACTTGTATATGATTGTCTCTTATTTTCTGTGTTGGAGCATTACTTGTAATTCCCAGCATGTGTGCAGTGACCTGCATTATTCTTCTTGTATACTCTCCTCCTTCTCTTTCTTTTTAACACTCATTGCTCTATGAATACTTGGGACGGAATTGTACTTTCCAGGTATCCTGTAGAGCGAGGTGTTACATATAGCCTACGTTTGTACTCTCTAATTTTTTCAGTTGAAGATGACGATCTCCCGGTTTCAACAGACATTGTCGCAGATTTTTATTAGCTGGAGACTATTTTTCTACATTTTCTGGAAGATATGTATCTTTTTATGAAATGATACGTTTTTTGGCCTAATTTTGTCTTCTCTTATTTCTCAGTTGAAGATGACGATCTTCGGTTCCAACAGAAATTTTCGCGGATTTTTTTGAGATCTGTGCTATTTTCTGCATTTTCTAAAAGATATGGATCATTTAATTAAATCATATGATTGGTTTGCCTTATTTCGTCTTCTCTTATTTTTTTGTTGAAGATGGCGATATCCAGGTTCCAAATGATATTTTTGCTAATTTTTCTGAGCTCGGGACTACTTTTTACAGTTTATTGAAGATATGTGTCTTTTTATTAAATGATATGATTTTTATCGCCTAATTTTGTCTTCTCTTATTTTTTTAGTTCAAAATGTCGATCTTCTGGTTCCAACAGAAATTTTTGCAGATTTTTCTGAACTCTGGTCTATTTTCTACTTTTCAGTAAGAGATGAATATTTATATTAAATGATATGATTTTTATGTTGTCTTCTCTTATTCTTTCCGTTGAAGATGGCAAACTCTCGGTTCCAACAAACATTTTTGCAAATTGTTCTAAGTTACAGGCTATTTTCTACATTTTTTTTCAAGGATATGAATCTTTATATTAAATGATATGATTTTTATAGAATAATTTTGTTTTCTCTTATTTTTCAGTAGAAGATGGTGAGCTCCCGGTTCCAACGGACATTATAACGTATTTTTCTGAGCTCGGGGCAATTTTTATAAATTTTCGAGAAGATACAGATCTTTTTAATTAATGATAAGATTTTTGGCCTAATTTTGTATTCTCTTATTTTTAAAGTTATAGATGGGGATCTCCCAATTCCAACGGATATTTTTGATTATTTTTCAGTGCCGGTAGCTATTTTTTAAAGTTTATTAAAGATATATAGCTTTTTATTAAATGATATGATTTTTATTGCCTAATTTTTCCTTCTCTTAATTTTTTCGTTGAATATTGTGATCTCCTGGTTCCAATAGTCCTTTTGCGAATTTTCTGAGCTCCTTGCAATTTTCTACATTTTTGTGAGATAGGGATCTTTATATTAAATGATATAATTTTTATAACCTAATTTTGTTTTCTGATAGTTTTCTTTTAAGGATGACAATCATCCGGTTCCAACAGAAATTTTTGCAGATTTTTCTGAAATCTGGGCTATTTTCTATATTTTAAGAAAAATATGGATATTTTTAATAAAGGATATAATTTTTTTGGCCTAATTTTATCTTCTCTTATTTTTTTCTGTTAAAGATGGCGATCTTCTGGTTCCTACGGACATTTCTGTGGATTTTCCTCGCTCGGGACTATTTTCTACATTTTACAGAAGATATGGAACTTTTCATTAAATGATATGGTTTTTGTTGCGTAAATTTATCTTATCTTTATTTCAGTTAAGTATGTTGATCTATCGGTTCCAACAGACATTTTAGCGGATTTTTCTGAACTCGGTGCGAGTTTTCTACATTTTCAGTAAGATGGATTTTTTATTAAATAATATGATTTTTTGGCCTAATTTTGTCTTCATTTATTTTTCGTTGAAGATGGTGATCGTTCTAATAAATATTTTTACAGATTTTTTTGAGCTCTGAGCTGTTTTCTACATTATCTATATGATACGAATCTTTTAATTAAATGATTTGATTTTTATAGCCTAAGTTTGTCTTCCCTTATTTTTCAGTTGAAGATGGTGATCTCCCGGTTCCAAAGGATATTTTTGCGGATTTTTCTGACCTTGGGGCGATTTTCTACATTTTTAATATTTATTTATTTTTATTAAACGATATGATTTTTGGCCTTATTTTGTCTGCTCTTATTTTTCAAATGAAGATGGTAATCGCACGGTTCCAACGATATTTTTGAGGATTTTCTGATCTACGAGCAATTTTTTATACTTTCTGTACGATATGTATCTTAATATTTAATGATAGGATTTTTATAGGCTATCTTTGTCTTCCTTTATTTTTCAGTTGAAGGCGGTGATCTCCTGGTTACAACAGAAATTTTTCTGATTTTTCTGAGATCGGTGTTATTTTGTTAATTTTATTAAATATATGGATTTTTTATCAAATGATATGCTTTTTGTAGTCTAATTTTGTCTTCCCTTATTTTTTTGTTGAAGATGTCGATCTTTCGATTCCAACGAAAATTTTTGCCGATTTTTCTTAGCTCGTGTCTATTTTTCTTCATTTTTCAAAGATATGGATCTTTTTATTAAATGATATGAATTTTTGCCCTAATTTTGTCTTCTCTTATTTTTTACGCTAAAGATGGCGATCTCCCGTTTCAACAGACATTTTGCAGGATTTTTCTGAGCTCCTACATTTTCTGATCTCGAGGCTATTTTCTACATTTATTGGAGAAATGAATCCTTTTATTAAATGATATGATTATTATAGCATCAATTTAGCTTCTCTTATTTTTCAATTGAAGATGGCAATCTCCCAGTTGCAACAGACATTTTATGGATCTTTTTATTAAATTATTTGATTTTCATAGACCAAGTTTGTCTTCTCTTATTTTTCAATTGAAAAAGGCGATCTCCCAGTTCCATCAGAAATTTTTGCAGATTTTTCTGATCGCGAGACTATTTTGTCTATTTTCTAAAAGACATTGATATTTTTATTAAATGATATGATTTTTGGTATAATTTTGTCTTCTCTTATTTTTTTCAATTGAAGATAGCGATCGCTCGGTTCCAACGAACATTTTGGTGGATTTTTTGTGCTCGGAGCTATTTTCTTCATTTTATTTAAGAAATGGATCATTTCATTAAATGATATGATTTTTATAGCATAAATTTGTCTTCTCTTATTTTTTTCAGTTGATGATCGTGATCTCCCGTTCTAATGGACATTTTTGTTCATTTTTTCTACATTTTCTGGAAGATATGGATCTTTTGATTAAATGATAAGATTTTTGGCCTAATTTTGTCTTCTCTTATTTTTCATTTGAGGATTGCGATCTCCCGGTTCCAACGGGAATTTTTGATGATTTTCCTGAACTATGGGCCATTTTCTAAAATTTCTGTAAGATATGAATCTTTTTAGTAAATGATATAATTTTTATCACCTAATTTTGCCTTCTCTTATTTTTAAGTTGAAGATGGCGATCTCCCGGTTCCAACGAACATTTTTTTGGATTTTTCTGAGCTCGTGGTTATTTTCTGCATTTTCTGAAAGATAGATTTTTTATTAAATAATTTGATTTTTGGTCTAATTTTGTCTTCTCTAATTTTTCCGTTGAAGTTGGCGATCTCACGATTTCAATGTACATCTTTGTGGATTTTTCTCAGCTCAAGTATAATTTCCTCAGTTTCTGGAAGATATGGATCGTTTTATTAAATGATATGATTTTTTGGCCAAATTTTGTTTTCTCTTATTTTCATATTACAGATGGCAAAATCATGGTTCCAACGGATATATTTGCTTATTTTTCTAGCTACGGGCTATTTTCGACATTTTCTGAAAAATATGGATTTTTATTAAAAAGGATATGATTTTAAGTCCAATTTTTGTCTTCTCTTATTTTTTTAATTGAAAATGGTGATCTCCCAGTTCCAACAGACATTTTTGCGGATTTTTCAGTGTTCCGAACAATTTTCTACATTTTATTGATGATATGGATCTTTATATTAAATTGTGTGGCTTTTATGTCCTAATTTTGTCTTCTCTTATTTTTCAATTGAAGATGACGATCTCTCGGTTTCAACGGGCATTTTGTAGGTTTTTCTGAGCTCATTGCTATGTTTTACATTTTATAGAAGATATGGATCTTTTTATTAAATAATCTGAGTTTTGTAGCATAATTTTGTCTTCTATTATTTTTCAGTTGAACATGGCGATCTCCCGGTTCCAACGGACATTTTTGCAAATTTTTCTGTGCTCGAAACTATTTTTCTACATTTTCGGTTATTATGGATCTTTTATTAAATTATTTTTGGCCCAATTTTGTCTTCTTTTAATTTTTTATTTGAAGATGGTGAACTCCCGGTTTTAACAAACATTTTCACAGATTTTTCTGAGCTTGTAAATATTTTCTACATTTTATTGATAATGTGGTTCATTTTATTAAATGATATGATTTTTATAGACTAAGTTTGTCTTCTCTTATTTTTCAGTTGAAGGTGATGATATCTCGTTTCCAACGGAATTTTTTGCAAGTTTTTCTGATCTCGGGGCTGTTTTCTAAATATAATGGAAAATATGTATCTTTTAATTAAATGATATGATTTTTATAGCCTTAGTTTGTATTTCCCTATTTTTCCAGTTGATGGCAATCTCCTAGTTCCAACTGACATTTTTTCAGATTTTTCTGATGTCGGAGCTATTTTCTGCATTTTCTGGAAGATATGTATCTTTTTATTGAATGATATGATTTTTGGACTAATTTTGTCGTCTCTTATTTTATTCTTTAAAGATAGCGATCTTACGGTTCTAACAAAAAATTTTCCGGATTTTTCTGAGCGCGGGCAATTTTCCACATTTTTGTAAGATACAGATCTTTATATTAATTTCTATGAATATATAGCCTATTTTTATCTTCGCTTATTTTTCAATTGAAGATGGCGATCTTCCGGTTCTAACGGAAATTTTTGCGTACTTTTCTGAGCCCACGGCTATTTTCTTTTTTCTGGAAGATAAGGTCTTTGTATTAATTGATATGATTTTTGTTCCCTCATTTTCTCTTCTCTTATTTTCCAGTTCAAAATGGGGATCTCTCGGTTCCAACAAACATTTTTCCAGATTTTTCTGAGCTCCAGGCTATTTTCGACATTTTCTGTAAGATATGAACCATTATATTAATTGATATGATTTTTATAGACAATTTTTGTATTCTCATATTTCTTCTCATTGAAAATGACGATCTCCCGGGTCCAACGGACATTTTTACGGATTTTTCAGAGCACGGGGCTATTTTTATACATTTTAAGGAAGTTATAATGATATGATTTTTTGTCCTAATTTTGTCGTCTCATTTTTTCGTTGAAGATGGCGATCTCTCGATCCAACGGATAGTTTTAGAGATTTTTCTGCGCTCCGGGCTATTTTCTAAATTTTCTGTAAGGAATGAATGTTTATATAAAACGATATGATTTTTTTAGCCTAATTTTGTCTTCACTTATTTTTCAGTAGAAGATGTCGATCTCCCAGTTCCAACAGATACTTTTGCGGATTATTCTGAGCTCGGAACTATTTTCTACAGTTCAGTGAAGATATGGATCTTTTTATTGAATGACATTATTTTATAGACTAAGTTTGTCTTCTCTGATTTTTCAATTGAAGATGGCGACCTTTCGGTTCCAACGGACATTTTTTACGAATTTTTCTGACCTCGGGGCTATGTCAAAATTCTCTAGAAGATATGGATATTTTTATTAAATGATATGATTTTTGGCCTAATTTTGTTTTCACTTATTTTTCAGTTGAAGATGTCGATCTTCTGGTTCCAATAGACATTTTGGGGATTTTTGGAGCTCCGAGCTATTTTCTACATTTTAGAAAAGATATGGATTTTTTTATTAAATGATAAGAATTTTATATCCTAAATTTTCCTTCTCTAATTTTTTAAATTGAAGATGGCGATCACCTGATTTCAACGGACATTTTTGCGGATTTTTATGAGATCTATGTTATTTTTCTACATTTTCAAAAAGTTATGGATCTTTTTATTAAATGATATGATTTTTGGCCTAATTTTGTCTTATCTTATTTTTAAATTGAAGATGGCGATCTCCCGGTTTCTAATAGACATTTTTACAGATTATTCTGACCTCTATGCAATTTTCTAAATTTTCTGGAAGTAATGGTTCTTTTATTAAAATATAGATTTTTGGCCTAAGTTTGTCTTCTCTTATTTTTTCCAGGTGAAGATGGCGATCTACCGGTTCCAACGGAAATTTTTGCAGACTTTTCTTTGCTTGGACTATTTTCTACATTTTTGTAAGATATGTATTTTGTTATTAAATGATGTGATTTTTTGGCCTTATTTTGTCTCTCTTTTTTCAGGTGATGATGGCGATCTCATGGTTCCAATTAACATTTTTACTAGGTTTTCATAGCTCCTGGCTATTTTCTATATTTTAGGAAAGATATGAATCTTTTTTATTAAAGGATATGATTTTTGGCCAAATTTTTTCTTCTCTTATTTTTCAGTTGAAGATGGCGATCTCCTGATTCCAACTGACATTTTGCGGATTTTTCTGAGTTTCGAGCTATTTTCTACATTTTATGGAACAATTGGCTCTTTTTATTATTAAATGATATGATTTTTATAGCATAAATTTGTCTTGTCTTATTTTTCAGTTAAAGATGGCGATCACCCAGTTCCAACGGACATTTTTGCGGATTTTTCTGAGCTGGGGGCTATTTTCTATATTTTATGGTAGATATGGATCTTTTTATTGAATGATGTGATTTGTATATCCTAAGTTTGTTTTCTCTTATTTTTCAGTTTAATATGTCTATCTCCTTCTAACTGATATTTTTGCTGATTTTTCTGACCCCGAGCTTATTTTCTATATTTTCTTGGAGGATATGAATATTTTTATTACATAACATGATTTTTTGGCCTAATTTTGTTTTTCTCATATTGTTTTAGTTGGATATGACAATCTCCTGGTTCCAACAGACCTTTTTGGGGATTTTTCTTAGCTCTGGGCAATTTTCTAAATTTTCTGTAAGACTCGGATCTTTATTTTAAATAATATAATTTTTATAGTCTAATTTTGTCTTGTCTTATTTTTCAGTTAAAGAAGGCGATCTTCCAATTACAACAGAAATTTTTGCGGATTTTTCTTAGATCTGGGCTATTTTCTACATTTTTAAAAGTTATGGATCATTTTATTAAATGATATGATTTTTGGGCTTATTTTGACTTCTCTTATTTTTTATTGAAGATGGCGATCTCCCGGTTCAAATGGACATTTTTACAGATTTTTCTGAGCTTGGGACTATTTTCTACAATTTATTGAAGATATGTATCTTTTATTAAATGATATGATTTTTTTGCCTAATTTTGTCTTCTCTTATTTTTTTAGTTGAAAATGTCGATCTCCTGATTCCAACTAAAATTTTTGCAGATTTTTCTGAACTACAAGCTATTTTCTACAATTTCTTTAAGATATGAATCTTGATATTAAAGATATGATTTTTATGGCCTAATTTTGTCTTCTGTTGTTTTTTCGTTGAAGATGGCAAACTCCCGGTTCCAATAGAGATTTTTGCAGATTTATATTAGCTACAGACTATTTTTCAACATTTTCTGTTAGATATGAATATTTATAGTAAATGATATGATTTTTATTGCCTAATTTTTCTTCCCTTGTTTTTCAATAGAAGATGGTGATGTCCCAGTTCCAACTGACATTTTCGCGTATTTTTCTGAGATCTGGGCTATGTTCTACATTTTCTAAAATATGTGGATCATTTTATTAATGATAGTTTTTTGGCCAAATTTTGTCTTCTTCTGTTAAAGATGGTGATCTCCCGATTCCAACAGATATTTTTGTGGATTTTTCTGAGAACAGATCTATTCTCTACATTTTACTGAAGATATGGATCTTTTTATTATAATTTTGTAGCGTAATTTTGTCTTCGCTTATTTTAAAGGTAAGTATGGTGATCTGCCGTTCCAACAGACATTTTTTACCGATTTTTCTGAACTCAGTGTGATTTTTCTACATATTCAGGAAGTATTTTGATCTTTTTATTAAATGATACGATTTTTTTTCTAATTTTGTCTTCATTTATTTTTCTTTGAAGCTGGCGATCTCTCGGTTCTAATAGACATTTTTACAGATTTTTCTGAACTCCGTCCTGTTTTCTATATTTTCTGTATGATATGAATCTTTTTATTAAATGATATAATTTTTATAGTATAAGTTTGTCTTCCCTTCTTTTTAAGTTGAAGATGGCGATCTCTCGGCTCTAAAGGATATTTTTGTAGATTCCTCTCACCTCGGGGCTATTTTCAACATTTTATGGAAGATATGTTTCTTTTTATTAAATGATATATCATGTTTGGCCTTATTTTGTCTTCTCTTATTTTTCAGATGAAGATGGCGATCTCCCGGTTCCAACAGACATTTTTGCAGATTTTTCTGATCTACTGGATATTTTCTATATTTTCTGTAAGATATGTATCTTTCTATTAAATGATAGGATTTTTATAGCCAAATTTTGTCTTCTCTTATTTTAAAGTTGAAGATGGCGATCTCCTGGTTATAACGGACATTTTTGCTGTTTTTCTGAGCTCGATGTTATTTTATTCATTTTATTGAATATATGGATATTTTTATCAAATGATATGCTTTTTGTATGCTTACCACTTTCGAGCGATCAAGTTTGAGTGTCGAGGATTTTTAGGCCTTTGTCTGGTTTGTGGAGAGTCTGGACATATGGCTAGGAATTGCATGCATCATAAGACACGTGCTCCAGCTCTAGCTCCAGCTCCAGCTCCTCGTGCTGCCCCGACTGGGAACGCACCACGGCGTCCACCTCTACCTCCACAGCAGAGGATGTTTCAGCAAGCAAGGCAGCAACCACCACTGAAACGCCATGCTTACACCATGATCGTCGAAGAGGCCGAGGCTACCGGAGAAGTGATCACAGGTATATTTCTTGCATAATTCATAATTCATTTCTTTTATTAGCATTGGTTGCTTAGATTAGTGTTTGTAACCTAGGTGTCATACTAGTAGCTTGAAAACCCGCCATCTCCTTGTTCGACTCGGGAGCATCACACTGCTTTCTAGCGAGTCGATTGGTTCGCACCCACAACATTCATGTCAAACCATTAGCATCCGGTTGGAACGTCAACACGGGTGGCGGAGTAATAAAGTCAACATGTGGGTATCATCAATGCCATGTAGTGATTTGTAGGCAAGCATTGTTCGTTGACTTCATGATGATAGATATCCCAAACTTTGATGATGTATTAGGGATGGATTGGTTGGGAACTTTCCATGCCACCATAGACTGTTGTCAAAGGAGGGTAGTTTTCGAGATCCCTGAACATCCAAAGTTCAAGTTCATTAGTGGAAGCAGATTAGTAGGCCCAGTGGAGTACAGAGCCAGGTCGGCCGAAGCAGTAGCAGCTGCAATGGAAGCTAAACCTAGTATACCAGAGGTGGTACGAGAGTTCTTGGATGTGTTTCCAGATGACGTTATAGGTTTGCCTCCAGATCGCACCCTCAAATTTTCCATTGAACTAATGCCAGGAGCTCAACCAAAGTCCATGGAACCATATCGTTTAGCACCATCTGAGCTAGAAGAATTGTGGACCCAACTAGATGAGCTTCTAAAGAAGGGATGGATACGACCCATTGTATCTCCTGGGGATCTCCTATATTGCTGGTGAAGAAGAAAGACAGATCCCTACGTATGTGCGTCGACTACCGCGAGCTGAACAAAGTACCGTGAAGAACAAGTACCCTCTGCCGTGCATCTACGATCTTTTCGATCAAATCAGAGGGTCAAGCATCTATTCAAAGTTGGATCTGAGGATAGGGTACCATCAAGTGAAGGTGAAAGACGAAGATGTTCCCAAGACTGCATTCAGGACCAGATACAGACATTATGAGTACTTAGTAATGCCGTTTGGTGTGACCAATGCACCCACGGTATTTATGAGTCTCATGAACCAAGTATTGTATGAATACTTGGACAAGTTCGTAGTAGTCTACATTGACGACATTCTCATCTACTCGAAGAATGCGGTGGAGCTTGCAGAGCATCTCAGGAGGTTCTTGAGACCCTGAGAAGACACCAGCTTTATGCCAAACTTAGCAAGTGCGAGTTCTGGCTGAACGAGATGGCGTTTATAGGCCATGTAGTATCCGGAGAAGGGATTGCTGTTGATCCTGAAAAAGTAGCCGCTGTTCAAAGCTGGCCAGTCCTCGAACGGTGACCGAAATTCAAAGCTTCTTGGGACTCGCTGGCTACTACTGGAGGTTCATCAATGACTTCTCGAAGATCGCAAGAGCTATGACGTGATTGATGTGGTGTTTGTTTGGTCAAAAGCATGTGAGGATACTTTTCAGGAGTTGAAGAAGAGGTTGACAAGTGCACCTATTTTGATC
Organism: Scilla litardierei; assembly: GCA_030789695.1. NCBI lineage: Eukaryota > Viridiplantae > Streptophyta > Magnoliopsida > Asparagales > Asparagaceae > Scilla > Scilla litardierei. The sequence continues at coordinate 714,884,194 of CM061142.1, read as the reverse complement.
ATTTCAGAACGATCAGGAGGATTCAAAGTCTTCTGTGATGCATCTGGTAAGGGATTTGGATGCGTGCTACATCAGCATGGTCGAGTCGTAGCATATGCAAATAGGCAAGTGAAGATCCATGAGAAGAACTACCCCACGCATTACCTTCAGTTGGCAGCAGTGATTTTTGCATTGAAGATTTGGTGGCATTTTCTGTTGGGAGAGCACGTGAAGGTGTTCTCGGATCATTAGAGTCTGAAGTATCTCTTCACTCAGAAGGAGCTCAACATGCGTCAGAGACGATGGATAGAGCATATGGCAGATTATGACATTGATCTTCAATACCATCCTGGAAAAGTCAATGTCGTACCTGATGCATTGAGTCATCTACCAGCGGTGGTGACCCTTACGACTCAATGAAGGTTGCAGCAAGAGATCCGGGACATGGGTATAGAAGTGATTCTACCAGGGATGACTGCATCTTTGATGGAAATGCATATCCAGTCGACCTTGGTAGAGAGGATCAAATCTACTCAGATGGACGATGCAAAGCTGTGGAAGATCAAAGATCTGGTGATAGAAGTTCAGAGGCCAGAGTTTAAGATTCATGCAAATGGATCCTTGAGGTTTGAGGACATGATCTGTATACCGTCCGGTGCCATTAGAGAGGAGCTGTTGGAGGAAGCTCACAGCTCTCCTTACTCTATATATCCTGGTGGTTCCAAGATGTATCAGGATCTGCGACAACATTACTGGTGGCATGGCATGAAGAGAAGGGTCGCACGGAGCGTAGCAAAGTGTATTGTATGCCAGCAGGTGAAGGCTAGACATCAGAGGACTGCCGGCCTATTACAGCCTTTGCACATTCCAGAGTGGAAATGGCAGCATATCACGATGGACTTCGTGACTGGACTACCCAAGAGTACGAAGCAGACTGACGCTGTCTGGGTGATTGTAGATCAATTGACCAAGACATCGCACTTCATTCCTTTCAGAGTAGGCCAGTTTATAGAAGTGTTCGCTAAGAAGTAAATGGATGAGATTGTGAAGCTGCATGGAGTTCCTACCAGCATTGTCTTGGACAGAGACATCGGGTTCACATCTCGTTTCTGGAGGAGCCTTCAGGAGAGCTTGGGAACCCACTTGAGTTGTAGTACAGCTTACCATCCACAGACAAATGGTCAGTCAGAGCGTATTATATAGATACTGGAAGACATGCTGTGGGCATGTATGCTGGACTTTAAAGGATCATGGGAAGACCATCTTCATTTGGTGGAGTTTGCATACAACAACAGCTACCAGTCTAGCATCGGTATATCATCTTTTGCGGCACTGTATGGGATGAAGTGCTGATCCCCCTTAAGCTGGAATGAGGTAGGAGATCGAGAGTTGGTGGGTCTTGAGCTAATCACAGAAGCCGTGGATGTGGTTCGGACCATCAGAGAGAAGCTGCAACTAGCTCAGGACATATACAAGCATTGGGTAGATGAGAAACATTGACATCTGGAGTTTCAGCCCGTTGATCATGTTTTTCTGAAGATCTCGCCCAACCGAGGATTGATTCGCTTTGGTCGGAGAGGAAAGCTTAGTCCTCGATTCATTGGGCCTTTTGATATTTTGGAGCGATTAGGCGAAGTGGCCTATAAGCTTGCATTGCCCCTGCCTTAGAGGGAGTGCACAATGTGTTCCACATCTCGCAGTTGCGTCGCTGTGTGAGCAACCCTAGTCATGTCGTGGTCTATTTGGAGATCGCAATCCGTCCAAACTTGACATACGAGCAGCAACCAGTGGAGATCCTAGATCGACGCAAGAAAGTCTTCAGAAGCAGGACTATAGATCTAGTCAGGGTGATGTGGCGTCGGGACTCACTTGGTGAATCTACATGGGAGCGAGAGGATGAGATGCGAGAACGTTACCCCTACCTTTTCCCAGCCTTGTAGAGAATTTCGAAGACGGAATTATTCTAAGGAGGGTAGGATGTAACAACCTGAATTTTTAGGCATCTTTGATTGCACGTATTTACTATAGTTGTTCGAGTGTTTCTATCCGAGCGTTTTCTTTTCTACGTGTTGACGCGATCACGACATTGTTTTAAGAAATTTTTACCATAGCTTAACTAATTAATTTAGCTATTTACCAAATTACGTTTACTATTATTAATTACCTCTTACTAATAACTAACCTATTTCCCAACACACCCCTTCCACGTTTTTCTCGTCCCACAGCCCGATACCTCCCCCAAATACATTCAGTTCATTCCCCTAAACCGTTAGTCAAAATCTCACCCACTTTCATTAAATACTCTCATAATTACAATATTATATGTTTACACTTATTTAATCAAACCCCTCTCCCTTTCATCCTCATGCACATCATCATCCCCATTTTTGTTCAAGCTTCCTGTAACAATAACACCATCGACATCATTCCACCTCCTTCAACCCAACAGCAAACACATCAACCAACCCAAAATCCTGCAACCCAAATCAAACACATTACTTCATCCCAAATCAAATCTCCAAACCAAAACCAATTCTGAAATTGAAGAAGTAAACAGCAAAATTGAAGCCCAAATTGTGAAATTGTACCTGAAATGCCCAACTTCAACCCCAATTCAACCCATTTTCATTCTTCCTCTTCCCCCACATCGAATCGTCGTGCCCCAACTCCTCAGGCCGCCACCCAACTAGCCGCGCACGCGCCCGCCGTCGCCTGGCCGTGCCTGACCCCGAAGCCTACCGCCGCGTTGCCCTAGCCTCCAGGCCGCCGGCCCCCTTGCGCAGCGCCGTGCGCAGCCCCCTTTGCCGCCCTCAGTGCCCCCCTTGCACCGTCCCCAAGCCCCCTACGCCGCCCAGCCCCCTTTGAAGCCGCCCCCAGCCCCCTTGTGCCGCCCCTTCGCCGCCCAGCCGCCCCTAGGCTGCATCCTCTTGATCTCCCTCCCCTGTTGCAAAGAGAAGCAAAAAAAGAAATAAAAAAGAAAGGGGAAAGATAAGACATCACAATAAAGAAAGGGAGAGGTAATATTTGTATAAGTTAAGCCCAACGGGTATATATGTATGTATGTATGTATGTATGTATGTATGGAGAATATGCTTTGCGTCTTTACTGAATCTCAGGAAAAAGTACATGACTCTAGGATGGAAAAAGGATGTTTGTAAAGCAGGACGATAGCATAGGCGCCATCCACCAACCAATACTATATATATATATATATATATATATATATATATATATATCTCTCTCTCTCTCTCTCTCTCTCTCTCTCTCTCTGTGTGTGTGTGTGTGTGTGTGTGTGTGTGTGTGTGTGTATTAGGTTATGTTAGTTAATTAGTTAATATGTTAAGTTAATATAAGTTTTTTTAATATAAAGTTATTTTATAAGTTAATTATAAGTTAATATTTTATAACCTATATTAGTTTCATAAGCTAAGTTTCTAAAGAATTAGTTTATAATAAAATAAAAAGTTACATTTATCAACTTAGTTATAAAGTTTTATTATAAGTAAGTTATATTTATTAAATAGTTAAGTTAGTAAGTTATATAAGTAAGTTAATAACTTAGTTATATTTTATCCTATAAAGTTTTATTATTAGTTGTATGGCTAACTTGCCATGTAACATATGTGAACCAGGTACCCCTACCACTGACCAAAACATGCCTTTCACTACAAGACAAATCGGTAACTCTTCGTAATCTTGCCATGGGCTTTAATTCAAAAACAAATGCATGCTAAAATTAGTTTCATTTCACTAGCAATTGATCGATTGAATAGTTAACGAGTCTTGATAATCTGCACAGTATCGTGGAAGCTTGATTTTTTTGAACAGTTACGTAAAAATGTGTAATACTAGATAAATGATTCCTAACTTGTAATTACGGTAACACCACAGACATTGGGTTTGGGGTAACTTATAATAGCGAGGGTGCGAGAGCGACTAGTCCAAGCCTTGTTGTCACCGTGCGGGTTCTAGCAACTCATCACAGTAGCCGGTGACAACCATCACAGATCGCAGATTATTGCACAGTTCTTAGAGAATGGTTCGCCCGGGTAGCACCCGTGGCAAGAGGTGGTCTCTTGGTTGCTTACTGTACCTCGCATTATAAGTCACGGTCTAGGTACGACTCAGTTAGACTCTCGTAAAATGGACTCTTTTAATAAAGTACTTTTAATTGCTGGATATTGCTGATAATTGTAAATTGCAAGTTACATTTCTGCTCTATTTCCTTATCATCATTGTTTGCACTTTAATTCTTTTCTCCTTAGACTGCCATGCTTGTACTTTGTATTAATCTCCATGATTAGAGATACTTTGAGTTACATCTGATCCTGGCGACCCTTCTCTTTGTGGTGAACCCGCCAGATATTTCACAGGTCGAAGAAGTTGCACCAGAGGCTGCAGACGCTGAGTTTGCTGTAGAGTTTGACCAGGAGGACGCTGGTTACTAAGTGTGAGTGTGAGAGAGTTTTAGTATTTGATGTATCATAGTGGCTTGGTGTGTATTTGTATTCGTTTGTATTTCCTTTTCTGTACGCTGCTGATTGTAATAAGGTTGTAAACCATTTTTATTATGAGTATTTTGGCGTATTTCTGCAACAGAGCATGTATTGACTTTATTAGTGCCTATCAGGACTTGCGCATGTTCCAAATAGTAACGGGCCCCGAGAGTGGGTCGTTACAGAAATTTTGCATATTTTCTGAGTTTCGAGCTATTTTTTACATTTTATGGAACATATGGCTCGTTTTATTAAATGATATGATTTTATAGCCTAAGTTTGTCTTGTCTTATTTTTCAGTTGACGATGGCAATCTCCCAATTCAAACAGACATTTTTGTAGATTTCTGAGCTGGGGGCTATTTTCTATATTTTATGGAAGATATGAATCTTTTTATTAAATGATGGGATTTGTATAGCCTAAGTTTGTTTTCTCTTATTTTTTAGTTGAAGATGGCGATCTCTTGTTTCCAACGGACACTATTGCGGATTTTTCTTACTTCGACCCTATTTTCTATATTTTCTAGAAGATATGGATCTTTTTATTAAATAATATTATTTTGAGGCCTAATTTTGTCTTCTCTTATTTTTTTCGTCGAAGAGGGCGATCTCTCGATTCCAACGAACCTTTTGCAAACTTTTCTTAGCTCCAGGCAAATTTCTACATTTTCTGTAAGACATGGATCTTTATATTAAATGATATAATTTTTATAGCCTAATTTTTTCTTCTCTTATTTTTAGTTAAAGTTGGCGATCTTCCGGTTCCAACAGAATTTTTTAAGGATTTTTCTGAGATCTGAGGTATTTTCTACATTTTCTAAAAGATATGAATCATTTTATTAAATTATATGATTTTGGCCTTTTTATTCTTCTCTTATTGTTCCATTAAAGATGGCGATCTCCCGGTTCTAACAGAAATTTTTGCGGATTTTTCTTGTTACGCCTATTTGGCCGAGGCCCAACAGACACGAGCCCAGAAACCCGACCTCCGGTCAAGAGCCCATCTGAGCACTTAGGCCCATTCGATAAGGCCCTATCAGGGACTCCCCCGAATGTTGATCCGACCCGGCCCCGGAAACATCCGGGTCACTCACCCACTCCTGCGGTAACCGCTCCCTCGATCCCACTACCACTTAATGGCAGTTATGGGAAGATGCTGGCGTGGCGCAGGGAGTGGCAACGGCGGGGGCGGATTGAGGGGGCACGATTGGGGGCGGACGAGCGACGTGGGTCGGGGGCAATCACGGCGGAGGTCTATAAAGGGGCTCGGAGGACGACATGACACCGGACCGCATCTCAGGTATCTAGAACCTAAGGTACTCCATCAACGACCTAGTTCCCCCATTTCATTTCCTTCCTCCCCCGCTCTCGCCGTGAGACGCCGTTCCGATCTCCTCACGAGTCGACCCGTCTCCGCCGGGCCTCCTCTTTCAGATCTCTGTCTGACTTAGGCATCGGAGGGGATTTGGCCGGAACCAAGGTCCGGCCCCCAGACGAGCGTTCTCGTCTACCCAGGAGGGCATCAGATCAACGGGCCGAGGCTTCCCCTCCGCCCCTCGCCGACCCCGCAACCAGCTGGACGATTGAGGCTTCCCCTCGTCGTCCGACAGCCGAGGCCGAGCGCAACCGACCGAGGCCGAACATCTTGACCCGGGCCGAGGCTACCCCTCGCCCTCCCAACGGCCGAGGACTCCGATTCAATCCAGTCGATGCGCTCTACGTCACCGGCAGGTCCGACTCGAGCCTCAACTGCACCAACTCGACTCGCCCGAGGGACCCAAACGGGCCCCTTGACCACGTTGACCGGGTTATCCACGGTCAACGCTTTGTAGTGAGAAAACACTCTGAAACATCTGGCGCCGTCTGTGGGAAACGAACAGTCCCACGAAGAAGCAAACCACATCTGCGATGACGCGACCTCCCCCATCTCGGCGAACGGAGAGCAAGGCCCTGACGCGAGGCGACAGGGCCCGCCATCGTTGGCGAGAATGGGCGTGGGCCCGACGCGAGGAGGATCGTGAGGAAAGGGCCGGGAGGCCCTCCCCTCCCCCACCGGTCGGGAGACCGAGTGCATCCGTAACGGCGCGCAGCTCGGACGTGGCTTTGGTGGTGTCAGTGGTCATAGACACTACCATGGTACGGCGGCTGCTTGTCGACACCGGCAGCTCCTGTGACGTCCTCTTTATGTCAACCCTGGAAAAGATGGGGCGGCGGAAAGAAGACTTACGACCTCGCTCGGGTCCCGTGGTTGGATTCACGGGTCACTCCACCCCCATCATCGGCACGATCCATCTCCCGGTAACGCTCGGAGACGCACCTGACTCGGTGACCCTGGCGGTGGAATTCATCGTATTGGGGATCGGGTCGGAATACAATGGGATCATCGGCCGACCCCTACTCAACGCCGTCGGCGCGGTAGTCTCGACCCTCCATCAGACTATCAAGTTCCGAACGCCGGGGGGGATGGGGCAAGTCGAAGGCGACGCGGGGAGACCAAGTACCTGCTATCAACTGGCGGAGGAAGGTCCCGAGGATCGTCTAGCCGACCGGATGGCCGCACTCGACTTGAGGAGTGGGCCTAGGCCCGCCCCTGCGGAGGAGCAATAGCAGATCCCGGTCACGGACATCGAGGGCCGGTTCGTCTCGATCGGGAGAGGGCTGAGCCAGGACCTGAGGGATCAGCTGATCGAATGCCTGGAGGTGAACCTGGACATCTTTGCTTGGTCACCGGAAGACATGCCCGGCATAGACCCCCAGGTGATCGTCCACCAGATCAACGCCGACCCCAACTTCAAGCCGGTTAGGCAGAAGAAACGTAACCTGGGCGGCGAGAAGATGAAGGCAGCCTCCGAGGAAGTGGAGCGTCTCCTTGATGCCGGCTTCATACGAGAGGTCTGGTACCCGGAATGGCTGTCGAACGTGGTGATGGTCAAGAAACCCAACGGGAAGTGGCGAATGTGCGTGGACTTCAGTGACCTCAACAAGGCCTGTCCCAAGGACAGCTACCCCCTGCCGCGCATCGACCACCTGGTGGACAACGCCTCGGGGTACGAGATGCTTAGCTTCATGGACGCTTACTCCGGGTACAATCAAGTCCAGATGGACCCCCGGGACGAAGAGATGACAGCCTTCACGACGGACCGGGGAACTTACTGCTACAAGAAGATGCCCTTTGGCTTGAAGAACGCGGGGGCCACCTACCAGAGAATGGTCAACAAGGTTTTCAGCTCCCAGATCGGGAGGAACCTGGAAGTCTACGTCGACGACATGCTTGTCAAGTCAAGGCGACCGGAAGACCACATCGCCGACCTGCGGGAGACCTTCGAGCGGTTGCGGCGACACCACATTCGGCTCAACCCTGCGAAGTGCATGTTCGGGGTAAGATCTGGCAAATTCTTGGGATTTATGATAACTAACCGTGGCATTGAAGCTAATCCCGACAAGATCGAGGCGCTGATCAACATGCGCGAGCCGACGACGATCAAAGAGCTACAGAGGCTGAACGGGCGCGTCGCAGCCTTGGGGCGATTCCTTTCCAAATCAGCGGAAAGATCGCTCCCCTTCTTCAAGGTCCTAAGGAAAGCGATCGCGGAACCTTCAGACAATAGGAAGACGATACTTTGGGACGAAGACTGCTCCAGGGCGTTCGGAGACCTCAAAGAGTATCTCCGCAGCCCACCTCTCCTGTCCAAACCACGGGAAGGGGAGTCGCTGAGCCTTTACCTGGCGTGCGCGGAGGAAGCTGTGAGTTCGGTGCTGATCCGGGAGGACGGTGGGGTGCAATGGCCGGTATATTACACGAGCCGGATCTTGAAGGGGGCGGAGGTGCGATACTCGCCCATGGAGAAACTGGCGTACGCCCTCGTCCTCTCAGCACGAAGGCTCCGACCCTATTTCCAGGCCCACACCATACTGATCCTGACCGACTCACAACTGGAGCAGAACCTCAAGAGATTCGATCGAATGGGAAGGATGCTAAACTGGGGAGTGGAACTGAGCGAGTTCGACCTCCGATTCAAACCGCGCACGGCCATCAAAGGGCAGGCCCTAGCCGACTTCATCGCCGAGTGCACAACGGAAGGAAATGGCCCCCGGAGGAAGAAGGCCCGGCGACGGTAATTGCTCAACCCCTGTCCTTTCTTTCGGCTGACCACTTTCAGCCAGGGGATCCAGGAGCGTGGATAGTCCATGTGGATGGGTCGGCCACACAGTCAGGAGGCGGGGCTGGGATTGCAATCCGATCTCCGGAAGGGAACATTGTGGAATACGCGTTGCGGTTCGAGTTCCCAGCCACGAACAACGTGGCGGAATACGAAGCAGTGATCAACAGCCTGAGGCTGGCCCTGGAGCTCGGGGCCGAGTCCGTCCGCCTCCTCAGTGACTCGAAACTCATTGTCAACCAACTCTTGGGGAGTTACGAGGCACGGGAGGAGGCGATGCAGAGATATCTCCCTGTCGCCAGAGCGGCGATGTCCAAGTTCAAGGACGTGGAAGTCTTGCACCTCCCGCGATCAGAGAATGCGCGGGCATATGCGTTGTCGAAGCTGGCCTCGTCCTCGCCAAAGGAACTAGGCCGCACCATCTACGTGGAGAACCTGCAGTCCCCCAGCACGGAGGAGCACGAGGTGATGGCGATCGACCAAGAACCCACCTGGATGGACCCGATCATCCGGTACCTCACTCATGGAGAGATGCCGACCGATGGGGACGAACGCCGAACCCTGGAGAGAAAGGCGCTCCGATACGTGATCCATGAAGGGACGCTCTACCGGAGACGCTGGACCAAGACGGACGTCCTCCCATACCTGAAGTGCATCGGACCGCAGGAAGCTGACTACGTCCTACGGGAGGTTCACGACAGGATCTGCGGGAATCACCACGGGGGCAAGATAGTCACACAGAAGATCTTGAGGCAGGGATACTACTGGCTGACCCTGGCCCAAGATGCAACAAGCTACGTCCAGAAATGCCAAGAATGCCAGAGGTATGCCCACCACATCTCGACTCCCCGTCAGAGCTCATCCCTATCGTGAGCCCCATCCCCTTTGCGAAATGGGGGCTCGACATCCTCGAACCGTTTAAACCGGGATGAGGGCAGCGGAAGCATCTGATCGTGGCAGTGGACTACTTCACCAAGTGGATCGAGGCCGAACCGTTGGCCACCATCACGTGGAAGAAAGCGAAAAGCTTCGTATGGAATTCCATCATCTCCAGATTCGGAGTGCCACGGGCCATCGTCACAGACAATGGGAAGCAGTTCGACTCCGCAGGGTTTAAAGATTTTTGCGAGGAATGGGGAATCAAGCTTCTCTTCGCCTCTGTAGCGCACCCCCAGACCAACGGGATGGCAGAAGCGGCCAACAAGTGCATCATAGAGCCCCTCCGAAAGAAAGTGAAAGACGCCGAAGGGAACTGGCCAGAGGAGCTCCCCGGGATACTCTGGTCATACCGGACAACCCACAAGGAGGCCACTGGCGAGACTCCGTTCGTGCTCACCTACGGGGCCGAGGCGGTGGTGCCGGTCGAATTGGGCGAAGAATCTCTCTGCCTCAAATACTTTGACGAAGACAGGAACTCGCAGGGTCTGGGGCTGAGCCTGGAGCTCCTCGGCAAGCGACGGGAGCAGGCACTGGCCACCATCATCCGCCAGAAGCAAAAGGTGGCCCGATACTACAACGCTCGGGTGCGGGGGAGAAGCTTCCACCTTGGGGACCTGGTCCTCCGGAAAGCGGACTTCAACACTGATACCGCTCGCAAAGGGAAGCTCGCGGCTAGATGGGAGGGGCCCTACAAAGTCGTCGAGGTCCTCGGACCCGTAGCCTACCGACTAGCCAATATGGAGGGGAGGATTCTCACTCACACTTGGAATGCGGAACATTTACGCAAGTACTTTCAATAGATGTATCGTTTCCTATGAAATAAATTTATTTTGAATTCATTCCTTTCCAGATAAAGCGAAAAGATACACAGAGAGGCGCACAAAGAGGCAGAGGGGCATACCCCTCCCTCATTTTTCTCCGGGGGCACCGGTGGAGCCACAGGCTGGCAGCCCACCAGGGTCTCCCCCCTTACTCCGTTCGACGTCAGGGTACATCCGAAGATCCTCGAAGTTGACCCCCGAGAGTGGGAACTTCTTTTGGATCTCGGACCGACACCGGGCGAAGCCCTTCTCGAACGCCTCCGATAAGGCGGTCTCAACAAAGGAGGTGGCATACTCCGCCACGGCATCCTGAGCGATCCTGGCTGGATCCACCTCCTTGAGCCCACGCATCCGGGCCTCTAAGGTCTCGATCTGGCGTTGGTGCTCCGCCCTCTCCATCTCGATCTCCCGGGATTTCTCGCCAAGTTGGGTAAGGAGGAACCTCGCCTGCTCCTCCGCCACTTCCAGACGATCGGAGATCTCCAAGGCCTCGGAGGTGGCAGCAGGGTTGGGGATCCGTTCGACTCCTCCAGACGCGTCGGCGCCTCTCAAGAGCTTGGCGAGACATGCCTCGGCCTCTGAATTTGCAGCCAGAGCCAAGGCTCTCTCTCGGTCCGCCTCCTCCAGGGCAGAGGACAGCTCAGTTACACGGGAATCCAAGGACTGGACCCGCGCCTCCTCTAACTGACCTACCTCTCCCTCCTCGCCGGGGGCCTCAGGGCCTCACCCGACATCGGATTTGGCTTTGGGAAGAGCCGCGAATTGGCGCCTCATTGAGAGGCCCACCGAGGACAACTGCACCAAAGCGACGAAGGTAAGACAGCGAAAGCAGCTGGAGAAAGGGGGGACAGGCAGAGACACACTACCTGTTGACCAGCCTGGATCACAAAGGTGGCCAAACAGTCACCTCTGACTCCGTCCAACACCACCTGATCGGGAGGGAGGCAACAGTTTTCGGCCACTCGCGTGGCGGCTCCGCGGCTCGAAAACACCGACTCCTTCTCTCCCACTGGGTAGCGTGGACGAAGAAGACCCTCCCCTGACGAAGGGAACTCGCCAGGAGTGGAGCGGAACGCGCCAAGATGCTGACTGTAGGCATCAGGGAGAGAACCGTCCGGGAGAGGTGAAGGGCCGACCCACGGCCAGGCGATCTCAACGGGGGCGGGTTGAGGTCGATCAGCAGTCGGCAGTACATCAACCCCCTCGACCTCCTCACGGACCCTTTTGGAAGACCCCAGCAAGGGGAGAGAGGGAGATGACGCCCTCTTCCTCTTTGAGCCTCCAGTCGCGGCTCCGACTCGCTGCTTCTTCCGGACCTCCAGTACATGATCCCTTCTGCGCGGATCCGGACTTGGGACCTGCACGAGAGCGCTGGCGGGAGAAGGACCGAGAGGGAATCCACCTGCACTCAACGGAGGAATAAGAAACCAAGCAGAGCCCGGGCAACCTCAAATGGCGAACACTCGGAGAGGCTTACCTAGGGGCCACACCATCTTACGCAAGTTATGGTCACTAAAGAGGACGTCGATCGAGCGATCCCTTGCAGGAATCACCAGCATGTCCTTCGCCGTCTGCTGCTCGGCGACCGTCGGCTCACCCAGATCGAGGATGACTGCACCGGCTGCCTCCCACCTAACCGGGAAGGGTACACTCGACGGGAACGTGACAAACACATATTCCCCCTTCCAGCGTTTCAGGGAGCTCGGCAACCCCAGCACCAGGGTCATTTTCGGGCGAGCGCTGATGTAAATCCACGCCCCTGATTGATGGTGGCTCAGGCGGTAGAAATGGGCAAAGAGACGAAGAGAGGGCGCCACTCCCCTCAGCATGCAGACAACAATGAACCCGACGAGGAGCCCGATGGCATTGGGACAGAATTGACACAGGCACACGTCGTGGGCCTGAAGGAATTCGACGATAAAAGGATGGAGCGGGAAACGAAGCCCAAAGCGGAAACACTTCTCGTATATTCTGACCTCGTTGGGGCCCGGAAAGCAGATCCGCTCGTCAGCCCCAGGGGCACGAGCCGAGTAAGGCGGAAGCAGGTAGGCGGAGCGCAGGCTCCCGATGGCGGTGGCACAGATTGACGAAGGCCACGACAAGACCTCTGGGGGCACCCCTGAAAGATCATCCCCGTGCCGACAAATCGCCGAAGGAGGGCTACCCGCCAGGCCCGGAGCCGCGTCGCGCTCCGGCCGACCCGAACCCGTGGCAGAGGAAGATGACATGAGGCAGAGCTCAGGCAGAATAGGGATCAGCGCAAAGAAGAAAACGACGGGATGGCGGCTCACGAACCCCTCGGCTTCTCAACTTAAGACGACCCCGCGAGCGGTGGGGATAAGCTTGCAGCGACACGTGGCAGCATCAGAGGACCGACGGCGCTTCAGAGCCCGCGCCTTAAAAGTATCGAACGAACCAACTCATGATGACGACTAATAAATGAGTCGGCATCGATTGGCGAGCCTGTCAAAGTCGGTGGAAGTCACATCGGCCGAGCCGAAACGGCCGAGGCCGATCGACCCGACCGATGGGGGCAATTGTTATGCATATTTGGCCGAGGCCCAACAGACACGAGCCCAGAAACCCGACCTCCGGTCAAGAGCCCATCTGAGCACTTAGGCCCATTCGATAAGGCCCTATCAGGGACTCCCCCGAATGTTGATCCGACCCGGCCCCGGAAACATCCGGGTCACTCACCCACTCCTGCGGTAACCGATCCCTCGATCCCACTACCACTTAATGGCAGTTATGGGAAGATGCTGGCGTGGCGCAGGGAGTGGCAACGGCGGGGGCGGATTGAGGGGGCACGATTGGGGGCGGACGAGCGACGTGGGTCGGGGGCAATCACGGCGGAGGTCTATAAAGGGGCTCGGAGGACGACATGACATCGGACCGCATCTCAGGTATCTAGAACCTAAGGTACTCCATCAACAACCAAGTTCCCCCATTTCATTTCCTTCCTCCCCCGCTTGCGCCGTGAGACGCCGCTCCGATCTCCTCACGAGTCGAACCGTCTCCGCCGGGCCTCCTCTTTCAGATCTCTGTCTGACTTAGGCATCGGAGGGGATTTGGCCGGAACCAAGGTCCGGCCCCCTGACGAGCGTTCTCGTCTACGCAGGAGGGCATCAGATCAACGGGCCGAGGCTTCCCCTCCGCCCCTCGCCGACCCCGCAACCAGCTGGACGATTGAGGCTTCCCCTCGTCGTCCGACCGCCGAGGCCGAGCGCAACCGACCGAGGCCGAACATCTCGACCCGGGCCTAGGCTACCCCTCGCCCTCCCAACGGTCGAGGACTCCGATTCAATCCAGTCGATGCGCTCTACGTCACCGGCAGGTCTGACTCAAGCCTCAACTGCACCAACTCGACTCGCCCGAGGGACCCAAACGGGCCCCTTGACCACGTTGACCGGGTTATCCACGGTCAACGCTTTGTAGTGAGAAAACACTCTGAAACATTTCTGATCTTGGGACTATTTGCTATATTTTATTGAAGATATGAATTTTTAATTCAATGATATGATTTTTATCGCCTAATTTTGTCTTTTCTGATTTTTTTTAGTTGAAAATGTCAATCTCCTGGTTCCAACAGAAATTTTTACAGATTTTTCTGAACTCCAGGCTATTTTCTACAATTTCTGTAAGATATGACTCTTTATATTAAATGATATGATTTTTATGGCCTAATTTTGTCTTCTCTTATTTTTTCGTTGAAGATGGCAAACTCCCGGTCCCAACCGACATTTTAGATTTTTATTAGCTATGTGATATTTTCTTCGATTTTTATAAGATATGAATATTTATATTAAATGATATGATTTGTATAGCCTAATTTTATCTTCTCTTATTTTTCAATTGAATATGGTGATCTCCCAGTTCCAACAGACATTTTTGCGTATTTTTCTGAGATCTGGGCTATGTTCTGTATTTTCTAAAAAATATGGATCATTTTATTAAATGATATAATTTTTTGCGTAATTCTGCCTTCTCTTATTATCTGTAAAGATGGAAATCTACCAGTTCCAACGGACATTTTTACGTACAAGCTTGGATCTATTTTCTACATTTTACTGAAGAAATGGATCTTTTTATTAAATAGTATAATTTTGTAGCGTAATTTTTTCTTCTCTTGTTATTCGGTTAAGTATGGTGATCTGCCGGTTCCAACGGACATTTTTGCGGATTTTTCTGAACTCAGGACGATTTTTCTATATTTTTCGTAAAGATGATATGATTTTTGGCATAATTTTGTCTTTATTTACTTTTTCGTTGAAGATGGCGATCTCCTTGTTCTAACAGACATTTTTACGGATTTTTATAAGCTCCGGGCTGTTTTCTACGTTTTTGTATGATAAGAATCTTTTTATTAAATGATATGATTTTTATAGCATAAGTTTCGCTTTTCTTATTTTTCAGTTGAAGATGGTGATCTCCAGGCTTCAAAGGATATTTTTGCTTAGTTCTCTCATCTCGGGGCTATTTTCTACATTTTCTGGAAGATATGTTTCTTTTTATTGAATGATAGATTTTTGGCCTAATTTTGTCGTCTCTTATTTTTCAGATGAAGATGGCGATCTCCGGGTTCCAAATGACATTTTTGCGGATTTTTCTGATCTACAGACTATTTTCTATATTTTCTGTAAGATATGTATTTTTATATTAAATGATATGATTTTTATAACCTAATTTTGTCTTTCCTTATTTTTCAGTCGAAGATGGAAATCTCCCGGTTATAATGGACATTGTCTGTTGATTTTTCTGTGCTCAATGTTATTTTCTTTATTTTATTGAATAGATGGATATTTTTATCAAATGAAATACTTTTTGTAGTCTAATTTTGTCTTCTCTTATTTTTCAGTTGAAAATGACGATCTTTCGATTCTAACGGACATTTTTGCGGATTTTTTGAGCACATGGCTATTTTTCTATATTTTCTCGAAGAAATAGATCTTTTTCTTAAATGTTACGATTTTTGTCCTAATTTTGTCTTCTCTTATTTTTTTTGTTGAAGATGGCGATCTCCCGGTTTCAACGGACATTTTTATGGGATTTTTCCGAGCTCCGCGAGTTTTTATATATTTTCTGTAATATGTGAATCTTTATATTAAATCTTATGATTTTTATAGCCTAATTTTGTCTTCTTTTATTTTTAAGTTGAAGATGGCGAGTCAACAGAAATAAGAGAAGACAAAATTCGGAACCAGGAAATTGCCATGTTCAACTTTAAAATTGTCTGTGGTTACCAAGATATCGCCATCTTCAACTGATAAGATTTTTATATATCATTTTCTTAGCTTCGTACTATTTTCTACATTTTATGAAAGATATGAATCTTTTTATTAATTGATATGATTTTTATAGCCTAAATTCGTCTTTTCTTATATCCAGTTGAAGATGGCAATCTTGTTATTAAATGATATCATTTTTTGGCTTAATTTTGTCTACTCTTATATTCTAGTTGAAAATGGCGATCTCCCGGTTCCGACGGATATTTTTACGGATTTTTCGAGCTCCGGGCTATTTTCTAAATTTTTTTTGGAAGATATGGATTTTTATATTAAATGATATGATTTTTATAGCCTAATTTTGTCGTCACTTATTTTTCAGTTGAAGATGGTAATTTTTCGGTTCCAACGGATATTTTTGCGGCTTTTATGAGATCGGTGCTATTTTTCTACATTTTTGGGAAGTTATAGTTCTTTTTATTAAATGATATGATTTTTAGGCCTAAATTTGTCTTTTCTTATTATTTTTCATTGCAGATGGCGATCGCCCAGTTCCAACGGACATTTTTGCGGATTTTTCTAAGCTTCGTGCTATTTCTTAAATTAATTATAAGATGTGAATTGTTATATTAAATGATATGATTTTTAGAGCCTAATTTTGTCTTCTCTGATTTTTCAGTTGAAGATATCAATCTCCCGGTTCCAACGGCCATTTTTGCGGATTTTTCTAAACTTGGAACTATTTTCTACAGTTTATTAAAGATATGAAACTTTTTATTAATGATATGATTTTTTGCCTAATTTTGCTTTCTCTTTTTTTTCTAGTTGATGATGGCGTCTTTTGTATTAAATGATATGATTTTTTGGCATTATTTTGTATTCTCTTATATTTCGGTTAAAGATGGCGTTCTCCCTGTTCCAACAGACATTTTTGCGGATTTTTCTGAACTCCAAGCTATTTTTCACATTTTCTGGAAGATATGAATCATTTTATTAAATGCTATCAAAGAAGGCAAAATTAGGCCAAAAATGTCCGTTGAAACTGAGAAATCGCCATCTTCAACTGAAATATAATAGAAGACAAAATTCGAAATCGAGAAGTCGCCATCTTCATTTATAAAAATCAAGGTTCTAAAAAACTCGCCACAGCGACACCATGGTGAGCCATGGCAGCAAGGCTCGACCCCCCATGCCCCGTTAATGCCCATGTAGGCTGTTTGAGGCAGCACGCCGCCATGGCGTGCCATGGCGACACAAGGCACACCACAAAAACATAAGGTGCGCCACAAAAAACGAAAAAAATAAAAAAATGGTACCGGGTCCGCATTATAGGGCTAAGAGAACCCGACCCGTTCTCTATTATTTGAGGCTTTTCAACCTGATAGCAACCGCTCGCATTATTAGGGCATTATATCGATTCGATTCACCGTTGACGATCGATTCCTCTGGACCTCCTTCTGAGCGGCATCCATGTCACCGACCGCCCTCGTCTCCACCATCAGGCCGACGAGTCTCCGATCACGGCCACATCAGCACCGCCCGCACTGACCTCGATGACATCAACTCCCTCCATCGCGTCTAGCGGATCTGGCTGGAGATTTCTGCGTCTTCTTCGTCATCGATCGGCGATCTCAAAGGTAAACTTGAAAATTTTCAAACTTCGGAAGGTGTATTGCTTAAAAATGTCAGCTTTTTGAGCTGTTCATGTTTAGATTTGGCCCTTTGGAAAGGTGAGCTCAAACTGCATTATACATGACAAATCAGTTTCATTTAATGATTATATGCATTATGCATAGAATGGTATTTGTTTACTTGCTTGGCTGAAATGTGTCCATATGATGTATCAATATTATTCCTTTTCTGGCTTTAGACAGCACTTGTGAACAAAGTTTATTTAAGATGTTGAACTAGAAAATGCCAAAAATCAATGTTCCTTCAAGTATCAGCAAATTTCGTTCAGATTCAATTATCCAAACAGCTTTAACAACTATGTTAATCGAGTTCTTTGATATTTATGACGTATTGAGGTCACATGCTTTTTAGTTATGTAAACAATTGCTTTTTAGTAAAGTAACACTTTAGTTAATTGTAAGCACACATCTCAATGTAGATGGAATGCTATAGATTTGGCAGGATTTGGAAACTAATCCATCTAAGTGGAGCATAGTCTACTGTATATATATATATATATATATATATGTATATATATATACTAGTCATTACCCGTGCCCATAGGGCACGGTTTATTTAATGGCTGAGTTTTTCTCCCCCACAAATTTCAAGTTCCCCCAAATTTCAAGTTTTCCCACAAAATTTCAAGTTTTCCCCCAAATTTAAGTTTTCCCCCAAAATTTAAGTCCCCCCAAAATTGTCATTACCACCTAGGACAAACATGCCACGTAGGACAAAGCTTTGTCCTAGTAGGATAAGATTCAAAATCTTCATAGAAATGGAAATAAAATGGCCGGAAGGGGTGAGAATAAAAAGTGTGGGTGTGTGTGTGGGGAGGGTCCATAGGCAAAAATACAAAAACCGGGGTTGTATGTGCAAAATTCCCCACCTCCTCTTTTATCCCTCAAAATCTCATCTCTTATATTTTCTCTTATTCAATTTCCCTGTTTTATATAATAGATATACAAATTCTCTTATCCAATTTCTCATGTCCAAATTCTCTTATCAATTTCTCTTGATAACATCCGTCTTTTATATAATAGATATCTCTTATCCAATTTCTCTTGTCCAATATCTCTTATCCAATTTCTCTTGATAACATCTCTCGTTTGTAATATAGATATCTCTTATCCAATTTCTCTTGATAACATCACTCTTATCCAATTTCTATTGTCCAATATCTCTTATTCCATTTCTCTTGATAACATCCCTCTTTTATAATATAGATATCTCTTATCCAATTTATCTTGTCCAATATCTCTAATCCAATTTCTCTTGATAACATCCCTCTTTTATAATATAGATATCTCTTATCCAATTTCTCATGTCCAATATCTCTTATCCAATTTCTCTTGATAACATCCCTCTTTTATAATATAGAAATCTCTTATCCAATTTCTCTTTTCCAATATCTCTTATCCAATTTCTCTTGATAACATCCCTCTTTTATAATATAGATATGTGTGTGTGTATATGTATATGTATATGTATATGTATATTATACATTTGACAACAATTTTTGAATCCTAGGGCTTATTAGGACAAGCTGACTAGGACAAAGTGGTTGATAAAAAGACAGCTGAGATTTAATCTTGAAGAATGAATGGTTGCGATGAAATTTGTGGAAAGTTTTGGGGGAACTTGAATTTTGGTGGAAAAAATGTTGGGTGAAATGAATTTTTTTTGAAACGTTAACCTATTACTTTGGGAACCGATATACATAATTTCTTCTTTTGATATCATTTTTCCAAAAAAATTTGAAAACACCGGCCAAAAAGTCTCTATCTCTGTCTTCTCTCTCACTCACTGCATCAGAGGCTCTCTCTCTCTCTCTCTCTCTCTCTCTCTCTCTCTCTCTCTCTAAGAATATCAATGGCTCACCATATGACGACGACTTCGAGGCAATCGAATACTGCAAAGCAAGTTGGCACCAGTTGTCATCTCACTCTTCTCCAAATAAAAATGTCCACCAAAAACAGAGGGATTCGAATGACTAAGAGCCTATTTGATTATTACCCACTTGAGGGATATAATAATCACTAAAAAGTCCATAAAAAGTCCATCAAAAACAGAGGGATTCGAATCACTAAAATCACTAAATGCTGCGAAGTTCAGACTTGATTATTACCCACTTGAGGGATATATATATATATCTATATTATAAAACAGGGATGTTATCATGGGTTTTTGGATAAGAGTTTTTGATAAGAGATGAGAAATTGGGTATATATGAGGGATGTTGTTAAGAGAAATTGGATAAGATAAGAGAAATTGGATAAGATAAGAGAAATTGAGTTTGAATTTTTGGGGGGGGAAACAAAATTTTTGGAGGGAAACTAAATTTTGGGGGAACAAAGATTGGAGTAGGGGGCTTTTGAAAATTTTGAAAACAAAAAAAATCCCAAATCTTCAGCTGCGTCTTCGTGTGCCCTGTCTTCAAAAAGCCCAAAAATTTGGGGGGAACTCCAAATGAAAAAGCAACCCTCATCCTCTCTATTTCTCACCCACCCAACCCTCATCCTCTCCCCTGCCATTACCCCGACCCCCTCAACTGTGGCCGTGCAGCCCCTCGCCCCTCACCCCACCAAACCCCGAACCCCAGGTCACTCCGCCCCCTCTTCATTCGATTTTAAGCGACGGTAATGCTGGAGGTTGAAGGAGAAAGAGAAAATGGGCCACGTCCGAACCCAGGACATCATCAAAGCCCGTCATCACAGAGCTCAGCATGATCACCTGGGTCCATCTCCTATTTCCTTTCTCCTAGAGCTTAGCTTGCTGGTAATCCTTTATTTTAAAAATTCATGTATTCATCCCTCATTGGTTGCATTTTATTGAGATTGTGATGGAAAAGCTTCAATTTTGACAGCATTTGATGCATTTCTGATGGATTCGATTAGGTTATTGTGTTGCAATTGATGGAAGCTAGCAGAAAATGAATCCGATCTATTCGCGGTAGATGTTGACGAGGTCGAGCTCAACATCTTCCTCAAATCTTTCTCGATCTCAACTTGCAGGTAATCTTTTGAGGTTTGCTGTTTATCAAAATTTTTTGGGGAATTTGCTGCACAAATCCTTTCCATGCTCAGTTTGGTTTTAAGGGCTGCCTCTCTTAATAGAAGAGAATATTAGCCCATGTAATGAAAAGATACAACTTATCATAAATGTTCAAATTGATGCCCCGTGGCTAAAATGCTTAAACATATTTTAAAAAGATGTTCACTTGGATTTACAAAGCGTTGGAACCAATGTACTAGCAAAACAAAGGTCAAAGGTACACCACAAACCAGTGTCTTTTGTAGACAAGGGCATGGATTAGTGTGTGAAGCATGTAACTATTAAAAATGAACCAGTGTCTTTTGTAGACAAATATCTGCATGTAGGTATAGGCAATAAGATTTATATGAGACACGAAAGTTCTCTGCAAATAAACCAATCAGAAAAAATCGCTCAATAAACCATAAGTCCTACCCACATGACTTGAGCCTTAATTCAATTACAGATATGCATGGTCACATGATTGGCTTTACATAAGCAGAAGTGTATTGATACATCAGGAAGATAAGTCCCACAAATTTTCCAGAGTAAGTCAAGTTTTCCTACTAACAAATTAAAGTGGCTTACAGTATTGCATATCTTTATAATCCAGTGACAGTTGTAACAAAAAATTCAACTGTTCATTGTTCATTTGTTGCATTTGATGTGGAATATTTTTGTTGTGACAGTGTAATATTGGCCCATGAAGTGGATATTTTTGTTCAACTTGCACGTGAGTTTATTGCTAGGATTTTAAATGCCAAATTAAAATTTTTTCCACTTCACAGAAATATTCATGCTATCAAAATTCATGTGTTCTTTGCTCATTGTTTCCACTTCACACAAATATTCTACTTCACAAAAATACTGCCACCAAAAATTCATGTGTTTTCTTGGATTCGATCGGGTTTTTGTGTAATTTGTGTTGCACCTGATGGAAGCGAGCTGGAAAATGGGGAAATTATCATACGGTTTTTGTTATCTCTTCTCTGATTCTGGACATTGTAACATGAGTTTGTTTTATTGTTGTTTACATTATTTGATATCATGAGGGGAGGCTCATTATGTAATTTTGCGAGGTTGAAAGTGTTTTTTTTAGTTTTTTATATTGCTTTGGTATTGATTGTAGTTTGCAGATGAGATAACCAGTATTTGGTGGCAGTATCTGTTGATTTTTTAAACTTTTCAGGATATCATGTTCTATCAAGAAGATTATCTACATGAGTGTGGTTTTTGTTTTTTGTTGTTGTTTTTGATTTTTTGTGTAGAAAGCAATTTGGAGAGGCGTGTCTCCTTTCACTCGATTTGGATTCTATTTTATCTATGAACCTTTCTATGCTAATTTGTTGAAACATCCCTGTGATTCTTAGGGATCTCCAACGATTCACAAACAAAAGCAACCTGGACATGATCTCCGGCGATTCTCAGGGATCCCTTGAAGAAATAGAGCACCTCCAGCGTTTCTCTGATGGAATTCGATCTATCCCGGCGTCACCAATTCCAATCTCATTTTCATCATTGCCGGCTTCCCAACCCTCATATCCAAGATTTTTTTTTCATTACTGCCGGCTTCCTCTGATGTAAAGGTGAGATTTTTTTGTTGATTCGTTGTTTTTCTGTACCTAAATTGAGGAAAAGGTTGCTAACTCTAAAAAAGTTGATGAAGCTTGAATATGGGTTATAAGTAGTCGAATTGTACATTTGAGTACATATTAATACATAATTTGGTTTTGTTGGTTTTGTTTGGTTAATACATATTACTATGATTGCATAATACATATTAATTCGCAAATGTACAGTTATGCATATCAATATTAATACATAATACATATTAATATGCAAATGTACAGTTATGTATTAACATGTTATGTATTAACATGATTAATATGTAGTAGCATGATTGCATTTTGTTTGGTTAATACATAATACATATTAATATACATTATTGTTGAAGGAATGAGTAAACAAAACACACAGGCATAACCAAATATACTGAATGTCCCAAATTGTATACATTGATAAATCTCGATCATGGGCTTTTGGATCTGGGATCTGCATTCATTCGTCATCGAGATGCAAATGAAGAAAAGGGTTGCAGATTAATATGGCGTATAAGCAGGATCAATATGAATAAACATTTCAACAATAGGATCAATATGTCATATTTTAATCTTATTTTGGGTTGAAGTATACTACAAATTGGGAAAATTGTGATTGCGGGCAATATGTCTGTGATTGCTAGAAACATGGTCATGCTTATGCTTCAACCCAAAAACGGCTTATGCTTCAAGTTCACAATCTGAAGTATACTACAGTATAAGCAGGATCATCTTTCTGGTAATCACGGACATATTGCCTGCAAGCATAGTATCTGCAGATTGTGTTGAACTATACATTTAAAAAAACCTAATCATATTCCGGCTCAGATTTCCCGCTGATATTCAAAAACCTAACCAAAATACAAAACCACGCCATTCTCTCTACAAAATTTTTAAATCCGATACATTTTTAAATTGTATGCTGTTTTTTAACAGAGATGCATTTTGTAATTATTTGTTTTTGATGTGAAGACATTTTGATAATTGATTTTGATATTTGATGTGAACTTAAAATTTCTTTAGTTTTTTTATTTTTATTTTTAGATTTTTGATGTGAAGATGTAATCTTCTGATTCTTGCCGATGGTGGTGGCCGAAGCTGTGAAGAGGAACATAGCAACGGTTCATTCTTAAGCCCTCTCAGGCTCTCAGGTTCATTCTTTTGTCTCATGCTCTCAGGTTCCAATCTGATACATTTAAAAAATAGCATACATTTTTAAAATTTTCAAGAATATGATCAACATATCAATCTGCAGTATAAGCAGGTTCAATAGGAGCAATATGTCATATTGTAATCTGTATGTTTTCTTGCCTGGCAACAAAACCAATTAGTCGGCTAATTTTCCCTTTAAATATACATATGATTCAATTTAATTCACTATACAATACATCAAAGATTCAAACAATAATAATTCATAAAGGACTAACCAAGATCAATATAACACAAATTTCTAATCTAATTATCTCCAACTTCTTATTTTCGAACCAATCAAAGACATCGATTTCAATTCCATACCAAAATTGATCACATTTTCCAGAATGCATGGGTTCCTCATATTGGGGAAGTCATTACGCCATTCTATATATGTGTATTAATATGACTTAAAATGATGTGGAAATATTGTGAATGGTCTTTATTTTTAATGTTTAAATTATTTGAATTCTTGAACAATAACTAAAAATAATCAATCAAAAACCCTTGAATGTGAACCTGTCCAAATTAGAACCTAATTTCACATGATATGTAGCAACAAAGAAAAATGAATCATGTGA
The DNA here is from genome assembly GCA_030789695.1 of Scilla litardierei. Classification (NCBI taxonomy): domain Eukaryota; kingdom Viridiplantae; phylum Streptophyta; class Magnoliopsida; order Asparagales; family Asparagaceae; genus Scilla; species Scilla litardierei. Next base: position 714,860,504 of record CM061142.1, on the reverse strand, counting down.
GTGTACAATTACATTGAGCTGGCCACCCAAAGAATCCTCTTAAATCATCATCACTAATAATTCCATATTAATTGTTAATTAAGAGGTCCTTTATAAAATTAATTCTCTGCATCCATCTTTTATAAAATTGAAATCTATTGTGAAGCTGGGACATCGTAGTGCACCACTGAAATGCTCATGTGTGCAAGATGGAAGCTGAAAGGTAATGGTTGAGCAACTTCAATATCTTACATTCTTGCTCATTACAAGGGCTGAAGAAGGTCTTGCAATATCAGAAGACAATGTGATGACGGTAATTTTTTTTCATAAACATAGATCTGTTAAGACCCTTTTACGAGCAAAAAGATTTCCTGTCTTTTTAATGAAAACACCCAATGGGCATGCTTATGCATACAATATATGTTCATTGTTTGATGCATTGAAATGAAAACTCCAGCAAAATTAGGAGTCAATGTTCCCATTACATGGCTTCTGGATTCTGCAAATGCTTATATTTGCTAGGTTCAGTTCATTTCTGCTGTTTTTGTGGAATGTTTTCCATAACTAAGTAAACTCCAACTCCAACAACAACAACAACAAAAAGCAAATTTTAGGATACCTCCACAGCCGCAGGACAGAAAATAATGCGTAATTTGCTCTTTGTATGATGCAAAAATTTGCTCTTTGTTTTTTAACTCTATGCAAAAATTTCTCAGAAATGCACTCCAAGATGCTACCAAACTAGGGTATTACATGTACTTTTGAAAAAGAATGTAAGTGCATTGTTCTAGATTTCTACATTATTTATTTCCTTTTGAAGCTTTCTTAATGTCATATTCCAAAACAAATGAAATTAGTAGCCATTTGAATTGGTCTTTCTGCATCTGGACATAAATCTTACCATTTGTTTCATCTTGCTGTTTATGGACATAAATGTTGTCCACTGTTTCAGTGCAACCATACGAATTCTAGCTGTAACAGTCCATCTGACATTTTAGGAACACCTGTAGATAAGATGGTGTGCTATATTTTTTGAAGACCATATTTTGCTCCATTTTCATTTAGCATTCAAAGACATTAGTGCTCCATACAATATGTGTGTCCAGGTTAGCATTCAAAGACATTTTAGGAAACACCTGTAGGTAGCATTTGGGCTTAAATTAGTAAAATTTGGGTAATTTGGATGCTTCCAGGTTTAAACTTAGTTTATGCATTCTGTTAAACATCTGTTGAATACAAGGTATGCTATGCAAGCACTGCCCTGGAAGCCATTATATCCATTTTTGACGTAGAAGGGCATTTTGCATACCTTCACTTTTTCTGCATTTGATGATTTGTAACTAGAGTTTTTTAAACTTCAAAATGAAAGCCACACACGTCTCGGTTTTGGTTTTGAAGAAAATGAAGGTTTTGATAACTTAACTCCAATATCAGATTTGAGTTTATATTTAACTTTGGATAGTAAATATCATTATGAAGGGGGGCTACATAAATTTAGGAACGGTGACCGCATAAATTTAGCAAATATTGCTCATTAATGATTAATTAATCATTACCTATTCATTTCTTTAAATTAAAGAAATACTGTAGGAGAATGAATATTCATTGCTTCTTCTAAGTTAGGAAATATTTAGTAAGTACACTGAAATACAAAAGTGGCAATTTCCAATTTAATAGTATTACCTTTATTTCTTTACTTTTCATGCACAAAGAATGTTGTATCATTGTCTGTAACATTTTTTCATATACAAAGTGACAAGAAAACACAATTGTGTTCAGGTCTGCTTGGAATTTTAGTATCATTAACTCTCATGACCGCTAATGTTCTCATGCACTGGTTATTTTTATCTTAATTTTGGCATTGAATGCATTTCTAACTATTGACTTCCATTGACCTCCTCATGGCAACTTATGTTTAAGTGTTAACTTTTATGATTTGAATATTATAGTAATTTAAATAACATTAGTTAAATGTCAGAATATAATTATTGGAAATATATTTACATGATAAATAGTTCAAGGGTTTAAAGACCTTATTATTCAAAGATAAACCTTGGGTGGTTTAGACTGATTACTTTGATGTACTGATTTCATTTCATTTGGAATATTTGCATTTGCATTTATATTTTCCAATCTATTTTATTTACTTGAATCAATTCTTCACATTTCAGCCCATTCTGTGATGTCTCGGCAGAATCAGAATTAAAACATAGAATATATGAATTGGTTCAGTTGACCTCGGGTAGAAAAAGGAGCGGGTTGATAACCTTTTTTCACCGGGGGATCCCGTTATGTCTCCTCTGTAATTAGTTTACTTTCTTAATTTATTTTTTGTGGAAGCTCCTTTTCCCAATCAAATTGAGTTTTTTTAGAGGAAATCCGACTCCATATTGACCATATCTTTTTTATATATGGCAATATCATGAAATATGGTTTTACATGTTTCATCCTTCTTTCACACTTTTAGTTCTGGTTACATTGAGTTCCATTCTGAAACTAGCATATGGTTTTGGTTTTGTTATGTTTCGAACTAAACTTAGTTGATATCAAGCATGTTTCGGTGAAGCGTTAAAAATTTCAAAATAAAGAGGGAAATATGGAAAATCTTGCTCATAACCAGGGGTTAAATTTAGAAGCATGGTTACATTCTGATGATTTTCACAAGTATAAATTTAGAACAAAAAATGTATTCTGTACACCATCTACAACAAGGGGTTAAATTTAGAAATTGTATTTTACTTTGTTATGTAAGCTTGATTTCGCAGTCAAACCACATAGACCTTAGTTTCATGTGACATTTACTAACATTTGAGCTTTTCTATATGATATGCTCTGCAGGCAATCCAGCAAAACATGTGTTCAAGGATTCCCTCCAGGATATGATGTTTATTTTCCAGCATGTGAGGACTAAATATGTTTACGTGTTGATAATGTCTTCCAATTAGCTACATTAAATCTTATTCAAGTCAGTGACATACATTCCTCATTACAGGACGCCAAATGGATTTAAAAGCATTCTGCTAAAATGAAGTGAAGGATCTTTTGTTTTTAGAAGCATGTTGTAGCGTATGGAATCTTTATAGGTGTCCTATGGCTGGAACGGAGTCACTCTCTGCGTGTTTATGTCTATCTATAGATTATCATTGTTGAGTGTGGTGAATGCTCTTTAGATTTTTAGTTGATGTTCTCAAATCCGACTTTGGGTACAGGTACGTCGGCAAAGAGGAGGTCAAAGAAATCTGGAGCAGAGTCTGATGACAAGGAGTGAGAGCTGATAAAGATATTTGGAGGTAGGGTTGGGGCTTTGTCTTCCAAATACGACCCTGGGTTCTGCTTCTGATAGATGTCACTGCCGTCTGGCCCAAAGAAGCATCCAGCGTGGTTCTTTCCAACGGGGTATTAACAGAAAGAGCTCGATATGTACAGCAGTAATATTTTATGTATGCTATGCGAAGAAACAATAAATCGCATGGGAGATAATATTAAGTGTATGGTTCATCACTGTTGCCGTTGTAGGATCAAAACTGAATTTGGCATGCGCGCAAATGACGTGGAAGTTTGTATAGAATGTGGAATTTGTTGATGGTTTGCACAAGGCAGCTTGGCACAAAAGATTGGTTTTGGTTTTTTCTGAGCCCTTTCGGAGTTGAGCAAATCTCATTGCTATTTGGCACTCCAATCCAGGGTTGGTGCTAGGGCAATACTTAAATCTAAGTCAGTCTGAAATAGTTAAGATGGATTGATAGATAGAAGCTATTGTTCATGTTAAAATGGATTGATGTAGGCAGTGTATTCTCAGGCAGCAGAATGGAAATGAGCTTTTGAATTTGGAGACGAGTGACGCATTGTGTACTGATTCTTTGAACATGATCTTGATATTCTGCAATCCATCTTGAGATTCCCAACAAATTTTAGAGGCTGTCCCAATTTGGGCATGTTGTGATTCATGTACAAGATAAAATATGTGCCCCAACTTTACCCTTTCACCACATATATATGGTTTCTTCTTCTTTTTTTCAATTTTGTTTGCATGTTTATACTTTATAGACGTGAAATGTGTAATCACTGTATGGGTTATGTAAGTTTCAGCAAAATCAGGGAAAAATTAGTCATAAACTTTAGTGAAAAATGAATGATGGCCATCCCTTTCATATTCATCTGATCAAAACTTAACTAGATATCTTGAAATATGCAAAAGTACAAGAAATTTTAAAATAATAATAATAATTTCACTAGAGAAATTGGTGTGTTTTGTTGGAGAATTTGGAGTCGGTTATCTTTGGGTGCGTTTTTTAATTGATTCTTCCGGTTTTGAGAATGTGATGGGTGGTATGCATCATGTTGGGTTTATTTTTGGGCATTGGATTCTTCGTTTAATGCGACTTCACCCCCAATAATCTCACAAATAAATCTTTAACAAATTTTGTTTATGCAAGATTACTTTTCACCAAATTTAACCTTTTGGGTTGTTGAGCACACTCAACAAGTTAGTGGTGTTTATTTGAGAATTTGGTTATTTTTCTTGGAGATTTTGGAGTCTGTTAGCTAAATTTGAACTCTTTGGTTGTGCTTTATTTCTTCTTCTGGTTTCAAGAATGTGATTGGTGATATGAACGTTGTTGGGGTTTATTTGTGGGCATCAGATTCTTCGTTTAACTTTATTTTTTTACAGTTGTTTGTGGGTCATACTGCTTGTCAGTCCCCCCAAGTTGGAGGAGTGGGGTATTACCCAAATGCGTTCATGCCAAGACCCCATGCAAGTATGCAAATGAGCCCTACAATCCAATGCCAGCTCCAAAGAAGGGAGCTTGATCACAAGCATAATGCAGATCATCAACAAATCTGAAACCCAGAAGAATCCTACTAGAGCAACACCAACAATGTGAATGTGAAGACTAATTCCAGCTCTCTTTCTGTTGAGTACCTTCAGCTATTCCCCTTGCACCCCATTGGCATCGTGCAAGAGGCTACTACAATCAGAGATCGGCTAGCAACTCTCTCACCTCTGCTTATAATTTCATGGAGTACTAATCTGATTATGATCATCAAAGCTTGGACGAAGTAGATGAGAAGAGTGAGAATAACAAACACCATGGTCCTCCCTTCTTCAAATTCTTTGGCTAATTATTAATTAGTTATTAGCACATCAGAAAATTATTTTTGTGCTTCTCTTAATTTAACTATGTTGATAAATAACACGGTTATTGAACATTGTATTTGGGCTTTTAACTGTTCAATTGCTTATTCTCTTTTGTTCTGCTTTCCATTGGCTCTATCTCTTCTCTTTTTAAAAAAGAAGGTGACGATGGTGGTGTGTGCCGTGCACGTGTTAATGCATGTTTGTGATTCTTTCATGTATAGATTTTGGCTTTGTGGCATGCAGATGTGTCCAAGTTTGGTTAATTTCTTTACATATTATATTTTAATGGTTTTAGTTATGGTTATTTTTTATTTTATTTGATACTATCACTCAATATCTCCCTTCGACGTCGATGTAACGTCTGTCAAGTGAGATTTTCCTCGAAATAACTCATGATTTTTTTTAAAAAAAAATTATAATTAATTCTTGAACATAAATCGGAATGGTTCATAGAACGATTCATTTCCATCTAATTTGAGTGCAACATAAGATTTCTGTTCTTATTGTGGGTCTCTAACACACATCATGTTTCTAGGAATATGATATGCACGGGTCAGATTATCCAAAATATTACAATATATGTTTAGTATGTCTAATAGGATTCATAAATATCTATTATAATATCGAAAATAGTGTTACCTTTGTTTCTCTTTAATATTTTTATTATAATATATTTAGTGAGTGATATGAGTTATTTTCAAACAAAATCTTTAAAAAGAAGTAAGACGCCCGCTAAATTTTTTTCACTAATTTGTTGTTTCGCGCCGAATGCGTCCGCGTCGAATTTGTTGTTCCGAGCCGAATGTGCCCACGTCGAAGGCGCCCGTACCGCTAAATATTTTTACGCTAATTTATTGTTCTTTTAAATTGTAGGCTAAATTTTTATACGCTAATTTGTTGTTTCACGTCAAAGGCGCCTGCGTCGAATTTGTTGTTCTACACCGAATTATTTGCACCGCGTCGAAGGCGCCCGTGCCGCTAAATATTTTTACGCTTATTTGTTCTTTTAAATTTTGGCTGCGAAAATAATTTTTTGGAGAACAAAGATTTCGCGGGGGGAAATCTTAAGCGCCGAAGTCGCATGCTAAATTTTTTAAACTAATTTGGTGTTCCGCGATGAAGGCACCCGCGTCGAATTTGTTGTTCAACGTCGAATTTATTGTTCTGCACCAAAGGCGCCAGTGTCGCTAAATATTTTTATGCTAATTTGATGTTATTTTAACTTTTGACCCCGGAAATAATTTTTTGTGGAACAAAGATTTCGCGGGGGAAAATGTTAAATGAACCGTGCCCGCGGGCACGGGTTATGACTAGTATATATATATAATACAAGCCTTCCTCCATGTCTCCAAAAAAACAATTGATCCGTACCAAAGGAACTTTTGAAAAGAAACTTTCGAAAAATTTGTGGGCGCACTTACTTTATAGCTGTCAACCAGCTCATTGATCCGTAGCAAAGAAAAATGATTGATCGGGACAAAACTAATTGTCACTTCAATATTTTTAGCTGCCAGGTAATTGATTCGCGGTAAAATGAATTGCCCAATCAGAACATAGCATTATATCCTATTAAAAGCCATCTGCTCCCTTTCAATTCCTTCCACCAAAGTCTCTTGCTCTCTCTCTCTCCCCTCCACCCTCTCTCGATTTTTTGTAATCCTCAAATTTGCCAAACCCTAATTCTCAGTCTTCATGGAGCCCAATGCCGAGAAGAAGACCTCAGAGAAGAAGATGGTGGCTACCGAGAACCCGAAGGTAGAGCCCAAGGAGAAGCCATCGAAGGCCGAGAAGACTCCTGTCGATATGAAGCCCAAGACCGAGAAGCGACTGGCATTAAAGGACAAGAACAAGAAGAAATCATTGCATTCTTTCTCAGTTTTGGCGATTGTAGTTGTTACAAAGGGTTTTCGAAATTGTTACTGGCACTTCATATTTTGTTCAAGTTTCCTTCCATGTTAATTTAATCTCCATTCATCGAAGAATTAACCAATGCAACCTTTCTCAAATTAATCTTTTGATGGGATTAACATATGTTCTTTTTGAATAATTTTGTATTTGTTTGTTAACATTTTCGTGTTTTGCAGTTTATTTTGTAGCAAGAGTGGTTTGAATATTTTGCAGAATTAACTGCCTTGGGACATTGGGGCAAAAGAAAATGTTTTGCAGAATTAATTATGTTCTTTTTGAATTAACAAAGGACATTGGAGAAAAATAAAATAACTTACCTGATGCTCTATTCCATGAACTTTCAAAATTTTCATTGTTTCTGTTCACTGAAGAATTAACTATGATTTTTACAAGTTTGTTTGTGCGATAACTTTTGCAGTGGGGTCAAAACTAGATTAATAAAAAATTTTAATTTCAATAAAAGAGCATAATTTTAAAAATCATAGTTTAACCGATACTGGGAATATAAAATTAGAATATATGTTGGCATGGTTTCATATTTAAACTGTTTGATGATTATATCATTATTAAGAAAACTTATCAAGAAAGGATAAGGTAGAATTAGCAGTAATAAAGGTAAAAGAAATATTGAAGATAATAACATAGAAGATGAGAGTCATATGAACAAACTTGCTTTAATTTGAGGCTTGATGTTTATTTTGTTATTGTTATTGGAGCCTAACATTAAAAAGTAATAATTGAGGTGCAATAAGAAGAGAGTAATATTTGCTGTTTATTTTGTTGTTATTGGAGCGAAGCACTAAATCTGCATTGTTCATGTTCAATCCAATGAAGTAGTTTCTTAGACTGATCTTGACCTTTGTAAAACTCTACATTGGTAATGTGTTGGGCTAACAGATGAAAACCTGTCAAACGACAAGACCAAACAATTCAAACCACACCTTAGTAGCTATATTCGCATGAAAAGCTTTGAAGACCTCTCCATGGTCTTTGTCCAAACCAAATGGAGTAATAGGATATGTACCATTTATGGGCTTAACAGATACTTGCCTTTGTTCATTATCAAGGTCGAGCTTGGTGTTTATAGTCCCAGACATACATATGATAATATAGGGGTGCACCTGAGATTGCCAGTTGATGTCCAAATATTTTTACAAGCACTTTGTCACGTTTCATTTATTATACAATTAAGGGATGTTTTTGAATGAGTTTGCTCACTAGACTAGATTTTGGGGGACAATAATTTTTGGAAAACTTAATGGAACTAAATCAAAAGAGAACTAAATTTTAGAGAGCTATTTTTTTGGAAAAAACGAGATAACAATTATTAAGTTTACATTATTATTCGTTTAAAATTTTGGGATCCATGCTTTTGATGGGGGAATATTCTAAATGAACTAGGGAACTAAATTTTGTGGTGAACAAAATTTTTTGGGGTGGACTTACATAACAATTATGCGTTTTAATTATTATTGCTCGTTTAAAACTAGGAGATCCAAAATTTTGTGCCTGTGCTATTTTAAATGAATTGCGGCCAAAGGTGCCCGCACCGATTTTTTTACGCTAATTTGTTGTTCCACACCAAAGGCGCCCACACCGAATTTGTTGTTCCGCATCGAAAGCGTCAGTGCCGCTAAATATTATTACGCTAATTTGTTCTTTTAAATTTTGGATGTGGAAATAATTTTTTAGGGAACAAAGATTTCGTAGGGGAAAATCTTAAATGAACCGTGCCCGCGGGCACGGGTTATGACTAGTATATATATATATAATATATACACACATTTGCTGCATTAAGCCACGCCTTGAAAAACATCGTGGCTCCGCCAAGGCTCCTAAGGCTTGAGGCTTGACCTTGCCGCCACGACACACCTCACGCCATTTAGAACCTTGATAAAAATGTCTGTTGTAATCGGATATCGCCATCTTTAACTGATAAGATTTTTATATATCATTTTATGAGCTTGGTGCTATTTTCTACATTTTATGACAGATATGGATCTTTTTATTAATTGATATGATTTTTATAGCCTAAATTTTTCTTCTCTTATTTTCTAGTAGAAAATGGCGATCTTTTTATTAAATAATATGATTTTTGGCCTAATTTTGTCTTCCCTTATATTCCAGTTGAAGATGTTGATCTCCCGATTCCAATGGACATTTTTGCATATTTTTCTGAGCTTTGGGTTATTTCCCACTGTTTGGAAGATATGTATTATTTTATTAATTGATATGATATTTTGGCCTAATTTTGTCTTCTCTTATTTTTCAGTTGAAGATGGCGATCTCCCGGTTCCAACGGATTTTTCTGCGGATTTTTCTAAGCTCGGTGCCATTTTGTACACTTTCTGGAAGATAAAAATCTTTATATTAAATGATATGATTTTTATATCCTAATTTTTTCTTCTATTATTTTCAATAGAAGATGACGATCTCCCAGTCCCAATAAACATTTTTGCGGATTTTTTGAGCTCCATGCTATTTTCTACATTTTATTAAATATATGGAACTCTTTATTAAATGACAAGATTTTTGTAGCCTAAGTTTATCTTCTCATATTTTTAGTTGAATATGGTGATCTCCCGGTTCCAACAGACATTTTTGCGTATTTTTCTTAGCTTTGGGCTTTTTTCTACATTTTCTCGAAGATATGAATCTTTTATTAAATGATATGCTTTTTTGACCTAATTTTGTCTTCTCTTCTTTTCAGTTGAATATTGCGATCTCCCAGTTCCAACAGACATTTATGCAAATTTTCTGAGCTCAGTGCTATTTTCTACATTTTATGGCAGTTATAAATCTTTTAATTAAATGATATGATATTTGGCCTAATTTTGTCTTCTTTTATTTTTCAGTTGAAGATGGCGATCTCCCGTTTCCAACGGACATTTATTCAGATTTTTCTGAGCTCCGAGCTATTTTCTAAATTTTATGTATGATATAAATCTTTATATTAAATGATATATTTTTATAACCTAATTTTTCTTCTCTTATTATTCTGTTAAAGATGGCGATCTCCCGGTTCCAACAGACATTTTAATCGCATTTTCTTAGCTTGGTGCTATTTTTCTACAGTTTCGAGAAGTTATGGATCTTTTTATTATATGATATGATTTTTTGACCAAATTTTTTATTCTCTTATTTTTTTAGTTGAAGAAGGTGATCTCCCTGTTTGAACGAACATTTTTGCGGATTTTTCTGGGCTACAAGCTATTTTCTACATTTTCAAAAAGTTATTGATCTTTTTATTAAATTATATGATTTTTATAGGCTAATGTTGTCTACTCTTATTTTTCTGATGGCGATCTTCCGGTTCCAACGAACATATTTTCGTATTTTTTTGAGCTCGGTGCTATTTTTTACATTTTATAGAAGATATATAATTTTTTACAAAATAATATGGTTTTTATAGTGTAATACCTTGTTTTTAATATATGGTTACAATGTACGTATTTCTAGACAGATTTGTACGTATGAAATTTTTGGGTATTTTTATAAATTTTCCATAATTTTCTAATTACCAAATTATTTTAAAATGTTTTTTAAACATCGTTTGGATTAAGTGGATTAATATTTACATGATATACTTGGTATTTGGTGAGTAAGGGTATTTTAGTGGAGCATTTCTATTTATTAGAAAATAGAAATCCCTAGATTTCCTAATGGAGTCACATATCCAAAGAGGTGATGACACCTCATCTTTGATTTTCACCTAACTCTCTCCATTTGTCAAGCTAAGAGGGAATTAAGGGATGACGAGGAAGAGTGGATAAATAAAAGAGAAGAAATTGGGAAAATTTAAAAGAAGAAGAAGAAGAAATTGAAGTTCTCATCCCTTCTTCTCTCTCCCATCTCCTCCCTTTGCACCTCCCACTCCACCACCATCTCATTAATTCAATCCCACTATTGACATCCACCATTGGAGCTTAAGGCATGGAAGAAGAAAGCTTGAGGATTGATGGGGTCTTCAAGGAGAAGAAGGGCCAAAGAAATTAAGAAGGAGATATTTGAGGTAGGAGTTGTAACGTCATAGTTAGGATGTAGTTTTAGGATTGTGGTTATAGAGTTTCATCACCTAGTTAATTTTAAGTTGGAATTTGATGTAGAATTGTAGTTTAAGCACCATGCTAATAAAGTGCCATGTTATGTTAAGTTTAGTATGCACGCTTATGATGTAATGTTTTATTTAGTGCAAGTATGCATAGTTTGCCAAAATATACCATGTAACATCCCATATTAGTGTAGACCATGTTGCCATTATGCTTCCTTTCTTAGCTTTAAAATCATTATCTTGTCAAATTATTAGGATGGCAATGGTAGTATGACTAGTAGCTTCATGTTAGTCTGTCAATATGCTATAATAGCCATGTTAATGATATGCTGTAAAAATTTGAGTTTTGTCATGTAGATTCAAAAATTCATATCTACTAATGTAGACCTCCAAATGGGATGATTCAAAATGTTTTGAAAAGGTCATGAAGTTAACTATAACTCTATAGAAGGAAGCAGAACCTAGGTTTGATTATAGGAATGTGTAAACAGAAGACTTTACCATGGTGTCAGTTTCAGACAGATTCTGCTACATTTTGAGAAAAATTTCTTAACTCTCTCTACAAACCCCCAAATGACACAATCTTAGATAATTTGAAAACAGAACTTAAGCATCTACAACTTTTATGTGTACTAAACCAGATTATGACATTAGATAACTGTTTAAGACTGATATATCAGAGTCTAGATTCCAAACAGAATTCTGTAGTTGTCACATAAATATCATGCTAAAGTTTGTGAAAATTATGGAGCTAAGAATGGTGATATTCATCCTTATGGATGTAATGTTGTTATCCAAGTACAATGTCACACAAATGCCATGTTATGCTCCTTATTCTCATATTAGCATACTTTATGACAAGATGCTTCCATACCATGATGTGTTTCATATTAAGAATGACAGAGTTATATGTTAATTGGAAACATAAGATGGCATAGTGTATGTGAAATTTGTCAGGAAAAGAATGGTAGCTTAACAGAAATTAACACCACATAGACCAAAGTGTCCCATGGACCAGCGTGCCATGGAAATGTCGGACGCTACCTCCTGAATCAATTGGGCCACCTCTTGAATCTATGTGTGGTATGATAGATGAAATGGACGTACATGCTACATAGACCAGCGTGCCATAGGAATGTCTTCGGGCCACCTCCTGAATTCATTGGAGCCACCTCTAGAATCCATAAGTCACATTGTAGGCATGATGGCATAGATGGGATCCCTTAGGTATTGCATTTGTATTCATAACCATTCATATGCATCATGTGCATATCTATGATTGTCTGCCTTTACTTCACGCTTATTTAATTCTGTAGCTCTTGCTTTTCAATATCTGCATGTGATGTTGTTTAATTTCCCTGCATGTTGATTCAGTAGACCTTATGTACAATACTTGTTCCTTATGCGTAAATAGTAGACTTGTTTACAGTAAAGTGACCAGACGCTAGTTAGGAAGAACAGTTCTAAAACTAGACCATACCTAGCGATGTTAGGATTTTCTAATGGCTCATGTATTGATGTTTCCAATTTACTTTTTCCATGTTTCAGAGCAGTAAAGCCATATCAGGTCTGACTCAGGAGTTATCTTTCAATTCATGGTAGTGATGGAATACTTAGAGGGCAGCCTCTTCAGTTGGTTCTCAGACTAGTCTAGGGAGTGAGTTGTACTGGTGTTGACCTTTATGTCTTTTGGGGATTTTTCTGGGATTTCTTCTGTTTTTCACTTTTGTATTTGAGGATGAGATGATGTAAATAAAGAGGTACCTTTGTTTTAATAATAAAGAATATTGGACTTGTATATGATTGTCTCTTATTTTCTGTGTTGGAGCATTACTTGTACTTCCCAACATGCTTGTAGACTCTCTTTCTTGCCTTTCTTTTTAACACTCGCTACTCTAGGAATATTTGGGACGGATTCGTACTTTCCCGGTATCTTGGGAAGCGGGACGTTACATTTGATGGCCCATGCAGGTCACCGCACTAAGGCGTGCATAAGGTAGTGCGGGTAATGCTCCATAGAGAATAATCATGTCTTACGGTGGGTAGTGGCCTTAGAGACTAGACTTAGAAATTATTAGTATAGAGCCCTACTTATAAAAGGCTAAGAAAGAACCTGCTTCCAGGTGGATAGATTGTTACCTATGGTGATGTTCTACGGCATACACTGTTGTGTACATATGTACAGTTGGTATGTATTCATGGGTTGGTATAATTGGTTCTATATTTCTTTATGGAAGTATGTGTAGTTTTAATATATAAGCATATGTAAGGATGTTTGTATGTAGAAATAGATGGAGTATATTGGTATGTGTGGATCTATCTGTATGTCTGTTCGTTATGCATGTCTCTAGTTGTTTGTGTATTTGTTATGACGATATATATAAATACATATGAGTGATACATATATCTAGCTGTATGAATGTGTACTTGCATGTATGTATCTATGTATGTATGTTGCTTATGTGACTTGGTGTTTGTGCTTGTATATATGTGTAAATATGTCTATGCTATGAATGTAGTAGGTGCATGTATGGCTATTGTATGAGTGTGGTATAATTGAATGTATGAAGTGATATGAATGTAGGCATATGTATTTATGTATGTGTTGTGGTTCCTTCATCGTGATGTTTATGGACTTGTCAGTAATATTGCTTGTGTTCGATGTGTTGGTTTATTGCGTGTATATGTCATGTATACATACTAGTCATAACCCGTGCCCGTAGGGCACGATTCATTTAAGATTTTTCCCTTCAAAATCTTAGTGCTCCCCAAAATTAAAGCACAATAATTGGTATTTAGTTTCAAAGATTTTAGGTTTCCCAAAATTTACTTCTCTCAGAGAATTTAGTTTCCCCCCAAAAAATTTTAGGCCCCTTAAAATTTAGTTTCATCCCGATTGAACATGTACCTTAAAGGCACAGTTTATTTAAAATATTTACTCCCCAAAATCTATTTTGTTTAGGCTATAAACAATATTTAACACACAGTTTGCAAGATTTTTGATAAGGCAAAATTTTTTGTTTACTTTTTGCAAGATATGATACAAATATTGTCACATGAAAACAAAGTTAATAATTTTGGCTACATCCCATTGTTTCAAAACAAATTAATTTATTTGTGATGTTCTATATATCTATTTAAACAGTAAACATGTTTTTGCCGCTCCGTCACAAATGGTAGGTGTGCCAAAAATGCTTAAACATATAATGTATAAATTGCACAACACAACAGCCAGTTATCATGGTGAAAATTGTGAAAATTTCCCAGCATATCCTCATTATGTTTCAAAATAGTTGTAATTTCATAGAAAAAATTTTGTAATTAAGGGGAAATATCTAGGTGTCATCAACTAAAACAGTAGCCACCCGATGACAGCAAAGCAAAAGCTAAGATCAAAAGAAATATCTAGGTGTCATCAACAAAAACCGAAGCAACACGTCCTTTGAGTTTTCAAGCACAAAGGAGATAAGATGAAATAATGAACATGAAAATACCACCTTCTGCCGTCAACATACATTATGTTCCCTATCATAACTTTCGTTCATACATCATTACATGAATAAATGACACATACATGTGTACTAAATGGCACATACATGACTGCATTATTGTTCAATAGAAATTTCTAATTTGAGGGAAAACATAAGCTCAAATGACTGAAAAGGTAAAAACATGAACTCAAGACTGTCTTTGATTTAAATCATATAGCCGCTTCTTTCCAAACAATGTTCCAGAACTCCGAATATGAAGTAGAGATATCATTGTGGAAACAGTACATATACCATTGATATTAATACTGTAGAGATACATAACAACTACACAGAAGACTTACATTGATATTAAACACAATAGAGATACCATAGTATACTTAAAAATAAGTGTCATTTTCTTTAGACATTAAATATCTTTTTACAACAAATATTTTGGACCATTCCAGACTAATCAAATAATTAAGCAACCTAGAACTAAAAATTCCACACATGATTTTAGGCTTCACATTGCATGCAGTTAAACTTCAAAGAATATATCCTGTATGTGCGGTTTTTTTCTGGAGCATAGAGATCAAGCATGCATTCCACCCAGTTTGGTTCAACCATAAACAGACAGGCCTCATGTTCATGCTCTAAGACAGTCAGTTGTCACCTGTATCTAAGCATACCTTACTCAATTTGCTTCTCCACCAATCCTGTAAAATATTGAAAAGTTCAGTAAGATGTCTAATTCATTCTGCTGTTTTCAGCCAAGCACATGTCAACATACCATAATCACCAGATAAATATACCTTATAAAATCTTACGGGAAAAATATCGAACCAAATGGACAAAGATAATGTGAGATGAAAGCCATACCACTAATCTGCTGCTTCTGCTTTGTGTACAAACAAACATATCCCAAGTCAATGGACTTGCCATGAGCAGAGATACTTGATGGAAAGATACTTGAAACTATGTGAACCAATGGGATTGAATGAGGAAAGATTTTGGAAGAGCAAGAGCAGATTTGGTTGCAAAATGATGTCGATATTCAAAACAGGCTGCTCTCTTAGTTTGATTCTCCCCATTCAAACTAAATAATACCGAAATGGTAAAAGTTAAACTTGTGGAATTGAAATATTCTTTTTAAAACAGAGAACGGAACCTGTTTTTGCCAAGGACACATCATTCAGAAGGATGTAGATCGCATAACACCATCTCAAAATAAAAAAAAACGAAAACAACATTTGGCTAACAAATGAACATTAGATGGTAACCTTCGATTGCCTCTCTTGGGACCTTGAATCCAAGCCCAATGCTCTTCCAGAATCTGTTGCCGACCTTGCCAGGCCTTTCCCCTTCCAAGGTTTCTTCGAACTACAAAATAAACATGTGAATGGCATCAAAATAGCATAAAAAGGATATTTTTAAAAAAACAAAAAAAAATGAAGAACTTTGACGCTTGATTACCTTAGAAACACCTTGGATTACCTTAGATTTCTTCTGAATGCTGCTCTCTTCATCAAACTAAATAAGAGCTGTAAACGACTGTTGTTCTCCCTCGTGATCTCCTTCCTGATCGAGACCCATTTTCAGATCGAGCACCGTGATCTGCTTTCAGATCGAGAGAGAGGGTAGGAGATAGAAGGGTGGATGAGGCTAGAGAGAGCTGAGAGAGTCAAAAAATTTCCATATAAGAGATTCACGTGAGCTGCTTAGCAATCTGCCTTTTTTCTTGGGAACCAGTGAAAAGACTCTTAGCAATCCGCGTGAGCTGCTTCATGCATTCTGGCCATTAGATTGTGGAAAAATGAACGGATGGGATTTGTTCTAAGACCCAGCCTAGAAATCATCAACAAAACTAAATTTTCCCTCCAAAACTTTTTACAATCTTTAATCTTAGCCCTTCATTTTTTAAGATTGAATCTCAGCCACTCTTTATCCCAATCCACTTGTCCTAGTCAGCCCTAGGATTCAAAAAACTCTGTTAAATTTATAATAGATGTTTGTATAACTATGTGGAGTACTGATCGGTCCGGAATTAACTCCGAAACGATGTCGTCTAACCGCAAGCGCACGGTATAGTGGCAAGAGTATATCGAGCACGGGAAGCGGTGCTATACTACCTATCTGCTCCTAGGTTGAGTTAGAATTACGGGTTTATTGGTGGATGTGGAGTATGGAATGTTGTAATGGTTATGGATGCGAAGGTTGTGTCACTCAACGTCGTAAATAGGGGATTCCACACAAAGAAAGAAATAAATAAAATATAAAAGATTAGGGCTTTAGGACTCACCATTAGGACCGTCGGATGTCGACGCTAGGCTAGGACTCTTACGTTGCATTGGGTTTATTGGGGATTGTCTCTCAGCTCGTACCACTCTCGTGGATTACAGCTTCGAGGTACTTCGGTGGCTCTCATTGACGCATGGCAGTAGCCGTCAATGTAGTGATATAGTTTGTCGGTAGATCCCTTCAAAGCACGAGCCGGGCATGGTCACGAGCCTTGGTTGGATCTACTGGCTCTCTAATTAAATCCTAAGGGTACTCCTTAAGCTCATCAATTCCACAGACCGTGGACATGATCTCAGTACGAGTTATCCCAGAGATTTGGCTGGATCAACCAAAGTAGAACCTCTTTTATATCCAACGCATCATAAAAATCCTATCTTTTCATCTAGATCCTAAAATCCTAGGGCTAATCTCTTAGCCCTAGATGGGATTACTCAAGCATAGCAAGCATTATGAAAACAGTAAAGATTATTGCTAGCATCATAAAAAACAATAAGAAGAACTAAAATGTAATTCAAAAGAACAGAAGTACTTAGCTTGATACATGTGAGAGGCTTATGGCATGGCCTAAATCTCGAAAGATCGTCTCCAAAGAAACTCTAAAAAACTCTCTAAAAAACTCTTCTAAGCTCCCAAAAAGTATCCACAAGTTCCCCCCTAAAAAAATGACGGCTGCCCTCCTAATATCCCCCTCAGAAACCCTCTCCAAATCATGCCTTAGAGAAGATCTGGACGTAACTTACGCCCTTGGCCATGGCGACTCGGTCCGAGCAGGAAGCTGCTCGATCGAGTAGTCAAAAAATATGGATCCATCGTAAAACCGTGCTCTGCTTGCTCGGGCCGAGTAAAGCCTGCTCGGTCGAGTTGTCACTCTGCTCGGTCGAGTATGTAGCTGCTCGGTCGAGTCTGTTAGTGGATCGATCTTCTTCAAAATGTCATTCTGTCTACTCGGCCCGAGTTGGCTTTGCTCGGTCGAGTCGTCATCTGACTCGGTCAAGCAAGTCCTGCTCGATCGAGTAGTGGTCGAAAATAGATTTCAACAGCATTTAAACAGCATTTGTCACTATGCTCGATCGAGTAGGAGGTTTCTCGGTCGAGTAGGAGGTTGCACGGTCGAGTAGGAGGCCAAAAACAAATTTCAGCAGCTTTTGTCACTCTGCTCGGTCGAGTAGGAGGCCATAAACAAATTTCAGCACTACAACATCAGCTTGCAGAAATTCCCCAGAGATCATCCGACCTCCGATTGGTGCGTTCTTGGTAAAGTTGGAACCGTCTCAAAGTCTACTATCTGGGAAAAATATCAACAAAATACTGCAAAATCTCATGTGATAGCAGATTGTAAAAGAGTGCACGGCTATCATGTTTCTAGCACTTCGGGTTGCTCGATTTTTTCACCGTATCATAGCTCGATCAAGCGACCTGGAATCCATGAGTCATGGTACTATAGAACCATGCTCTCTTCATTCTCCTCTTATTCTCTCCTTCTCTCTTGCCCTTCCTTACTCCCCGGTAGATTTGAGTCACCGAACACGACGCCTCAGGAGCTCCGGTGTCGAAGTACGCACTCTCTCCTCCAATATACACCAAATCGCTCGATATTCCCTTAAATGCAACCAAACGTTCTTAAAGTATAATTGTGCCAATTATAAGCGTTAAAGAGTATGAAATGTGTAATTGAGCAATCATTTTGACGTGTAATAATATAGATAAAATGTGGAATATAATGACACACCAAGTACTTGTATGAAAATATGGTGTATGAATACTAGGGTGTATATATATATTCTTGAATGTTGTGTTTGTGCAGTGTATGTATGTATTTGCGATGCATATAGCTATGTGTGGTTTGAGTATATGTAGTGTTGTTTGTATTTCGTGGGTGGGACGACCCTTAGATTCATTTAGCCTTTGTTTAGACCCCTAACTTTAGAAAGTTCGAGGACGGACTTTGTTTTTAAGGTGGGTAGAATGTAATATCCTGTTTTCATATATGCAGGTATAATGTACGTATTTTTAGACGTATTTGAACGTATGCAATTTTCGGGTATTTTTATAAATTTAACATAATTTTCTAATGACCAAATTATTTTTCAATAATTATTTTAAACATCATTTGGATTAAATGGATTAGTATTTAGATGGCATACTTGGTATTTGGTGAGTAAGGGTATTTTAGTGGAGTATTTCTATTTATTAGAAAATAGAAATCCCTAGATTTCCTAATGGAGACACCTAGCCAAAGAGGTGTCATCACCTCTTTGATTTTCACCTAACTCTCTCCATTTGGCAAGCTAAGAGGGAATTAAGGGATGACGAGGAAGAGTGGATGAATAAAAGAGAAGAAATTGGGATAAATTAAAAGAAGAAGAAGAAGAAATTCAAGTTCTCATCCCTTCTTCTCTCTCCCCTCTCCTCCCTTTGCACCTCCCACTCCACCCCCACCTCCATCTCCATCTCCTTAATTCAATCCCCCTATTGACATCTGATCACTCCGTATTTTACACGTTTTTTTCTGCATGTTTGCATGCCATTTAGATCGCCCAAATCGTGTTTTTCACGTTTATTCGACAATATTGCGATGCTTTTCACGATTTGTTGTTTTTGTCGTATTTCAGGAGATTTGGAGCTATTTGGAGTGATTCTGAGATGCACCCACTCCGGAGTGTCACCGACGACTCTCTTGAGGGGTATTCTGCGATTGGAGAGGAGTGGAAGAAGAAAGAACGTCATAGGAGCGACGAGGAGGCAAAAATACGAAGAATGGGCATTTTCAGCATGCCACTCGGCCGAGTGAAGGAGTCACTCAGCCGAGCATAGACGGCCCGCTCGGCCGGCCAGATCGGACACGCAACAGAGCTAATATCAGCGTGCACTCGGCCGAGCATCGCCAGACCACTCGGCCGAGCACCGAGTCATCCCTCGCCCGAGTGGAGCCAAGACGACGGCAACCAAAAATGTTGAACTCTCTGGAATCCGTCAGTCAGCCCCAAAGACCGACTCGGCCGAGTGACGAACGCCGTCCGCCCGAGTGAAGAACGCCCATCGGCCGAGTGAAGAAAAGTCACTCGGCCGAGTGACTCCCAAGGAGACGACCCCTAAGACCCCCAACTCTCTAGAATCCGTCAGGGTCTCTCACTCGGCCGAGTGACATTTGTCACTCGGCCGAGTGAGCCGCGCTGCCTGTAGCGTAAGTTGCGATTTTGAGGCTGCGCAGGGGCAGTTTCGTCACAGTTTTTTGGGCTATTTTGGGGGGTATTTAACCCCAGTTTTTAACCTAGTTTAGAGAGCTTTTTCAGAAATTTTTGCAGCCTTTTTTAGATTACTTTTTAGGAATTAGATTTAGCTTTGAGGGAGAAGAGAAAAGTGTTAATTTGTTGGATGCTATTTTGTTCTTCATTGGTTTGTCTCTCTCCCTATCAAAAACTCCATTTTTACTGATATATTGAATATTGCTATGAATTCTATTGATTTTATTTGTGAATTTCTATTGAATTTCATTATGGATTGTGAGTAGTTTTATCGTCTTAGGGCGTAGGGATGAACCCTACGAGCCCAATTTCAAATTTGTGATGAATTGGTGAAATTCTTGCTAGGATTGATTAGGGTTAGTTTGGGATTGATTTAATACGAATAGCTAGGGATTCATACCTGTTACGAGGTGGAACTCACACACAATGAATTTGTATTGAGGGAAACCAAGGGCACGGTGGTTATGTCGACAAGAGGGTTTAGGTGGGCAATTTAACAGGTGATTAATGGGGTGAAGAGGCTGGACTTGCCGCCGGGGGTGGCCACGGAGTCAAATCTCTCCGGACACGGCGGAGGATGATCGGATGGCGGGAGGCTGAAGTTGATGTCGACCAAGGGGCGAGCTTTCCTGAAGCACGAGCAACTCGTCAGAAGGGCGGGGTTGGGGTCCAACCCTTAGCCCCTCCGATGCCTAAGTCAGTAATAGGACTTAAAACGGGGGCTAGGCACGCCGGTCGAACTCAGGGTGTGTCGACCGTACGTGGCGAGCTATAAGTGGGAGAACAAAGATATGGACGACCTTTGCTCTCGTGTGTGAATAACAGATTGAGAGAGAATTTGCCAACCCCCTCACCGTAAGAAGAGAGGGGGTATTTATACCTGACGGGAGATGACTAGGCGGGGCTGACCTGGCATGCTGACTCGACGTGCTGAGCTGGCTCGGTTGTCAGCGGAAGCTTCAGACAAGGATGTCAGGAACAGGAGTGCCTGACCTGCTTTTGTCAGATGGCGCAACGGCCAGGGGCCCTTTTGTCGGGATGTCAGAGCCGAAAGCATTAAGTGTCAGGGGGCTCAGCTGCCAGGGAGTGCTTTGTCAGACGGTCGGGCGGCGTTTGTGTCAGTCGTGTCCTTATCCTAGGTTGTTTGTCGTTGGTGATGAACTAAAGGTCTGGCTAGGCTATCCTAGGCACCGCGGTTCATGGGGATCAGACGGGTCGTCCGGATCGGGGGTTGTCCGGCCCGGCCGTGCCCCCTGTTCGGTCGTGGGCTATGGGTCACCGGCACGGAAGGATACACCCGTGCCTATGTCAGCATACCCGGCGGTGCTGTCCGGGCGCTCCCCAAGCGCACTGCCCCTGGCGGGTCGAGCAACTGTGGTTGTCCGGCCCAACCGTGCCCCCTGTTCGGTTGTGGGCTATGGGTCACCGGCACGGAAGGATACACCCGTGCCTATGTCAGCATACCCGACGGTGCTGTCCGGGCGCTCCCCAAGCGCACTGCCCCTGGCGGGTCGAGCAACTGCGGTTGTACGCCTCGGCCAGGTGGGGGGAGTGCTGTGAGGTGAGCCCGTTCCCATGTAGCTTCGGTTTTCCGGGGTGGCGGCCCTTTCGTGAAGGGGAGAGTTCACGGGGTATGTCGGCCGATCTGGGTGGGAGTCGGACTCCTATGATCCTTCGGTCGTAACAATACCGATTGGGATTTGTAAGAGATTGGATCCCAATTCGATAGGAAGCCCTAGAAATTCGAATTGGGTTGCAATTGAATTTCTCCGGAATCGGTTTGCAAGAGATTGGACCGAGACTAGGGTTTTCGATTGTAATTCTATACCAATACCCGTTTGCAAGAGATTGGACGGGTAGGAACTATCCGAACATTGGTCGTAGGTCGAGTTTGCACGAGAGTGGGCTCGAGATACGATTGAACGATGATGTTGTTCTTCACGCTAGTTTGCCTAGGTTAGGGTTTGCAAGAGATTGGACCCTACCCTAGGTTAGCTATAGACCGGCAATAGCGCGAGAGCGTGAGCTTGGTTCTACATTTAGTTGCAACTAATTCACCCGAATTTCAAGTCTAGCAATTGTGAAACCTACGAATCACAATGATGAGATATGGCAAGTAGCGGGGATTCCCTACCCCTAGGCGTCCTTATTAATTTGTTATTTCTTTTATACAATTGAACGACTGTGACCGCTTTATAGCGAATACTTCTCGACCTTTCTTATAGCCAGGTGGATTGAAGAAGACACTGTCATTAGGCCTCCCTGTGTTCGATACCCGCTCGCCACTACACCGTGCACTTGCGGTAAGACTAGCGAGTTATCGTCCCGGGACGTGTATCCGGGGCGCGATCAAGTTTTTGGCGCCGTTGTCGGGGACGGCATTTTGACGGAGTTCGATTTGGATCACCCGGTTATTTTTTCAATTTCTTTATTTATTTCTTCATTCTTTTCTAACTCTGTTTACAGCCCTATTTTGCAAGCTCTCCCGAAATTTTCCACAAGATCTTAATAGGTAAAATGGGGGATGCAATTCCAATGACTGAGTCTGGCCATGGAGATGATGAATCTTTTGCGGAGCTCCTTAAGGAACTAATTGATGAGGTCCACGCTATCAGAGCTTTTGCTATTAATATCGAGGACCCCGTCTAACAATTGTTTGCTAGCTTTGTGATGGATCAAATCTCCCCGGATGGGACTATTGGGGGTGATATCAGAGTTGATGTGAGGGACGACAAGCTATATTTTGAAGGCGATAGAACATGCGTCGAAGAGTACTACACTCCCGAGGAATACTTCGAGCAAACCGACATTCAGGGAGTTACACTCTACAACCCCCACTCTTGCAATTATGAATATGCTGACGTATTTCTCGATCTCAGGAATGAACCAGAGCAAGGTGGTGGTCCTATCGATGCTAGCACAGAATCGGAGAGCGTCTATTCCGATGCACCGTCCTCACTAGGAAGCGAATCTGAGCCTCCACTCGAGAGTGAGCTAAACTCAGATGTTGAAGGAGAAGCCAAACTCACACAAGATGACGAAGTAGAGGGTACGTCACCCTTTGAGGTAGAGCTTAAACAATTACCGTCGAATCTGAGGTATGCTTTCTTGGGTAGTAAATTGACCTTCCCGGTGATTGTTAATGCCCACCTTGGCCAAGATCAACTTGAAAAACTATTAGAAGTCCTTAAGGATCACAAGGATGTCCTTGGCTACACTATCTCTGATCTTAAGGGAATAAGCCCTAGGCTATGCACGTATAGGATCCACTTGGAAAACACTGAAGCCACTTCTATTGAGCCTCAAAGGCGGTTGAACCCGAATATGAAAGAGGTAGTCAAAAAGGAAATCCTAAAATTGCTTGAGGCCGGAATTATCTACCATATCTCTGACAGTAGATGGGTTAGCCCCGTTCACGTCGTCCCCAAGAAAGGGGGGATGACCGTTATAAAAAATGAAAAAGGAGAGCCCATTTCTACATGCACTGTCACGGGATGGCGGATGTACATCGATTATCGAAAACTAAATAAAGCCACCCGAAAAGACCATTACCCACTACCCTTCATAGATCAAATGCTTGAACGGCTTGCTAAACATAAATACTTTTGTTACTTGGATGGGTATTCGGGGTTTTTCCAAATCCCTTTGCATGAAGACGACCAAGAAAAGACCACATTTACTTGTCCTTATGGCACTTACGCCTACCGTAGAATGCCCTTTGGTCTTTGTAATGCACCCGCCACCTTTCAGAGGTGCATGACCTCCATCTTTTCCGACTATATTGAAAATATTATGGAAGTTTTCATGGATGATTTCTCAGTTTATGGAAGTGAGTTTGATTCTTGTTTGGCTAATCTTACCAAAGTTCTTAAAAGATGTCAACAAAATAATCTTACTCTTAATTGGGAGAATTGTCACTTCATGGTCACGGAAGGGATAGTGATTGGGCACCTTGTCTCCTCAAGAGGGATTGAGGTTGATAAGGCGAAGATTGAGGTAATCGAGAAACTCCCTCCTCCTATTAATGTTAAGGGCAATAGGGGCTTTCTTGGTCATGCGGGGTTTTACCGCCGCTTCATCAAGGATTTCGCCTTGATTGTCCGGCCCTTACCTCCTTACTTGCTAAAGATGCTCCATTCGTTTTTTCAGGAGAATGCTTACGGGCATTCAACACATTGAAGGTAGCACTAATTTCTGCGCCCATCATACAACCACCGGATTGGAACCTTCCCTTTGAGCTCATATGTGATGCAAGTGACCAAGCCATTGGGGCGGTATTGGGGCAAAGGAAAGATAGAAAGCTTCATGCAATATTCTATGCAAGCAAAACGTTGGATGACGCACAGAAAAATTACACAACTACGGAGAAAGAGTTTCTAGCGGTCGTGTATTCCATTGAAAAGTTCCGCTCATATCTCCTTGGATCCAAGGTAATTGTCCACACCGACCATGCGGCATTGAAGTATCTCCTAAACAAGAAAGAGGCCAAACCTAGGTTGATAAGGTGGATACTTCTATTGCAAGAGTTTGACTTGGAAATCAGAGATAAGAAGGGTACGAACAACGTTGTGACGGATCATTTATCTAGGCTTATTTGCGACAAGGAGGACGAAAGCTTGCCCATCGATGACTCCTTTGTTGATGAGAGGCTATACGCCATAAGGCCCGGGGAAGTTCCTTGGTATGCGGACTATGTCAATTACTTGGCTTGTGGGATTAAACCATGCGGGATGCCCACACAGCAAAAGAGGAGATTTATGCATGAGGTCCGTAGCTATTTCTGGGAAGATCCGTATCTCTTTAAGATATGCAAGGATGGGGTTATCCATAGATGTATTTCTAAGGAGGAGGCCACCTCCATCATCTTGCATTGCCATGGTATGCCATGCGGGGGACATCACGTCGCTTCTAAGACTACCGCTAAGATATTGCAGAGTGGATTCTTTTGGCCAACCATGTTCAGAGACATGCACGACTTCGTCAAGGCGTGCGATAGATGCCAACAGACCGGGAATATTTCCAAACGAAATGAGATGCCAATGAAGCCCATTCTAGAGATTGAGCTCTTTGATTGTTGGGGAGTGGACTTCATGGGACCATTTCCGTCAAGCAAGGGTAACAAGTATATCTTATTGGCCGTGGACTACGTCTCCAAATGGGTAGAAGCCATCGCCACCCCTACCAATGATGCGAGGGTTGTCTCCAAGTTTTTCAAGCAGAATATTTTTCCATGCTTTGGTGTACCCCGTACTTTGATAAGCGACGGGGGAAGTCACTTTATAGAAAACAAATTTGAAGCCATGTTGAAAAAGTACGGGGTAAACCATATAATTGGCATGGCCTACCACCCTCAGACGAGCGGACAAGTGGAGGTTTCAAATAGAGAAATCAAGCAAATTCTTAAAAAGACCGTAGATCGATCTAGAAAAGATTGGTCCATGAAGTGAAACGATGCTCTATGGGCATATCGCACGGCCTTTCGCACTCCGATTGGCACCACACCGTTCCGACTTGTTTATGGGATAGCTTGTCACCTACCGGTAGAGTTGGAGCACTGCGCGTATTGGGCCATCAAGACCCTCAATTATGACTATAAGAGTGCGGTGGTGAGGCGACTTTTGGACATCAACGAGCTTGACGAAATTAGAAGAGATGCCTACGAGAGCTCAAGAATTTACAAAGAAAGGACCAAGATTCTCCACGACGCACGCATAACTGTCACGGACTTCAAGGTCGGAGACAAAGTCTTGCTATATAATTCCTGACTCTGACTATTCCCCAGGAAGTTGAGGTCACGGTGGTCCGGACCTTTCACCATCAAGCACATACAACCGGGAGGAGCATTTGAATTGGAAGGGAAAGACGGAGCCACTTTTAAGGTGAATGGGCAACGACTAAAGCATTATTCCGAAGAAGTCCCTATGGGCGAGGTAAATAGAATATATCTACTCAAGGGACGGCCGGATGACCTTTCATACCTCCTCGACGAGGTCATCGAAGAGGCGATCCCCCACTCCATCGGTGCACACCACGAAGATGGATTCAAAGAAGAACTAGATTTGGCCGATGAAGAGAAGATGGAGCACTCCCCCGATATCTCCATGGCGATTGATGATAGCGACGCTGATGTCGCAAGAATACGGGAGCTCTGCAAGCTCTCGAAGTTGAGGACTCCGAAGAAAGCCCCATCGATTCGAAGATCGGTGTCATCGGTAAAGTCGAAGACTGGAACAAGCTCTAGCTTGGGGGAGCCACCCCCCAATATTTCCCGTGACGAAGGGGCACTGAGGAAGACCACACACTACCATGATCAAAATCCGAGCGGTCTTCCCAGAAAATTCGACGGGTGCATCTCATATGCACCCAACATCCCGCGCTAAATTGAAAATTTAAAGGGGTCGAGCTCAAGACCCTAAACGAGCGCTTGTCGGGAGGCAACCCGACGGTTATCGCATTATTTCTATTTTAGTTTTTATTTTTGTTTTAGACTTTATTAGTGTTTTTGAGTCGTTTGCCCGAAAAATTGTGACAACGGGTCCTATTTTCTTTGACAGGAGGAGGAGGAAAGGATATCTATCATATGGAGGATGACCGAGGCGAAGAAGAGCGCTCCAGGAATGCACTCGAGGCTTAGGAGGAGGAAGAAACCACCTAGAGGAAGAAAAACAGAGAGTAGAGCCAAAACGGAGCCCCGAAGCAGGAAACAGAGCCTCACTCGGCCGAGTACCATAGTCACTCGGCCGAGCAAAGAAAGCCGTCTGCCCGAGTGGCGCACCAACGAGGGAAGTCTGCTGTACCCAACTCTCTGTCTTTTTTGTGATTTCAGTATAAACTGCCACTCGGCCAAGTATATTTCTTCACTCGACCGAGTGAAACTGATACCCTCCTAGGGCAAGTGCTACCGAGTAGCTTGTGCCACTCGGCCGAATGGACTTTCTCCACTCGGCCGAGTGTGGCAAAGATACTCGGCCGAGTCGTAAGTGGCGAGGAGTTTTTAAAGTTTTTTCCGTTACGTCACTCGACCGAGTGACAGAGTCACTCGGCCGAGTCGTAACCACCCCTATATATGAAACTGCGGGCTCGGCGTGAAGTTCAACGCAATTATTCCCCAATTCTCGCCCGAGCCCGCGTGACCCTTCGACTCCCCTCACCCGCGACGCACCCTCCATCGCCCGATTCAAGCAGCCGTCGGCCCCGATCACCGACCCACCGCCGACGACCGCTGCGGCGACCACCCCCCACCGCCGGCGACCGCCCTCGCCGCCGGCCGACCGCCGGTAACCCAAATTTCACCCCTTTGCTCATTTTTCCCATATTTTTGACGATCCGTACGCCCATTGCGTCCCTAACTCAAATCGACTTCTTTACTTATCCGTTATACCCCATCTCCCCCATGTATTTTGAATTTTATACGCTGATATCATTGTTTGATGTGCAGGCTATCTTGGGGGAGCTTAGGGGAGCTTTCGGACGCGCTATTGGCTTCGTGGAGGCGGCGTCTTCGCACTTATCTGTTGATTTGCTCTCGCGGCGTGTTCAGGTACATTCGTTCCATTTTTTTAGCACGCCGCATTTTTCATTAGTTGGGTGAGCACTCGGGGCATACATGCCGCCCCGTACACGGCCACGCACTCGGGGAGCTTCCGCCAAGCGGAAGCGACAGGATGAGCCCGGCCCCTCCCACGCTAGGGAGGACTCCCCTCCACCTTCACCACCTCACCCCACACAGCCATTTCCAGTCGACCCCATCCATCCGCAGCCACTTCCAGCCGATCCCATTCACGCACAGCCACCACCGGCTCCAGGCGTCGGGCCGCTGGGCATCACGTTCAGAGACGACGCACAGCGCGTCTGATTTGAGCGTATCGCCCAGCGCCCAATAGTACCCTCCAGGTTCGCTCATTTAGTAGACCTAGACCGCCTGGGGGTACTTAAGGGGATGCTCACATTGTACGACAACATGGGTTGGCGAGATTTTTTGTCTGTGTCGGCAGACACCTACGTCCGTCCGACACTCGAGGTGCTTAGCTCGATCGCCCAGACCGCTGAGGGATGCTCCTTTAGACTCATGGATCGAGAGTGTCAGATCACTCTCGATATGCTTAGAGCATTCTTTCAGTGGCCCGCAGTCCCCGCGCCCGACCGAGCCTACGCCCACACACACATCCCTCCGCCATCTTTCGATTCCCACACCTTTTGGGCCAGGATCACGGGTTTACCACACACCTTTGACCCTAGTAGGGCCAAGGCCTCAGCCATAGTCCACCCCTGCCTCCGCATAGCACAGCGCCTTATGGCGACCACCTTTCTAGCGAGGTACGAGCCTGGGACGATGTCTACGCCTGAGCTCTATATGCTCTACGCGATGACTCGCCCCAGAGTTCTGGATAGGGATGGTGTTGCGATGGTCCCCGCCGTTGAGATTGACGTCGCTAGCTGGTTTTTGGACCGTATCATAGTATCGGTGGGCACTCGTTCCCCGATATGTTGCGGTGGCCTAATCACCCTGCTAGCCCTGATGATCGGCGAGGACCTTCCGGCCGACCTGCGTCGACCTTCGGGCCCTACTTCGCTTTCGATAGACGTCATGGCCCGGATGAAGATGCTTCGTCCCCACGGCCAGCGGCACTGGGTATGGTTGCACGGTCCCTTCAGTGCTGACTACATGATCCTCCCGAGCCCCGCTCGGACACACATAGGACCGGCACACGAGGACTGGCTTCCGGCGATGGATCTCCTGATCCCCACCGCCTACGTGCTTGAGGCCAAGGAGGCTGAGCATGCACCCCCTGCACCTGTAGACCCTGTGATCCCTCAGCCTGAGCCTGCACTTTCTGCCGCTCCCGACACCACTGTCCACACTTCTGCCGGTGTCGGGAGTACACTTGCTGAGTTGTCCTCCACTTCCACCACGTCTACCACCACTCCCACCACTACTGTGCCCCTGTCGGTTGAGCCCCTCACCTCTTTGCTACCCGAGCGTCCACCTTCTATTGTTGAGAGCGGCGAGTCTTCCTTCGCTTCCGTCGTGGAGACCCTATCCATTTTGATCTCTGTTGGGGTCTCACCTTTTAGGCCCCACACTTCCTCCCCAGCGGTCGACCTTTCTGTCTCCACGGCAGCCGTCCTATCCGAGAGTGTCGTGACGTCTGTTCCCACGTCTGTGTCACTGACCTCTCTTGATGCCTCATCACTGATTTTGTCTTCCACTTCCACTGCTGCTGCTTCCACCTCACACCTGCCTGCGTCCCAGCCTTGCATTGAGGCTGGGCATCCACTAGTGAGCACAGCCCCCTTTCCACACATGTCTGCTGGCCCGATTGTTTACACCGCCCGTGTCCGACAGCCACGTCCTTCACAGCCTAGACATGTGCGTTCCTCTGCCCCACCTCCCCCCGACACTGTACTTCAGAGCATTCGTGCTCTTGAGGGGGCTGTGAGTGGACTCAGAGGCGACCTTAGGACTCTGTCTTCCACAGTCACCGCCATGCAGCACCGCGTCGAGCTACTTCCCGGCATTCACTTTTGCCTGACCCAGATTCTCGAGCGACTGCCACGACCACCACCACCCACCCAGCAGACTGTTACCCAGCCACAACCACCACCACCCACCCATCAGACTGTTACCCAGCCCACACCACCACCAC
Source organism: Scilla litardierei (assembly GCA_030789695.1). Taxonomy (NCBI): domain Eukaryota; kingdom Viridiplantae; phylum Streptophyta; class Magnoliopsida; order Asparagales; family Asparagaceae; genus Scilla; species Scilla litardierei. Next base: position 714,830,766 of record CM061142.1, on the reverse strand, counting down.
CTCCACCTCCGCCTCAGGACGGAGATGGCGCAGCACCACCAGCTTAGGCACACCCTTGATGCCATTGATATTTTTTTTGTCATTATGCTGCCCATTCTTTGCTTGGTCCTGATGATTTTTGCCCACCCCTCCTCCCCTCACTATTTTTGTCCCCGTTTTGATCATATCATTCTATATCCTTTTCCGGGAGTGAGGGAGAGTATTTTTGGTGACACACACATATCTGCATCACTCTTATCCTTGCATGCATCACATCTGCATCATATTTTCATTTTGTTATTTTTATTTCTTTTTATCTTGCATGCACCCACCCCCCACCCATTACACGTCTCTCGGTGTGCCACGCTTCGCACATTGAGGACACTGTGCACTTTAGCTTGGGGGAGTGAGTTCTCAGGCTTTCCGCTTTTATCACCTTTTATTTTTAGTTTTTTCACGTTTTTTCCGCTTTTGCACCCATTTTTCATCACTTTTTCATTTTTTACCATGCATCACGTTTTTCTTATTTTCTTTGTGTGCTGCATTGTAAATAGTTTTTATTTTCTTTTGTCTTTATTTCTTTCATCTTCTGCTAGAGATGACTTTTCTGTGATGACGACGACATGGTGTTAGCTTTTCTCTATATGCATGCTATGTTTGTCGTGTCATAGCTTTTTATTTCTGATATCATATGCTATGTTCTACTGTGCATTTAGAAATAGTAACCCACTCTCTATTGCTGTATGAAAATGGATGAAATTCTATTATTAGCTGATGTCTGATGATTCATATGTATGCCATCGTAGAAAACACACCAAGATTCACGCATTGATGCTTAGATCTGGAGTACTGCTTTCTTTTCTCATATCACTTCTTATTGCATGATTTGTACGCTTCACTTCAGGTTGATTGAATGTTTGCTAGCATTGATAAATCTGGATTAGTTTACTTTTTGAGATTAAACTGAGTAGATTATATTACCCTGCTGAAGTTCTCATGCACGTCCTATAGAGTGAACTGAGAGATACATTTATTTCTTTCTCCACATATCTTGAACATAATTTCTCTATTTTATATTCATTGGTGAATCTCCCCTTAGCAATTCTATTATTGGCATCCCCCCGTTATTATATCACATGCTCCAAATTCCCCAAAACCCAAAGAAAAATACTTGTATATCCTTCTCTTTGATTTGGGATCATTTGTGTATATATGCTATTAAAAAAGAGAGATTTGAGAATAAGAAAAGAAAAGAGATAAGAAGTTCAAAAACGATCCCATCTCATATCCTTTCTCTCTTTCTTCCCTCTTTTGCTTTTATTTTTGTTTTCTTTGACTTTTGGAGCTTCATGAGAAACGGGGATGTAAATATTGTTTTGTATATGCCACCACGCTTATGGATAAGCTTGGGGGAGAGAGAATCCAATGATGTGTGAGAGAGTGACTACCTGACGGTGCATGACAACCTAGGGTAAGTAATATTTTATACTCGGTGAGATTGCTAAAGTTTCACGAAATCCAGAAATCTACGCTTAGCATTCACTTCATGAAAACCACACTTTTTCTATTCTTACTACTCTATCGTGTGATATCTCTTATACTCCTTATAGAAAGCATTCAATTGAAAAGTGTGTGATCTACGATATTGTATACCGCTTTAGATGCTTCAGACGATGTTAATCTTAGAATTATTCCATTTTTCATGCTATGTTGATATTCTTGGGGTTTCTATTTCAAATGCACCATTATACTATGATATCAAAATAAAAGTCTTTGACATGTGTTTTATATTCGATGCATGCTATATGAGTAAGCAAAACCCACATCCGGAGAAAAATGATCTAGCAACTTCCCTCTTCGTTTTCTACTTTGTTTTTCATTTTTCATTTTCCATTTCTCCATCGGTTTCTTTTTCTTTATCCTCAGGGTTCGCTTTTTACTCATCTTCCTCGAGGACGAGTAAGAGGTAAGCTTGGGGGATTTTGATCACTCCGTATTTTACACCTTTTTTTCTGCATGTTTGCATGCCATTTAGATCGCCCAAATCGTGTTTTTCACGTTTATTCGACAATATTGCGATGCTTTTCACGATTTGTTGTTTTTGTCGTATTTCAGGAGATTTGGAGCGATTTGGAGTGATTCTGAGATGCACCCACTCCGGGGTGTCACCGACGACTCTCTTGAGGGGTATTCTGCGATTGGAGAGGAGTGGAAGAAGAAATAACGTTGTAGGAGCGACGAGGAGGCAAAAATACGAAGAATGGGCATTTTCAGCATGCCACTCGGCCGAGTGAAGGAGTCACTCGGCCGAGCATAGACGGCCCGCTCGGTCGGCCAGATCGGACACGCAACAGAGCTAATATCAGTGTGCACTCGGCCGAGCATCGCCAGACCACTCGGCCGAGCACCGAGTCATCCCTCGTCTGAGTGAGCCAAGACGACGGCAACCAAAAATGTTGAACTCTCTGGAATCCGTCAGTCAGCCCCAAAGACCGACTCGGCCGAGTGACGAACGCCGTCCGCCCGAGTGAAGAACGCCCATCGGCCGAGTGAAGAAAAGTCACTCGACCGAGTGACTCCCGAGGAGACGACCCCCAAGACCCCCAACTCTCTGGAATCCGTCAGGGTCTCTCACTCGGCCGAGTGACATTTGTCACTCGGCCGAGTGAGCCGCGCTGCCTGTAGCGTAAGTTGCGATTTTGAGGCTGCGCAGGGGCAGTTTCGTCACAGTTTTTTGGGCTATTTTGGGGGGTATTTAACCCCAGTTTTTAACCTAGTTTAGAGAGCTTTTTCAGAAATTTTTGCAGCCTTTTTAGATTACTTTTTAGGAATTATATTTAGCTTTGAGGGAGGAGAGAAAAGTGTTAATTTGTTGGATGCTATTTTGTTCTTCATTGGTTTGTCTCTCTCCCTATCAAAAACTCCATTTTTACTGATATATTGAATATTGCTATGAATTCTATTGATTTTATTTGTGAATTTCTATTGAATTTCATTATGGATTGTGAGTAGTTTTATCGTCTTAGGGCGTAGGGATGAACCCTACGAGCCCAATTTCAAATTTGTGATGAATTGGTGAAATTCTTGCTAGGATTGATTAGGGTTAGTTTGGGATTGATTTAATACGAATAGCTAGGGATTCATACCTGTTACGAGGTGGAACTCGCACACAATGAATTTGTATTGAGGGAAACCAAGGGCACGGTGGTTCATGAAGTTAACTACAACTCTCTAGAAGAAAGCAAAGCCTAGTTTTGAATGTAGGAAGGTGTAAATAGACGACTTTACCATGGTGTCAGTTTTAGACAGATTCAGCTACATTGTGGAAAAAAATTCATAACTCTCTCTACAGACCCCCCAAATGACACAATTTTAGATAATTTGGAAACAGAACTTAAGCATCTACAACTTTTATGTTCAGCACTAAACCAGATTATGGCCTTAGAAAGCTGTTTTAGACTGATATATAAGAGTCCAGATTTAAAACAGAATTCTGTAGTTGTCATATAAATATCATGCTAAAGTTTGTGAAAATTATGGTGCTAAGAATGGTGATATTCATGCTTATGGATGTAATGTTGTTATCCATGTAGTAAATTATATTATGAGAATAGTTCATGCTTATGGATGTAATGTTATGCGTGTACTATGTCACACAAATGCCATATTATGCTCCTTATTCTCATATTAGCATATTGTATGACACGATGCTTCCATAACATGATATGTTTCATATTAGGAATGATGGAGTAACATGATAATTGGGAACATAAAATGTTATAGTGTATGTGAAATTTGTCATGAAAATAATGGTAGCTTAACAGAAATTAACACCACATAGACCAAAGTGCCACATGGACCAGCGTGCCACGGAAAAGCCAGATGCCACCTCCTGAATTCATGGGAACCACCTCATTAATCTATGTGTGGTATGATAGACGACATAGACCTACGTGCTAAATAGACCAGCGTGCCACGAAAATGCCAGGGCCACCTTCTGAATCCATTAGAGCCACCTCAAGAACCCATGAGTCACATTGTAGGCACGCTGGCATAGATGGGATCCCTTAGGTGTTGCATTTGTATTCATAACCATTCATATGCATCATATGCATATCTGTGATTGTTTGCCTTTACTTCACGCTTATTTAATTCTGTAGGTCTTACTTTTCCATATTTGCATGTGATGTTGTTTTTCTTTCCCTGCATGTTATTTCAATAGGTCTTATTTACAATACTTGTTCCTTATGCGTAAATAGTAGACCTATTTACAGTTAAGTGACCAGGCCCTAGTTAGGAAGAACAATTCTAAAACTAGCAATGTTAGGACTTCCTACTGGGTCACGTGTTGATATGTCCCATTTTTCCAGATTTTAAAGCAGTCACCCCAGATCAGGCATGACTCAGTAGTTAGCTTTCAGTTCATGGTAGAGATGGAATCCTCAGAGGGTAGCCTCTTCGTTTGGTTCTTAGGGTAGTCTAGGGAGTGAGTTATACTGATGTGGACCGTTATGTCTTTTGGAGATTTTTCTGGGATTTCTTCTGTTTTTCACTTTTGTATTTGAGGAATAGATGATGTAAATAAAGAGGTACCTTTGTTTTAATAATAAAGGATATTGGGCTTGTATATGATTGTCTCATAATTTTTGTGATGAAGCATTACTTGTACTTCCCAACATGTACACAGTGACCTGCATAATTCTTCTTGTAGACTCTCTTCCTTCTCTTTATTTTTAAAACTCGCTGCTTTAGAGATAATTGAGACGGATTCGTACTTCTCGGGTATCCTTGGGACCGGGGCTTCACATTTGGCAGCCCATGCAGGTTACCACAGTAAGGCGTGCGTAAGGTAGTGTGGGTAATACTCCACAGAGAAAAGTCGTGTCTTAGGGTGGGTAGTGGCTTTAGAGTCTAGACTGAGACATTATTAGCAAAGAGCCCTACCTATTGAAGGCTAAGCAAGAATCTGGTTCCAGGTGGATAGATTGTCACTTATGTGTGACATTCTACGGCATACACTGCTGTGTACATAGATGCAGTTGGTATGTATTCATGGGTTAGTGTAATTGGTTCTATATGTGTGCTATATGTTGCATATGTAAGGTATATGCTATAGATATTTCTTTATGGACGTATGTGTAGTTTTAATATATAAGCATAATTAAGGATGTTTGTATGTATACATAGATAGATATATTGGTATGTATGGATGTATCCATGTGTGTGTTCGTTATGTGTGTCTCTTGTTGTTTATGCATTTGTTATGACGATATAAAAAAACATATGAGTGATACATATATCTAGATGTATGAATGTATACTTGCATGTATGTATCAATGTTTGTATGTTACTTATGTGACTTGGTGTTTGTGCTTGTACATATGTATACATATGTCCATGATATGAATGTAGTAGGTGCATGTACGGCTATTGTATGAGTGTGGTATAATTGAATGTATGAAGTGATATGAATGTAGTAGGTGCATGTATGGCTATTGTATGATTGTGGTATAATTGAATGTATGAAGTGATATGAATGTAGGCATATGTATATATGTATGTGTTGTGGTTCCTTCATCGTGGTGTATATGGACTTGTAAGTAATATTGCTTGTGTTTGATGTGTTGGTGTAGTGCATGTATATGTCATGTGTACATATGTTTGTATAACTATGTGGAATACTTGTATGAAAATGTGGTGTATAAATACTATGGTGTATATATATCTGCTGAGTGTTGTGTATGTGCAGTGTATATATGTATAGGCGATACATATAGCTATGTGTGGTTAGAGTATACGTAGTGTTGTTTTTATTTTGTGGGTGGGACGACCCTTAGATCCATTTAGCCTTCGGTTAGACCCTTAAAATTTAGAAAGTCCGAGGATGGGCTTTGTTTTTAAGGTGGGTAGAATGTAATACCCTGTTTTCGTATACACATGTATAATGTACGTATTTCTAGACGTATTCGAAAGTATGAATTTTTTTGGATATTTTTATAAATTTTCCATAATTTTCTAATGACCAAATCAATTTTAAATTTTTTTTAAACATCATTTGGATAAAATGGTTAAGTATTTAGATGGTATACTTGGTATTTGGTGAGTAAGGGTATTTTATTAGAGTATTTCTATTTAATAGAAAATAGAAATCCCTAAAGGAGACACCTAGCCTAAGAGGTGTCATCGCCTATTTGATTTTCACCTAACTCTCTCCATTTGGCAAGCTAAGAGGGAATTAAGGATGACAAGGATGAGAGGATGAATAAAAGAGAAGAAATTGGGAAAAAGAAAACGAAAAAGAAGTAGAAAAAATTCAAGTTATCATCCCCTCTTCTAACTCCACTCTCCTCCCTTTGCACCTCCTCCACCAACATCTCTTTAATTCAATCCCTTTATTGACATCCACCATTGGAGATTAAGGTATGGAAGAAGAAAGCTTGAGGGTTGAGGGGTCTTCAAGGAGAAGAAGGGTCAGAGATAAGAAAAATTGGCAAAAAGGTTTGTTGGAACTGGGAGATCGCCATATTCAACGACAAAAATAACAGAAGACAAAATTTGGCCCAAAAATCATATTATTTAATAAAAAGATACATATCTTCTAGAAAATATAGAAAATAGGCTCGATGTCAGAAAAATCTGCAAAATTTTTCGTTGGAACAGTGAGATCATCATCTTCAACTAAAAAATAAGAGGAAACAAACTTAGGCCATAAAAATCATCATTTAATAAAAGATCAATATCCTCAATTAACTGTTTAAAATAGCCTCGAGCTAAAAAACCGCAAAAATGTCCGCTGGAAATAAGAGATCGCCATCTTCAACCGAAAAATAAGAGAAGACAAACTTAGGCCATAAAAATCATATCATTTAATAAAAGATTTATATCTTCCATAAAATATAGAAAATAGCCCCCAGCTAAGAAAAATCCGGAAAAAAGTCCGTTGGAACCGGGAGATCGCCATCTTCAACAGAAAAATAAGAGAAGATAAAATAAGGACAAAAATCATATCATTTAATAAAATGATTCACATCTTTTAAAAATGTAGAAAATAGACCAGTTCTCAGAAAGATCCGCAAAAATTTCAGTTGGAACCGGAAGATCGCTATCTTCAACTGAAAAATAAGAGAAGACAAAATTATGATATAAAAATTATATCATTTAATAAGAAGGATATGAGCACACACTCCAAAGTTGGAGAAATGAAAAAGGGAGTGATAAGCTCTAAAAAAGATGGTTCACTGGCCTGACAAATGCAAATAGCTAACCAACATTATAGGAAAGTGACCTGCTACTTGACCACTTGCTCAACCATGAACACGAATTTAACAATCCACACAACAACACACTTAGGCACGCGAGGTGCCAGGCCGGCCCCCCGTTGCCTCCCTCGGTATAGATGGATCGAGGAGGTTCGGCAGCCGAGACCTCCGCCACGAGGGGATCCATCACGACCGGGCGCGATCGCGACTGTGGGCTCCAACCTTCCCACCACTGGTTTAGCCTAACACTTCACCTCCACCACCGTACGGCGGGGCGCCTGGCCAAAAGGGTTCCCTTGGCTTCTGCTCGATTCCCAGCGGATAAGCTCGTCGACATTGCGGGTGAATTCACGGCCCGACATCTCTGCAGAAGGAAAGAAGATCATGTGTAAGCAAGAGGGAAAGCGGAAAGAAAAAGGAGTGCCTACCGGGGGACCAGATGACAATCTTAAGAAGCTAGTCGTCCAGTAGAGGCCAGACCGACCTCTCCTCGGGGGGCAGAGATGACAAAGCCGAACGGTAGCCTGATCGTCCTTGGAGAGGGTCAACGTCAAGTCATATTGACATAACCCTCCCCAACCTATAAGGATCTCGGTGTCCCAAGGGAAAACAACGAAAACAAAGCTCGAGCTCCAGTCCCCCACCAAGCGAGGCAGACCGAGCAAGCACTCCCTCAACGTGCGGGCCCGGAGGTGCTGCCACGACCCTCGGTCGATCGTCTGGACCCAGAAATAGTGGAAGAGAAGGGGAAGGGACGGATCTAAGCCATGGACGTGGTAAATCATGATGAACCCAGCCAACACCGTGATGGAGTACAGGGTCAGCTGGCATAGGGCCACCATCAAGAACTCCATGACCTGGATGATGAACGGATGAAGGGGGAAGCGGAGTCCCAGGCGAAACATCTCGACATAGACACTGACCTCCTTGCTCCGTGGAAAACAAATCCGTTCGTCGCTAAAAGAGATCCGGACGTCATACGGGTGGCACAGATACTTCTTCAGATCTCCTTAACCTTCGAGAAGGGGGCCATGGACGATGACCCGAGGATCACCGGGGGAACGTCAAACCTCTCAGCAGCCCGAGCCATGTCATCACCGACAGGGTCCACGAAGAGCAAACCCTTCCCCTTATCCTGAACGGGGCGTGTCACCGAGGGGACGTCGGCCCTCGAAGACGGGGGGTCGCCGGACCCGGGCGCCGGTAGGTCCCTAGACCCTGGCGCGGAACCACCTATTTTAGCGCAGCCATGGGACGAATCGATTGGGACAGAGGAAGAAGGTTACCTTGGAAAGAATCCGAAGAAAGACTCCGAAGGAATAAAGGAAGAGGAGGGTTTGAAGGAGCTTGCAAGACGAGAATCAGGAGGAAAGGCGCAAAAGAATCGAAACTCAGGAGGTCGACGTTCTTATATGGAAGGCAATCTTAGAACCCAGACCGTCCGAAGAGGAACACGTGGCAGCATCTGGAGGCCGACGGTGCTTCAAATCCCGCACCGAGAGAAGTTCAAACGAGCCGCATCATGATGGTCTCCATTTAATGGATTGCCCTCGACTGACGCGCTTGTCAAAATCCACAAGAGTCACATCGCCCGAACCGAACCGTCAGAATCTGAACGGCTCGGACGATGGGGGCAACTGATACGACTATTTTGGAGAAGCCCAAGAGCAAGAGGCCCAAGCCCAAGCCAAGGGCGTGAAGCCCACGAATGAGATTTGGCCCATCCGACGAGGCCCACGAAAGGACTCGGAGTCGGACCGGCCGCAACCTGAAGTGTGCACGATTGGCTCGCGCTCGCAGGAGATAACTGTTCCCCTAAAAGCGCAACAGCTTAATGACCATTAAGGAGCCATTAATCGACTCCCTCACGACGCACGCAGGCACCTCGACGGAGGCGGATCGCGGGGGCATAAGTGGAGAGCAGTCAGGGGACGTGGATTGGGGGTAATCGTGGGCCAAACCTTATAAAGGGACTACAGAGGCAACCGAGAAAGGGATCAAATCCCTAATACCAACAACGGAGGTATTCCATTAACTGACCTTACTTTTCGCCATTATATTCCCTCCCATAGCTCGGCCTGAGGATACGTCCGCAAAAATGTACAATTTTGGAGAAGCCCAAGTTAAGAGGCCCAAGCCCTTACTAAAAAATACAATCTTACAAAAATGTAGAAAAATAGCCCGAAGCAAAGAAAAGTCCGCAAAAATGTACGTTGGAACCGGTAGATCGCCATCTTCACCTGGAAAAAATTTGAGAAGACAAAATTAGGGAAAAAATTATATTATTTATTAAAAAGATCCATATCTTCCAGAAAATGTAGAAAATAGAGTAAGTCAAACAAATCCGCTAAAATGTTCGTTGGAAGTAGGAGAATGCCATTTTAATTAAAAAAATAAGAGACGACAAAATTATGCTAAAAATCATATCATTTAATAAAATGATCCATATCTTCTGTAAAATGTAGAAAAATAGCCCCAGACTAGAAAAATTAGTAAAATGTCCGCTGGGACCGGTAGTATTCAACTGAAAAAATAAGAGAAGACAAACACTGGACATAAAAATCATATCAATTATTAAAAAGATCCATATCATACATAAAATATAGAAAATAGCACCGAGCTGCGAAAAATCCGTAAAAATGTCTTTTGGAACCGGCAGATCATCATTTTTAGCTGAAAAATAAGTGAAGACAAAAAAATTAGGTCAAAAATCAGATCATTAAATAAAAAGATGCACTTCTTGCATAAAATTTAGAAAATAGCTCTGAGGTTATAATAATCTGCAAAAATGTCTGTTGGAATCGATAGATCGCCATCTTCAACTGAAAAAAATAAGAGAAGACAAAATTAGGCCAAAAATCAAATCATTTAAACAATAACGTTATCTTCCAGATAGCTCCGAGCTAAGTAAAATCCACAAAAATGTCTGTTTGAACCAGGAGATCACCATCTTAAACTGCAAAGTAAGATCAGATAAAATTAGGCTATAAAAACCATATCATTTAAGAAAAAGATACATAACTTTTCGAAAATGTAGAAAAATAGTCCTGAGCTAAGAAAAATAGGTAAAAATGTCAAATGCAACCAGGAGACCGCCATTTTCAACTTAAAAATAAGAGAAGACAAAAATTAAGCTATAAAATCAAATCATTTAATATAAAGACCCATATCATACAGAAAATGTATAAAATAGCACGGAGAAAAAAAATCGGAACAAATATCTGTTATAACTGAAAGAAATCATATGAATTAATATAAAGGTCCGTATCTTCCAAAAACTATAGAAAATAACCTCGAGCTCAGAAAAATAGGTAAAAAGTTCTGTTGGAACCTGGAGATCGCCATCTTCAATTGAAAAATAAGAGAAGACAAAATTAGGCTATAAAATCATATCATTTAATATAAAGATTCATATCTTACAGAAAATGTAGAAAATAGTATGGAGCTCAGAAAAATCCGCAAAAATTTCTGTTGGAACCTGGAGATCGCCATCTTCATCTAAAAAATAAGAAAAGACAGAATCAGGCTATAAAATCATATTATTTAATATAAAGATCCATACCTTACAGAAAATGTAGAAAATAGCACATAGCTTAGAAAAATCCGCAAAAATATCCGTTGGAATTGGAAAATAACTGTCTTTAAAACAAAAATAAGTGAAGACAAAATTACGCTACAAAAATCATATCATTTAATATAAAAATCCATATCTTATAAAAAATGTTGAAAATAGCCTGAAGCTCAGAAAAATCTGCACAAATTTTGTTGGAAATGGGAGATCGCAATCTTCAACTGAAAAAAGTGAAGAAGTAAGTTAGTCAAAAATCATTTTATTTAATGAAAAGATTCATATCTTTCAGAAAATGTAGAAAAATAGCCCCAAGTTAAGGAATAACAGCAAAAATGTCCGTTGTAACCGGTAGATCGCCATCTTCAACTAAAAAATAAGAGTAGACAAACGTAGGATATAAAAATAATATCATCTAAAAAAGACCAATATCTTCCATTAATTAAAGAAAATTGCACCGAGCCCAGAAAAATCTGCAAAAATATCCGTTGAACCTAGAGATCGCCATCTTCAATTGAAAAATATGAGAAGACAAAATAAGGCTAAAAATCATATCATTTAACCAATAGATCCATATCTTTTAGAAAATTTAGAAAATAGATATGATGTCAGAATACTCCTTAAAAATGTCCGTTGGAACCTGGAGATCCCCACTTCAACTGAAAAATAAGAAAATACAAAATTAGGCAAAAAAATCATATCATTTAATAAAAACATACATAATTTCATGAAAATGTAGAAAAATTGTCCGGAGCTCAGAAAAATCCAAAAAAATGTATGTGGAAAGCGGGTGATACGACTATTTTGGAGAAGCCCAAGGTAAGAGGCCCAAGCCCAAGCCCAGGGCGGGAAGTCCATGAATGAGATTTGGCCCATCCGACGAGGCCCACGAAAGGACTCGGAGTCGGACCGGCCGCAACCCGAAGTGTGCACGATTGGCTCGTGCTCGCAGGAGATAACTGTTCCTCTAAAAGCGCAACAGCTTAATGACCATTAAGGAGCCATTAATCGACTCCCTCACGACGCACGCAGGCACCTCGATGGAGGCGGATCGCGGGGGCATAAGTGGAGAGCAGTCAGGGGACGTGGATTGGGGGTAATCGTGGGCTAAACCTTATAAAGGGACTATAGAGGCAACCGAGAAAGGGATCAAATCCCTAATACCAACAACGGAGGTATTCCATTAACTGACCCTACTTTTCACCATTATATTCCCTCCCATAGCTCGGCCCGAGGATACGTGTACCGACCTCCTTGCGAGCCGTACCGATCCCGACGAGCATCATTCAGATCCGTACTGACTTAGGCATCGGAGGGGACTTGGCCAGAACCAAGATCCGCCCCCCTGACGAGTTTTTTTGTATGTCCAGGAAGAAGCGGAACCGAGGTGCCGAGGCTACACCTCAGCGCGGAACGAGCCCGCTCGCCATCAACGAGCGCCGCCCTCAACTGAGACCAAGTGATAATCAGGGTGCCGAGGCTACCCCTCGGCACTTGATTGGCCGAGGCCGAGTACTCACCTAGGTACCGAGGCTACCCCTCTGCACCCCGTAGACCGAGGCTCTAGACAATCCAAGAGACCCGCTTCTCGAGCCGAGGAGGTGCTCCGCTCGACCGCCATCGAAAACACGCACGTTCGGAGGAACCAAGGGATCCCAATCGACCCCTTGACCACGTTGACCGACAAGTCACCGGTCAACGATTCTGTGGTGAGAAAACCTGTAAACAATAAAGATTCATATTATACAAAATATATATAAAATATCTTGTAGCTCAAAATAAATCTGCACAAATGTCCATTGGAACCTGGAGATTGCCATCTTCAAAGTAAAAAACTAGAAGACAAAATTAGGCCAAAAAATCATATCATTTCATAAAAGATACATATCTTCCAGAAAATGTAGAAAAATAGGCTGAAGTTAAGAAAAGCCTGCAAAAATATCCATTGGAACCGGAGATCGCCATCTTCAACTGAAAACAGAAGATAAGACAAATGCAGGCTATAAAAAATCATATTATTCAATAAAAAGTTCTATACCTTCCATAAAATGTACAAAATAGCACCGAGCGCCAAAAATACGCAAAAATGTCCGTTGGAATAATGATATCGGCATCTTCAACTTAAAAATAAGAGAAGACAAAATTCGGCTATTAAAATCAAATCATTTAAAAAATACATAACTTTTCAAAAATGTAGAAAATAGCCTTGAGCTCAGAAAAATCCGCAAAAATGTTCGTTGGAACCGGATGATCGCCATCTTCAACTGGAAAAATAAGGGAAGAAAAAAGTAGGTCAAAAATTCACATCATTTAATAAAAAGATCTATAACTTCCCGGAAATGTAGAAACATAACCCCGAGCTCAAAACAATCGGCAAACATGTCCGTTGGAACCGGGCGATCGCCATCTTCAACTAAATAATAAGAGAAGACAAAATTAGGTTATATAAATCATATCATTTAATATAAAGAACCATATCATACAGAAAATGTAGAAAATAGGTCGGAGCCCAGAAAAATCTGAAAAAATGTCAGTTAGAACCAGGAGATCGTCATCTTCAACTGAAAAATTAAAGAAGACAAAATTAGGCCAAAAATCATACATTTAATAAAAAGATATATATCTGCCATAAAATGTAGAAAATAGCACCGAGATCAAAAAAATCCACACAAATGTCAGTTGGAACCGAGAGATTGCAATATTCAACTGAAAAAAGAGAAGACAAAATTAGGCCAACAAATCATATCGTTTAATAAAAAGATTCGTATCTCCAAGAATATGTAGAAAAGGCCCAAAGCTAAGAAAAATCCACAAAAATGTCCGTTGGAACCTGGAGCTCGCCATCTTCAACTGAAAAATCTGAGAAGACAAACTTAGGGTATAAAAATTATGTCATTTAATAAAGAGATCCATATCATTAATCAAATGTAGAAAATAGCCTGGAGTTCAGAAAAATCTACAAAAATGTCTTTTGGAACTGGAAGATCACTATCTTCAACTGAAAAATAAGAGAATGCAAAATTATGCAAAAAAATCATATCATTTAATAAATAGATCCATGTCTTTCAAAAAATGTAGAAAATAGTCTCGCTGTCAGAAAAATCAGCCAAAATGTCCGTTGGAATCGGGAGATCGCCATTTTCATCTGAAAAATAAAAGAAGCCTAACTTAGTATACGAAAATCATATCGTTTAATAAAAATATCCAAAAAATGTCTATTGGAATCGGGAGATCGCCATCTTCAACTGAAAAAAATAAGAAAATACAAACTTAGGATATAATAATCATATCATTTAATAAAAAGATACATGACTCCAATAAAATGTAGAAAATAGCCCTGAGCTCAGAAAAATTCCTAAATATGTCTGTTTGAATCGGGAGATCGACATTTTCAACTGAAAAATATAAGAAGACAAAATTAGGCTATAAAAATCATAAGATAAAATATATATTTATATCTTTTAGAAAATATAGAAAATAGCCCAGATTTGAGAAAAATGCGCAAAATATCTGTTGGAACTGGGAGATCGCCATCTTCAACAAAAAAATAAGAGAAGACAAAATAAGGCTATAAAATTATCTCATTTAGTATAAAGAACCATGTTTTACAGAAAATGTAGAAAATTACACGGAGATAAGAAAAATTAGCAAAAAGGTCTGTTAGAACCGGGAGATCGCCATATTCTACAAAAAAATAAGAGAAGACAAAATTAGGCCCAAAAATCATATTATTTAATAAAAAGATATATATCTTACAGAAAGTATAGAAAATAGGCTCGATGTCAAAAAAATCGGCAAAATTGTCCGTTGGAACAAGGAGATCGCCACCTTCAACTAAAAAATAAAAAAGACAAACTTAGGCTTAAAAAATCATTATTTAATAAAAGATCAATATCCTCAATTAACTGTATAAAATAGCTCCGAGCAAAAAAAAACCACAAAAATGTCCGTTAGAAATAAGAGATCGCCATCTTCAACTGAAAAATAAGAGAATACAAACTTAGGCTATAAAAATCATATTATTTAATAAAAAGTTTCATATCTTCCATAAAATATAGAAAATATCCCCCAGCTCGGAAAAATCCACAAAAATGTCCATTGGAACCGGGAGAAAGCCTTCTTCAACAGAAAAATAAGCGAAGATAAAATAAGGCCAAAAAATCATATCAATTAATAAAATGATCCATATCTTTTAGAAAATGTAGAAAATAGCCCAGAACTCCGAAAATCTGCAAAAATTTCAGTTGAAACCGGAAGATCGCCATCTTTAACTGAAAAATAAGAGAAGACAAAATTAGGATATAAAAATTATATCATTTAATTTAAAGATCCCATGTCTTACAGAAAATGTAGAAAATTGTTCGGAGCTAAGAAAAATTCGTAAAAAGGTCCGTTGGAACCGGGAGAATGCCATATTCAACGAAAAAAAATAAGAGATGACAAAATTAGGCCCAAAATCATATTATTTGATAAAAAGATCCATATCTTCCAAAAATATAGAAAATTGGCTCGAGGTCAGAAAAATCCGCAAAAATGTCTGTTGGAACAGGGAGATCGCCATTGATGTGAAACCAGGGAGGTGGCCCGATTTTCACGGCGTAGGTTATTCAAGGAACTCAGAACAAACTTAGAAGGATATGCGCACACACTCCAAACTTGGAGAAAGGAAAAAGGGAGTGATAAGCTCTAAACAAAGATGGTTCGCTGACCTGACAAATGCAAATATCTAACCAACGTTATAGGAACGCGATCTGCTACTTAGACCACTTGCCCAACCACGAACACGAGTTTAACCACTCCACACAGCAACACACTTGGGTTGAAGCACGAATTGGGGGCTTTTGCGAATTTGGATCACCAATCTTAAAAGGAAGATTGAAAAGGCAAAGTTTCACAAGAGCTAAAGAAGATATAAAAACTCTCACAATTTGTGAAGAACATTCAATTCTGAATTGATAATCTGATTGATTCATGCTTGTTACAAAAGGATTACATGCTCTATTTATAGGTAGATCTTGGAAGCTAAAAAAGACTCTCTAATTAAGGACAACTAATGGCTTTTGGTAACCCATTAG
This sequence comes from Scilla litardierei, assembly GCA_030789695.1. Classification (NCBI taxonomy): domain Eukaryota; kingdom Viridiplantae; phylum Streptophyta; class Magnoliopsida; order Asparagales; family Asparagaceae; genus Scilla; species Scilla litardierei. The sequence continues at coordinate 714,814,885 of CM061142.1, read as the reverse complement.
TCATCATAATGACCTGGAATAAGTAAAAAAATATAAATGAGGCCTAGGGAAGATGACAACCTGAAATTATGAGCTCAATGTCATGCACGAAAATTACATTTATAATTCATAAGTTTATGCTTCTTGGTTCTAGCTCTTCCAAAAATAATCAGATTTAAATGTTGTTTTTGCACTTGACTCTTTAGCTTCCCAATGAATTTAGATTTAAAGGTGGTTGTTGCACTTGACTCTTCAGCTTCCCAATGAATTCAGATTTAAAGGTGGTTGTTGCACTTGACTCTTTAACTTCCCCCATGAATTCAGATTTATTGGATGCAAATGACTCTTGATCTTCACCATGAATGCATTCAAATTTATGGCCACATAACTCTTGATCTTCTCCCATGAATGCATTCAGATTTATGGCCACATAACTCTTGATCTTCCCCCATGAATGCATTTAGAATTATGGCCTTAATTTCTTGGGCTTGGATTAGCAAGACTAAGGCCTCTTTGTGGGCACAACTTTCTTGGGCCAGTAATGCTTCTACTTGTGCTCCAATTGCATTTTGCATTCTTTTTAACATTCCTCTTGTTATTGGTCCTTCACTTAGAATTAGGTCTTCATTTTGTAAGTTATTGGGCACGTCACATCATCCATTTTCTACTAAAAAATAAGAGAAGAGACACTTATGCTATAAAAATCATCATTTATTTAAAAGATTCATATCCTCAATTAACTGTATAAAATAGCACCGAGCTCAGAACAATCCGTAAAAATGTCCATTGGAAACAGGAGATCGCCATCTTCAACTGAAAAATAAGAGACAACAAACTTAGGCTATAAAATCATATCACTAAATAAAAAGATCCGTATTATCTATAAAATATAGAAAATAGCCCTCAGCTCAGAAAAATCCGAAGAAATGTCCGTTGGAACCAGGAGATCGCCATATTAAATTGAAAAATAGACAAGACAAAATTAGTCTATTAAAATCATATCAATTAATAAAAAGAGCCATATGTTCCATACAATGTAGAAAATCGGTCGAAGCTCAAAAAAATCCACAAAAATGTCGGTTGGAACTGGGGGATTGCCATCTTCAACTGAAAAATAAGAGAAGACAAAATTAGGCCAAAACATTATATCCTTTTATAAAAAGATTCATATCTTTCAAAAAGTATAGAAAATAACCCAGAGCTCTGAAAAATCCGTAAAAATGTCCGTTGGAACCGGGAGATTGCCATCTTCAACTGAAAAAAGAGAAGACAAAATTAAGCCCCAAAATCATATCATTTAATAAAAAAATACAATCTTACAAAAATGTAGAAAAATAGCCAGAAGCAAAGAAAAGTCCGCAAAAATGTACGTTGGAACCGGTAGATCGCCATCTTCATCTGGAAAAAATTTGAGAAGACAAAATTAGGCCAAAAATTATATTATTTATTAAAAAGATCCATATCTTCCAGAAAAAATAGAAAATAGACTAAGTCAAACAAATCCGCTAAAATGTTCGTTGGAACCAGGAGAATGCCATTTTAATTAAAAAAAATAAGAGACGACAAAATTAGGCTAAAAATCATATCATTTAATAAAATGATCCATATCTTCCGTAAAATGTAGAAAAATAGCCCCAGAGTAGAAAAATTAGTAAAATGTCCGCTGGGACCGGTAGTATTCAACTGAAAAAAATAAGAGAAGACAAACGCTGGACATAAAAATCATATCAATTATTAAAAAGATCCATATCATACATAAAATATAGAAAATAGCACCGAGCTGCGAAAAATCCGTAAAAATGTCTTTTGGAACCGGCAGATCATCATTTTTAGCTGAAAAATAAGTGAAGACAAAAAAATTAAGTCAAAAATCAGATCATTAAATAAAAAGATGCACTTCTTGCATAAAATTTAGAAAATAGCTCTGAGGTTATAATAATCTGCAAAAATATCTGTTGGAATCGATAGATCGCCATCTTCAACTGAAAAAAATAAGAGAAGACAAAATTAGGCCAAAAATCAAATCATTTAAACAATAACGTTATCTTCCAGATAGCTCCGAGCTAAGTAAAATCCGTAAAAATGTCTGTTTGAACCGGGAGATCACCATCTTACACTGCAAAGTAAGATCAGATAAAATTAGGCTATAAAAACCATATCATTTAAGAAAAAGATACATAACTTTTCAAAAATGAAGAAAAATAGTCCTGAGCTCAGAAAAATCGGTAAAAATGTCAAATGCAACCAGGAGACCGCCATTTTCCACTTAAAAATAAGAGAAGACAAAAATTAAGCTAGAAAATCAAATCATTTAATATAAAGACCCATATCATACAGAAAATGTATAAATAGCCCGGAGAAAAAAAAATCCGCACAAATATCTGTTGGAACTGAAAGAAATCATATGAATTAATATAAAGATCTGTATCTTCCAAAAACTATAGAAAATAACCTCGAGCTCAGAAAAATAGGTAAAAAGTTCAAAGTTATGTTGGAACCTGGAGATCGCCATCTTCAATTGAAAAATAAGAGAAGACAAAATTAGGCTATAAAATCATATCATTTAATATAAAGATCCATATCTTACAAAAAATGTAGAAAATAGTATGGAGCTCAGAAAAATCCGCAAAAATTTCCGTTGGAACCTGAAGATCGCAATCTTCATCTAAAAAAATAAGAAAAGACAGAATCAGGCTATAAAATCATATTATTTAATATAAAGATCCATACCTTACAGAAAATGTAGAAAATAGCACATAGCTCAGAAAAATCCGCAAAAATATCCGTTGGAATTGGAAAATAACTGTCTTTAAAACAAAAATAAGTGAAGACAAAATTACGCTACAAAAATCATATCATTTAATATAAAAATCCATATCTTACAAAAAATGTTGAAAATAGCCTGAAGCTCAGAAAAATCTGCACAAATGTTTGTTGGAAATGGGAGATCGTAATCTTCAACTGAAAAAAGTGAAGAAATAAGTAAGTCAAAAATCAGTTTATTTAATGAAAAGATTCATATCTTTCAGAAAATGTTGAAAAATAGCCCCAAGTTAAGGAATAACAGCAAAAATGTCCGTTGTAACCGGTAGATCGCCATCTTCAACTAAAAAAATAAGAGTAGACAAACGTAGGATATAAAAATAATATCATCTAAAAAGACCAATATCTTCCATTAATTAAATAAAATTGCACCGAGCCTAGAAAAATCTGCAAACATATCCGTTGGAACCGAGAGATCGCCATCTCCAATTGAAAAATATGAGAAGACAAAATAAGGCTAAAAATCATATCATTTAACCAATAGATCCATATCTTTTAGAAAATTTAGAAAATAGATACGATGTCAGAATACTCCTTAAAAATGTCCGTTGGAACCTGGAGATCCCCACTTCAACTGAAAAATAAGAAAATACAAAATTAGGCAAAAAATCATATCATTTAATAAAAACATACATAATTTCACGAAAATGTAGAAAAATTGTCCGGAGCTCAGAAAAATCCAAAAAAATGTATATGGAAAGCGGGTGATACGACTATTTTGGAGAAGCCCAAGGTAAGAGGCCCAAGCCCAAGCCCAGGGCGGGAAGCCCATGAATGAGATTTGGCCCATCCGACGAGGCCCACGAAAGGACTCGGAGTTGGACCGGCCGCAACCCGAAGTGTGCACGATTGGATCGCGCTCGCAGGAGATAACAGTTCCCCTAAAAGCACGGCACCTTAATGACCATTAAGGAGCCCATTAATCGACTCCCCCCCACGACGCACGCAGGCACCTCGACGGAGGTGGATCGCAGGGGCGTAAATGGAGAGCAGTCAGGGGACGTTGATTGGGGGCAATCGTGGGCCAAACCCTACAAAGGGACTACAGAGGCAACCGAGAAAGGGATCGAATCCCCGATACCAACAACGGAGGTATTCCATTAACTGACCTTGCTTTCTGCCATTATATTCCCTCCCATAGCTCGGCCCGAGGATACGTGTGTCGGCTTCCTTTTGAGCCGTACCGATCCCGACGAGCATCATTCAGATCCGTACTGACTTAGGCATCAGAGGGGACTTGGCCGAAACCAAGGTCCGACCCCCCTCAACTGAGACCAAGTGATAATCAGGGCGCCGAGGCTACCCCTCGGCACTTGATTGGCCGAGGCTGAGTGCTCACCTAGGTGCCGAGGCTACCCATCTGCACCCCATAGACCGAGGCTCTTGATAATCGAAGAGACCCGCTTCTCGAGCCGAGGAGGTGCTCCGCTCGACCGCCATCGAGAACACGCACGTTCAGAGGAACCAAGGGATCCCAACCGACCCCTTGACCACGTTGACCGACAAGTTGCCGGTCAACTATTCTGTGGTGAGAAAACACTCGTAAACACCTGGCATCGTCTGTGGGAACCCGAACAAGCCCACGTCAAACCACCAGAATAGAACCAGTCTGCAACGACTCGGGGCGCATGCCCCCATCCATGAGGAGGGTGATTACATCCCTCCCGAGAACCAGTACAACCACACCACTGAGGGGACAGGAGACTCCCGATCGGTAACCAAAGAGCAGCTCCGTCTCTTCTCCCAGGAAACCAATGCCAATCTCCAGACGTTGGTCGCCACAATTCAACAGCTCGTCGGTAACCCGTCCATCTGGCAGATGGAATGGTAGGGACCCACCAATGAGGAGGGGATCACCAACCTCTACGGTCAGCCATGGTCACCAACCACGGAGAGGGATCAACTAACCCGAAACGACGATTTACCATGTCGGGCTTCGTCCAGGTGTGATCCCCCACTCCCATCTCGCCTTGCGAAGGAGATGGGATAGGCCTCGAGCAAGCTGAAGGCGAATCGGTTACCGCCTCATCTTAGTGACCAGGCTCGACAAATCGACGACCGACCGAGCACCGAGCCTCCGGGGACCGACCCCATCGGAGCACAAGTCCCCGTCAAGTAAGGCTGGGTAAACGAGAATACCGGAGAGAGAAGAAGAATGCCCACCGATCAACTCCCGCCCCCAGCTCGGCATGGACTCGGGCAAGCCCACGGCGTGACCCCACTCGCTGACCATGACCGGGTAACTACTGTGTGAGCATAGGAGGGCGCCCGGGGGGTGTCAGAGGCGACCGTTGTCCGTTGTCCCGAAGGATAACTGAGGCACGGGTACCTTCCAGGTTCAAGGTGCCGACGTTGGAGAAGTATGACGGCACGGACGATCCAGAAGACCACGTAATGGACTATGAGGGGGTCATGGCGTTCCAAGGGGCCGACGACACCCTACTCTGCAGAGGCTTTTATTCCACCCTCCGGAGAGCGGCCCGGAGTTGGTACCATAGTCTCCCCAACCGCTCCATTGACAGATTCGAGGACCTCTCCCAGCAGTTCTGCAAACAATTCATGGCCGGACGTCAGGTAAAATCGGACTCAGAACTCATGTTTAATGTGGTGCAGGGTCCTGGAGAAACCCTGAGGCACTACATGCGCCGCTTCAACGCGGAGCGACTGAATGTGGGGAGCTGTCCCGAGCTGGTCGTCAAGATGGCCCCGAAGAAGGGGCTCCGACATATGGGCCTGAAAAATCGCTGCACAATGATCCTCCGAAAGACCTCGCTGGCGTCATAGCCCGGGCAGATCGCTACATGCTGACGGAGGAGACACTGGCCGTGGATGATGAAAGTCACCCAACGGGGGCCAGGCTGGGATCCAAGCACGATGAGAGCGAACGCCGCGGCCCTGACGAGCATCGACAGGAGAAGAGGACCAGAGGAAAGCAGCGCAGGGAGGAGCCACGACTCTCCAAGCTGAACACCTCCCTGGACGTCGTCCTCATGCACGCCCAAAAGGAGGGGCACATTTGCACGCCACCTCTGAGGATGAAGAGGGGCGGAAGGGACGAGGAGAAATACTGCAAGTATCACAAGGACAGCGGCCATGACACCGACGACTGCTGGCATCTAAAGAAGGATATGGAGAAGCTGGTCAGCCGGGGCCACTTGAAGAAATTTACCGATGACTTAGCCCCCACCCCGGAGAAGGGACATCCAAGCAATTAGACAATTGGAAGAAGGTGAATGTGGTCCAGGCGGCCATGCGCATCATCGAGTGAGCGGACGGGATGATCAGCCACCGCCTCGCTTGGGCAAGGCTGGCTTGCCCTCGCCTCCTCCGTTTTTTGTTTTCCTCCAAATATACATCCAGGTTCAAGGAATGGAAAGAGAACATGTTAGTACAGCTCTATTTCTCTCACTTTGTTTGGCTGGGTGATCGATTACATAGCAGGCAGGAAATCACCCCATGAGAGAGAATGATGACACGATTGACCGTAAGGCTAGGGGAAACTCCCCCAGCAGGCCGATCACCGAGCCCGTCCATGAGGCTGGGGGCAACTCCCCCAGGAGGCCGATCACCGAGCCCGTCCGTCAGGCTGGGGGCAACTCTCCCAGCAGGCGAGATAATCGGTTGGTCATAAGCTGAGGGGTAGCTCTCCCCACTGACCAGTCGACCTGATCAACCGTAAGGCTAGGGGCCAACTCCCCCAGCAGGCTGATCACCAAACCTGACCGTAAGGCTGGGGGCAGCTCCCCCACCAGGCAGGATCATCAGTTGGTCATAAGCCGAGGGATAGCTTCCCCTGCTAACTAGCCGACCCGATCAACCGTAAGGCTGGGGCAAGTCCCCCAGTGGACAGATCAACATGGCCGACCATAAGGCTAAGGGTAACTCCTCCAGCGGTTCGAAACATCGGCTGGGTGTAAGCCTGGGGATAACACCCCCAGCAGCTCAGACAATCCGATTGGCCGAGGGGATGGGGGCGGCTTCCCCCCTCCATGGCAGGTTGATCCCTGACCGACTATAAGACTGATGGCAAGCCCATAGTTCGCAAGGCGGTCACCTGACTGGCCTGAGGATCGCGAACAAGGGGATAGCCACAGCAGATCGGCCGAAAGAGTCCAAGGCCCTAGTTTATTGGGCCGATTAACACAAAATCCCGAGGACCCTTCGCACAACGAATAATGAAGGGATATCAGCGGATCACCTCCCCAACCGGGTTGAACGCAACAGCGGCCCAAAAAGACCAAGGGCCTCCCTCCCCTACGAAGCAGCTCTGCCAGCAGAGAGTCCAAACAACAAGGAAAATGGCGAAAGATACATGGACCAACAAAAAGGCTTTATACATTACACTCCAAAATTGTTTGTATTACAAGACAAGGAAGGGGAGGGGAGCAAAAAGGTAGAAACGCTGCCTAAGGGCCCGGGGCCCAGGAGGAGGCGTCCTCCGGCACCTTTCCTTGTTCAGAGCGAGGAGGGTCATCGGGACCTGGCGGAGGTCGGAGATGCAACAGCTGGACGCTCTCCTCGAACCTCTGGAAAAAGTCACGGAAGACCTCCACGATCCTGGGGGCCAAGAGTTGCTCGTAGGTGCCGAAGGCGTCCTGGAGGGCCTCAGCGATCTGCAGCCTCAAGACCTCCTCGTACCCTCTCTCCACTTCCTCGACGAGCCGGGCGGGGTGCGCGGCATGCGCCTCACGCATGGCTCCTAGCTCGTTCCAGAGGTCGCCCCTCTCCCGACGAAACGCTTCTTCTGCCTACTGGGTCGACTGCCAAGAATCAGCCAGGGCCCCCTGCAGGTCCAGCACCTCGGTGGTGAGCTCATCGACCCGACGCCTCAGAAGCCTAGCCTCCATGCAGGCTTCTGAGGCCGCCACCTCGGCCACTCCAGCCTTCAAGCACTCCCGCGCCAGAGACTCCTCGAGGTTGGACACCTGGACCGCCCGGTGCTGTGCCTCGACAACCATCACAATGGCCTGCAAGACGAAAAAGCTGAGCTAGAGGAAACGAAAGATAGGTTTGGAAGAAGCAGAGTGACCAACCTATTGAAGCTGCCGGACTAGAGAACCCGTCAGCTGATCGGAGGGCGCCCTCTCCAGGAGAGAGCGGTCCCGCAGGAGGACGGAGCTCTGTGCTAGCTGGGTGACCATGACCCCGGTCGACAAATACCGAGTCCCCAAGTGTGACCACAGGGCCCGCCGGGAGGTTCACCAGTACGCCACCCGCCCCCGCCAAGGATGGCTCGACCGAGTCAACAGGGGTGGCCACCAGGGTCAGCGGAAGGGTCTCACCCGAGGCGACCGACACCCCGGGAGCCACAGAAGGGTGGACTTCCCCCGGTCTCCCTCTTCCTCTTCTTCTCATTAGGCCCTGCGGACATCGGAGGGGAGCGCTTCCGCCCCCACGTCGCGACCACCCGAGGGCACGCGAGGCGTCGGGCTAGCCCCCCTTTGCCTCCCTCGGTATAGACAGAGCGAGGAGGTTCAGCGGTCGAGACCTCCACCACAAGGGGATCCATCACGACTGGGGCAGGCGGCGCGGGGCAGCGACCATGGGCTCCAGCCTTCCCATCGCTGGTTCGGCCTGATGCAACCCCTCCTCCACCGTACGGCGGGGCGCCTGGCCTGAAGGGTTCCCTTGGCTTCTGCTCGATCCCCGACGGATGAGCTCGACGACAGTGTAGGTGAATTCACGGCCCACCATCTCTGCAGAAGGAAAGAAGATCAGGGTAAGCAAGAGGGAAAGCTGAAAGAAAAAGGAGCGCCTACCGGGGGATCACATGACAGTCTTAAGAAGTAGGTCGTCCAGTAGAGGCCAGACCGACCTCTCCTCTGGGGGCAGAGATGACAAAAGCCGAACGGCGACCTGATCGGCCTCGGAGAGGGTCAACGTCAAGTCATATTGACATAACCCTCCCCAACATGTCAGGATCTCGGCGTCCCTAGAGAAAACAATGAAAACAAAGCTCGAGCTCCAGTCTCCCACCCAGCGGGGCAGTCCTAGCAAGCACTCCCTCCTCGCGCAGGCTCGGAGGTGCTGCCACGACCCCCGGCCGATCGTCTGGACCCGGAAATAGTGGAAGAGAAGGAAAAGGGACGGCTCCAAGCCATGGATGCGGCAGAGCATGATGAACCCAGCCAACACCACAATGGAGTACGGGGTCAGCTGGCATAGAACCACCATCAAGAACTCTATGACCTGGATGATGGACGGATGAAGGGGGAAGCGGAGTCCCAGGCAAAACATCTCGACGTAGACACCGACCTCCCTGCTCTGCGGAAAACAAATCCGTTCATCGCTAAAAGGGATCCGGACGTTATACGGGTGGCACAGATACTTTTCCCGGATCTCCTTAACCTTCGAGAAGGAGGCCATGGACAATGACCCGAGGATCACAAAGGGAACATCGAACCTCTCAGCAGCCCGAGCCACGTCATGGCCGACAGGGTCCACGAAGAGCAAACCCTTCCCCTTGTCCTGAACGGGGCGTGTCACCAAGGGAACGCCGGAAACGGGCGCCGGTAGGCCCCTTGACCCCGACGCGGAACCACCTATTCTAAGCGCAGCCATGGGACGAATCGGGTGGGGCAGAGGAAGAAGGTTACTTGGAAAGAATCCGAAGGAAGAAAGGCGGAGGAGGGTTCGAAGGAGCTTGCAAGACGAGAATCAGGAGGAAAGGCGTGAAAGAATCGAAACTCGGGAGGTCGAACGTTCTTATATGGAAGGCAATCTCAGAACCCGGACCATCCGAAGAGGAACACGTGGCAGCATCTAGAGGCCGACGGCGCTTCAAATCCCGCATCGAGAGAAGTTCAAACGAGCCGCATCATGATGGCCTCCATTTAATGGATTGGCCTCGACTAACGTGCTTGTCAAAATCCACAAGAGTCACATCGCCTGAACCGAACCGACAGAATCCGAACGACTCGGACGATGGGGGCAATTGATATGACTATTTTGGAGAAGCCCAAGAGCAAGAGGCCCAAGCCCAAGCAAGGGCGGGAAGCCCACGAATGAGATTTGGCCCATCCGACGAGGCCCACGAAAGGACTCAGAGTCGGACCGGCCGCAACCCAAAGTGTGCACGATTGGCTCGCGCTCGCAGGAGATAACCGTTCCCCTAAAAGCGCAGCACCTTAATGACCATTAAGGAGCCCATTAATCGATTTCCCTATGACGCACACAGGCACCTTGACGGAGGCGGATCGCAGGGGCGTAAATGGAGAGCAGTCAGGGGACGTGGATTGGGGGCAATCGTGGGCCAAACCCAATAAAGGGACTACAGAGGCAACCGAGAAAGGGATCGAATCCTCAATACCAACAACGGAGGTATTCCATTAACTGCCCTTGCTTTTCGCCATTATATTCCCTCCCATAGCTCGGCCCGAGAATACGTGTGTCGGCCTCCTTTTGATCCATACCAATCCCGATGAGCATCATTCAGATCCGTACTGACTTAGGCATCGAAGTGGACTTGGCCGGAACCAAGGTCCGGCCCCCTTGACGAGTTTCTTCGTCTATCCAGGAAGAAGCAGAACCGAGGCGCTGAGGCTACACCTCAGCACAGAATGAGCCCGCTTGCCATCAACGAGCGCCGCCCTCAACTGAGACCAAGTGATAATCAGGGCGCCGAGGCTGCCCCTCGGTACTTGATTGGCCGAGGCCGAGTGCTCACCTAGGTGCCGAGGCTACCCCTCTGCACCCCGTAGACCGAGGCTCTCGACAATCCAAGAGACCCGCTTCTCGAACCAAGGAGGTGCTCCGCTCGACCGCCATCAAGAACATGCACGTTCGGAGGAACCAAGGGATCCTAACCGACCCCTTGACCACGTTGACTAACAAGTCACCGGTCAACGATTCTGTGGTGAGAAAACACCCGTAAACAGCGGGAGATCGCCATCTTCAACTGAAAAATAAGGGAAGACAAAATTAGGCTACAATAACCACATCATTTAATAAAAAGAGCCATATCTTTCATAAAATGTGGAAAATAGCACCGAGCTCAGAAAAATCCGCAAAAATTTCTGTTGGAACCAGGAGATCGCCATCGTCAACTGAAATATAAGAGAAGATAAAACCAGGCTATAAAATCATATCATTTAATCTAACTATGCACATCTTACAGAAAATGTAAAAAATAGCCCGAAGCTCAGAAAAATCTGCAAAAATATATCCATTGTACCCGGGAGATCGACATCTTCGTGAGAAAACAAAATTTGGTCAAAAGACCTTATTATTTAATAAAAAGATACATATCTTCTAGAAAATGTAGAAAATAACATCTAGGTAAAAATTCGTAGAAATCTCCGTTGGAACCGGGAGAATGCCATCTTCAACTGAAAATAAGACAAGACAACATTAGGCCAGAAAATCATATCATTTAATAAAATGATCCATATCTTCAATAAAAAAACGAAAAATAGCCCCAAGCTAATAAAAATTAGTAAAAATAACTGCTGGAACTAGTAGATTGCAATATTCAATTGAAAAAATAAGAGAAGAAAAACGCAGAATATAAATAGCATATCATTTAATAAAAAATTTATACCTTCCTCAAAATGTATAAAAATAGCATCGAGCTTCGAAAAATCCGCAAAAAATTCCGTTGGAACCGGAAGATCGCCTTCTTCAACTGAAAAGTAAGAGTAGACAAAATTAGGCCAAAATGTTATCATGTAATAAAAATATCCATATCTTCCAGAAAATTTAGAAAATAGCCCGATGTGAGAATAATCAGCAAAAATGTCCGTAGGAACCGGGAGATCGCCATCTTCAACTGAAAAATAGGAAACAAATTTAGCCAAAAAACCATATCATTTAATAAAAAGATCCATAACTTCCTGAAAATGTACAAAAATAGACCTAGCTCAGAAAAACCAATAAAAATATCCATTGGAACCGGGATATCCCTATCTTCAACTAAAAAAAGAGAAGACATAATTAGGCTAAAAATCATATCATTTAATAAAATGATCCATATCTTCAATAAAATATAGAAAATAGCCTCGAGCACAGAAAAGTCCCCAAAATGTCCACTGGAACATGGAGATCTCCATCTCAACTTAAAAAATTAAGAGAAGATAAAATTAGGCCAAAAATGATATCATTTAATAAAAAGATTCATATCTTCCAAAAAAATACAGAAAATAGCCACGAGCACATAAAAATCCGCAAAAATGTCTATTGGAACAGAGAGATCGATATCTTCAACTAAAAAAATAAGAGAATACAAAATTAGGCAAAAAATCATATCATTTAATAAAAAGATCCATATCTTTCAGAAAATACAGAAAATAGCTCTGAGCTAACTAATCTGCAAAAATATTTGTTTGAACCAGGAGATCACCATCTTCAACTGAAAAATAAGAGAAGACAAAATTAGGCTATAAAAACATATGTTTTTATTTAAAGATACATATCTTACAGAAAATTTAGAAAATAGCCAGGAGCTTAGAAAAAACTGCAAAAATGGCAGTTGGAACCAGGAGATCGCCATCTTAATCTAAAAAATAAGAGAAAACAAAATTAGGCTTAAAATCAAATTATATAATAAAAAGATCCATATCTTCCAAAAAATGTAGAAAATAGCCTCTAGGTCACAAAAATCTGCAAAAATATCAGTTGGAACCGGGAGAACAACATCAGCAACTAAAAAAATAAGAGAATACAAAATTAGGCAAAAATATCATATCATTTAATAAAATGATTCAGATTTTCCACAAAATGTAGAAAACTAGTCACGAGCTCAGAAAAATCAACAAAAATATCAGTTGGAACCGGGAGATCGCCATCTTCATTTGAAAAATATGAGAAGACAACATTAGGCCAAAAAGTCATATTATTTACTAAAAAGATCCATAATTCCAGAAAATATAGAAAATAGACTCTAGGTCAAAAAAATCCGAAAAAATGTCCGTTGGAACCGGGAGAACGCCATCTTAAATTAAAAAAATAAGAGAAGACAAAATTAGGCCAAAAAATCATATCATTTAATAAAATGCTTAATTTCGGAAAACTACCTCATACTTTCGCTGAATTCCAAAAAAAATACCTCTTATTTTGATATACTCGCAAAACCACCTCATACTTTTCAGGCATAGATAAGCTCCCTTTATCCATCGTCGCACATCCCCATTACACCCATCGTCGCCCTCCCCCCCCACTCTCCCCACCGTCCTCCCCCCCACCGCCACAATTCGCCCTACATCCATCGATGCATATCCCCCTTCCACCCACCGACGCACATCCCCCTTCCACCCACTGCCACCATCCTCCCCCTCCCCCTCCTCCCTCACCGTCCTCCTCCCCCTCCCCTCCCCATCCCCATCCCTCCACCATAGGTCCCCCCCACCCACTGCCCCCTTCCCCCACCACCGCACTCGTTCACCACTTCCCCCTACCATCGCCCTCCTCCCTCTTCCACCATCCTACATAGATTACACTATGAGGTAGTTCTACGAAATTAAACCAAAATATGAGGTTGTTCTACGAAATTAAACAAAGAATGAGGTAGTTCTACGAAAACAAAGTATGAGGGAGTTTATCGAAACCTGAAAAGTATGAGGTAGTTTTGCGATTATATCAAAATAAGAGGTATTTTTTTTGGAATTCGACGAAAGTATGAGGTAGTTTTCCTAAATTAAGGCTTAATAAAAAGATCTATATCTTCCAGAAAATTTAGAAAATAGCCCCAAACTAGGAAAATTAGTAAAAATGTCTATTGGAACCAGTAGATAGACATATTCAACAGAAAAAATAATAGAAGATAAAGTAGGATATAAAAATCGTATCATTAAATAAAAAGATCCATATCTTAAATAAAATGTAGAAAATAGCACCGAGCTGTAAAAAAATCCGCAAAAATGTCCGTTGGAACCGGCAGATCGCCATCTTCAACTGAAAAATGAGTGAAGACAAAATTAGGCCAAAAATCATTTCATTTAATAAAAAGATGCATATCTTTTAGAAAATTTAGAAAATATCCCCGAGGTCAGAATAATCTGCCAAAATGTCTGTTGGAATCGGCAAATTGCTATCTTCAAATGAACAAAAATAAGAGAAGACAAAATTAGGTCAAAATAATATTATTTAATAAATTGATGCATATCTTTCAGAAAATGAAGAAAATAGCCTTGATGTCAGAATGATATACAAAAATGTCCTTTGGAACTGGACGATCACCATATTCAACAGAAAAATAAGGGAAGAAAAAATTAGGCCAAAAATCATATCATTTAATAAAAGATCCATAAACTTTTAGAAAATGTAGAAAAATAGTCTCGAGCTCAAAAAAATCCGCAAAAATATCCGTTGAAACTGGGAGATCTCCAACTTCAACTGAAAAATTAAAGGAGACAAAATTAGGCTAAAAATCATAGTATTTAATAAAAAGATCCATATCTTCAATAAAATGTAGAAAATAGCTCCGAGTACAAAAAATCCACAAAAATGTCTGTTGCAAAAGGGATATTGCCATCTTCAACTGAAAAATAAGAGAAGACAAAATTAGGCCAAAATGATATCATTTAATAAAAAGATTCATATCTTGTAGAAAATGAAGAAAATAGCACGAGTTCAGAAAAATGGACAAAATGTCTGTTGGAACATGGAGGTAGCCATATTCAAAAGAAAAATAAGAGAAGACAAAATTATGCCAAAAATCATATCATTTAATAAAAGATCCATATTTCTAGAAAATACAGAAAATAGCTCCGAGCTAAGTAAAATATGCAAAAATGTCAGTTTGAACCTGGAGATCATCATTTTAAACTGCAAAATAAGAGAAGACAAACATTAGGCTATAAAAATCATATCAATTAATATAATGATTCATATCTTACAAAAAATGAAGAAATTTGTCAGAAGCTCAGAAAAAACCGCAAAAATGTCCGTTGGAACAGGAAGATCGCCATTTTCAACTGAAAAAAATAAGAGAAGACAAAATTAGGCCAAAATTCATAGCATTTAATAAAAAGATACACAACTTTCAAAAAATGTAGAAATTCAGAAAGATCTGCACAAATGTCGGTTGGAACCGAAAGATTGCCATTTTCAACTGGAAAATAAGAGAAGACAAAGTTAGCCAAAAAAATCCATATCTTCAATAAAATGTTGAAAATAGCTTCGAGCATAGGAAAATCCGCAAAAATGTCCGTTGGTATATGGAGATCGCCATCCTCAACTTAAAAAAATAAGAAAAGACAAAATTAGGCCAAAATGATATCATTTAATTAAAAGATCCATATCTTCCAGAAAATACAGAAAATAGACCAGAGTCAAGAAAAATAGCTTGAATACAAAAAAATCCGCAAAAATGTCCATTGGAACCGGGAGATTGCCATTTTCAACCGAAAAATTAGAGAAGACGAAATTTCGCCTTAAAATTATATCATTTAAAATAAAGATCCATATTTTCTAGAAAATGTCGAAAAAAGCTCGCACCTCGGAAAAATACGCAAAAATATCCGTTGGAACCAGAAGATCGCCATCTGCAATATGAAAATAGGAGAAGACAAAATTAAGCCAAAAAACATCTCATTTAATAAAACGATCTATTTCTTCCAGAAAATATAGAAATTAGCCTAGAGCTAAGAAAAATCCGCAAAAATGTATGTTGAAATCAGGAGATCGCCATTTTTAACTGAAAATTTAGAGAAGACAAAATTAGGCCCAAAAATCATATCATTTAATAAAAATATCTGTCTGTCAAAAAATGCAGAAAATAACCACGAGCTCGGAAAAATCCACAATGTCCGTTGGAACTGGGAGATCGACATCTTCAACTTAAAAAATGAGAGAAGGTAAAATTAGGCTATAAAAAATATCATTTAATATAAAGATTCATATCTTTCAGAAAATTTAGAAAATGGACAGAAGTTCAGGAAAACCATCAAAAATGTCTGTTGGATTAAATGATATGAAACCGGGAGATCGCAATCTTCAACTGGAAAATAAGAGAAGACAAAATTAGGATAAAAATAAAACATTTTAATCAAAAGATCCATATCATCCAGAAAAGGTAGAAAACAGACCCGGGCTAAAAATATTCGCAAAAACCAGGAGATCGCGATCTTCAACTGAAAAATAATAGAAGATAAACTTATGCTATAAAAATAATATCATTTAATGAAAAGATCCATTTCTTTCTTAAAATGTAGAAAATAGCTCCGAGCTTAAAAAAGCTGCAAAAATTTCTGTTGGAATCGGGGAATCGCTATCTTCAACTGAAAAATAAGAGAAGACAAAATTATGCCAAAAATCATATTGTTTAATAAAAAGATTCTTATCTTTAAGAAAATGTAGAAAATATTCTCGCGGCCAGAAAAATCCGCAAAAATGTCCGTTGGAACCGGGAGATCACCATTTTCAACTAAAAAAATAAGAGAAGATAAACTTAGTCTATGAAAGTCATATAATTTAATAAAAAGATCCATAAAATGTCTGTTGAGATCATCATCTTCAACTGAAAAATAAAAGAAGACAAACTTACGTTATAATAATCATATCATTTTATAAATGATCCATGTCCCCAATTAAATGTAGAAAATAGCCCCGAACTCAGAAAAATACCTAAAAGTATCTGTTGGAACCAGGAGATCGCCATCTTCAACTGAAAAATAAAACAAGACAAAATTAGGCTATAAAAATCATAAGATGTAATATAAA
The DNA here is from genome assembly GCA_030789695.1 of Scilla litardierei. Lineage (NCBI taxonomy): Eukaryota > Viridiplantae > Streptophyta > Magnoliopsida > Asparagales > Asparagaceae > Scilla > Scilla litardierei. The sequence goes on along the minus strand of CM061142.1, from coordinate 714,798,427 downwards.
GATTCATATCTTATAGAAAATGTAGAAAATAGCACAGATCTCAGAAAAATCCCGCAAAAATATCTGTTGAAACCGGAAGATCGCCATATTCAATGGAAAAAATAAGAGAAGACAAAATTAGGTCAAAATCCTATCATTTAATAAAAAGATACATTTTTCGAGAAACTGTCAAAAATATCACCGAGCTCAGAAAAAGCCGTAAAAATGTCCGTTGGAATCAAAAGATCGCCATCTTCAACTGAAAAATAAGAGAAGATAAAATTAAACAACAAAAAGCATATCATTAGATAAAAATATCCCAATATTCTATAAAATGAAGAAAATAACATCGAGCTCAGAAAATTTAGTAAAAATTTCCATTGTAACCAGGAGATCGTCATCTTTAAAAGAACAAAATTAGGCAATAAAATCCAATCATTTAATATAAAGCAGAAAATATAGAAAATAACCCATAGATCAGAAAAATCCACAAAAATATCCGTTGAAACCGGGGAATCGCCATCATCATCTGAAAAATAAACGAAGACAAAATTAAAAAATCATATCATTTAATAAAAAGAAACATATCTTCCAGAAAATGTAGAAAATAGCCCCGAGATCAGAAAAATCCGCAAAAATAGCCTTTGGAACCAGGAGATCGCCATCTTCAACTAAAAAATAAGGGAAGACTAACTTAGGATATAAAAATCTTATCGTTTAATATAAAGATTCATATCATATAGGTAATGTTAAAAATAGCCCCAAGATCAGAAATATCCGTTAAAATGTCTG
>CM061142.1:714748101-714797156 GCA_030789695.1 Scilla litardierei | reverse complement strand
AATTATCTGTATCCTAGGATATGAAGTTGATTTAATTTTGCGTATAACTTGAAAATTGAACTTCAGTTCAATCTTGATTTTAAAGCTGTATCTCTTTCATACAGTTCATGAGTGTTATGTTATCTGTACTGGGATATGAATTATCATGTATGAACATAACAAAATTGAACTTGTCCTGGGATATGAACTTGAGTTCAAATTGAGAATGAGTTAATCTTGAGTGCATACCCAGGATTTGATTTGATTTTATTTGAGAATTAACATGAAATTTTGAAAGTTGAGGTTACTTGAAAATTGAGAATTATCTTGAGTGCATACCCAAGATATGAACTCTATTTTGAACTCTAGGATATCCCGTATCCCATTTACTTGAACTTTAGGATATCCCAGTCCAAGTAACTAAAATTCAAATTCAAAATTCAAATTGAGAATATATCATATAACAATTCAAATTGATATTCATAATTCCAATTCATATACAAAATCCCAATTCAATTCACATATTCAAAATTGTTACTTGACAGGATATTGCTATCCCAATTCAATTCAATTCACATATCCCAATCTTGAACTCAATTGTTCATATCCCAGGATATTGCTAGGATCCAGTTACTTGAACTTTAGCATATCCCACTTCAAAATTGAGTTCAAAAAATGATGAAGAGAATGATGAATATGTGAATATCAAATTCATTCACATATATTTTACAGTAATAAAAAATGAAATTGATTCAAAAATATTTCATGGAATACTCAATTTGAAGTGTATGCAGTATATTGAACTTGAACTTGACTAATATTCAATAGTGCAGTAGTCTTATCAATACAATTTTCTTATCATTTTCTCATCAATGTATTCTGATTAAAAAAATTCCAAATAAGCTCATCATTTTAACCCAATTTACTCATATGTACTGGAATGATAAGGAAATTTACTTATATGATTAAATACATTGAGTTATGTTATTTAGTACCAAAAATTTCATTGTATCATGCTATTCTGGAAGTAATGGCCAAATTGAAACAAAAATTAAATGGCTCATATACTCAGTTGGACCTCATCTACTGCTTACTCATCTAATAATGATGCAGAGATGCAGTGCAAAGTTTATAAAGTTGACAGGATCATAGTTTTTTTTGCAAGAAAACTAATTTCAGGATAAGTTTAAATAGTTTATTAAGATAAGTTTTTTTGCAAGAAAAGTTCTACTGTAGTTATCCTGTCAAACTTTAATTTGCAAACTGAACCAAATTACTCATCCAAACAATTTTTCTCATTCAGTAAGAGAGCGAAAAAATCAACTATTTTCAAATCAACTCTTTTCATAATGAGAAAAATCAATATAATGCAACTAAGATAGAGAATGATGGATATCATATAATACAACTAACATAACTGAAAATTGAACCTTGACTGAATCTACAAAATGCAAATGCCATATCTAAAAATTGAAACTTGCCTGATAATTTTTAAACAGCATTCTCATAAGCATATGCTGAAATGCAAAAAACAAAACTCACAAAATTCAAGGTGCAATAGTCATCTTTATTTGGATTGGCAGTTGCAATTTAAATTTAGAATGAAAATTTGAAATTTTGAATTCAAATAAGATGAGCCAAAATTCAATTTCAAAATGCAAGGTTCAATATTCAATATTCATGTTAGCAATGCTCATTTTCAAGTTCAGGCAAAATTTAAGTCTTTTGACTAAATGGAAATTCTTTCAAGTTTCAAAATTGAATATGTTTCTAATTTGTTTGAAAATATTCAGTCAAAATAGTTTGAAAAATAAGCACAAAAATTTGTCATTGGTGTGAAATTTTCATTTCAGTTTGAGTATATCATTTCAGTTTGAAACTTGAAACTTGATCTAAATGAGCTATATAAGGATGTTACAATCCTGAATACATTCCAATATTCTAAAAAACACTAAAAATTACATATGCTACACTATCAGGTATACATTCTTGTATATAATGATGTAAAAAAACCAATAAAAAACAAATAAAAACACCAATCTCTGAATGTGCAGCAGGATATAGATAAAAAACAAAATTTGAATGCATTGTTATATCAGGATATCATGATTACATTCCAATATTCTAAAAATCTAAAAATGAATAGAGATAATTTTGACTTTTTAAAGCTGCAAAATTGGCACATTCTAATATTCCAACATTCCAAGCTGCAAAATTGGCATATTCATTTGAATAAAGTATCAATTCAGTAAATGTATGAATATTTTACCTCAAGCTCTGTTACTTGGTAGAAATATTCACATTCATAGCAGATGGAAATATCAAGTTTACTCCAATTGACTGTAAACTTGATTGTAAACTTGATAGAAATATTCAAAATGAAGTTCTCCCTGTTAAACAAAAATATCAAGTAATAGTCAAAAATCATGTTAAACAAAAATATTGAGTAGTCAAAAATGAATTTCAGAATTTGAGTAGTTATTGAACTTCAATTTCAAATGCACAAATTCCATATCTTCAGAAATTTTAGAATTTCAAACTCCATGAGAAATATTCCCAAAGTATACTCTTTTGAAATTTGAGAATTTCAGAATTTGAGTACTCAAATTCCATATCAATAACTCAAATTTCAGAAGAGTATATACAGCATGAGAAAAATTTGAATACTCAAATTTGAATTTGGGCATGAGAAAAATTCAAGTTCAAAAGTAAATTCAATTTCAAGTTCAATAACTCAAATTTCATTTGATAATTTCATGTTAAGGTCAACATTTTTCTTCTACCATCAAATACCTTAGTTCAGTTTAATTTCATGTTAAACTCAAATTTCAGAAGAATTGAGGTGCAACATTTTGAACTATATGCAAAATATGTTAGCCAATTATCTATGCATGTGAGGTGCAACATTTCAGAAGAGTTGAGGTGTAAAATAGCAAGCTCATTCCAATTTACATCTATATGCATTCCAATTATCTCAAACTCAATCAAGTGAATGTATTGGCACTTGGACAGAAATTTATAACCAATTCTCTAAATTCATAACCAATTCATAACCAATTCTCTCAAACCAATTCATCACCAATTTTATACATAGGTGAGAATACTGTTGTCCATGTTGCAAATTCACAAATTGACAAACAACAAATGAAGATTTAATATGAAGATTTCATTGCTCTTAAGATATTTTCAGTGCTCTTGAGATAAATAGCATTTTCATTTATATCATATTGTGGAATTTGCAAATGAAGGCTATCTCAGGAGCAGTGAAAATAAATAGAATAGCATTGTCATGTGAATAGGCTATCTGAGTTCATACAACTAATGCTATTAGAATTCAATGAATAGGCTATCAAGGTCCAAACTATATTCAAGTTAGAAAATGAATTCACAGGACAATGCTATTAGAAAATTTCTCAACTTGATAACTTGAGAAATATCACTCAGAAATATCACTCAAACATATCTCAAGTTATCAAAAATGCTAGTAGAAAATGAAGTCACAGCTTGAACATTAGCCTTGAAATTTTAAATCAGTCTGAGTGACTTGAGATATGTTTGAGTGAGTGATATTACTCAGGAATATCACTCAGAAATAGGATATGTTTGTGTGAATTGAGATATTAAATTTCTCAAGTCACTCAAAAATATCACTCAGAAATTTTAAATCAAGAAATATCACTCAAACATATTAGAAAAAATACGTATGGGAGGGAAACAAATATCACTCAAATATCACTCAATATTAAATCATTCTCAATATTACTCAAATTTCAGTTCAAAAAACATGGAATTGCCAATTGCCAACAAAACTTGAGAAATTTCATATTAAATCATGGAATTGATTCACATGATTCACAGTTGCAAAATTCTCTCAAACTGAAATTGTCCTGTTATTCAGTTCAAAAAAACTTACCAATTTCTCAAGCTTGTCCTGGTATTCAGTTGCAAACTTCCATGATTCAAAAGAACTGAAATTGTCCTGTTATTCAGTTCAAAACAACTTGAGAAATTGATTCACATGATTCACAGTTGCAAATTCTCTCAATTTCATCAATTTTGAACTCAATCTTGAACTCAAAATCTTACAGTCAATTCAGGATATCAGTTCTCATATATTTTACAGTAATTAAGACAGGAATGATTGAAGATTGAGCATATATTCAAAAGCTGTAATAACACTCAAATTCACATATATTCAATTCACCTGATGTATGAAATCAAAAATTTTGCTAGCAGATATTAAGAATGGCAACTTAAATTTATGTAATAACACTCAAATTCACATATATATGTATTCACATATATTCAAATTTTGCTAGCAGATATTAAGAATGTCAACTTAAATTTATGTAATAACACTCAAATCAGATGTTGGGTGATTTAGAAATCAAAAATTTATGTATTCACATATATTCAAACTTAAAATATATGTTCAAACTTAAAATATATCTTTTACACTTAAATTCAGAAATTTATCTATTTTATGACTCTGCAAAATTTATGAATTTGATCAAAGTCAGAAATATATGAATTTGATTAACATTCACATATTCACATATGTATGAAATTCTCCCAAACTGAAATTATCATGTTATTCAGTTCAAAAAAACTTACCAATTTCTCAAGCTTGTCCTGTTATTCAGTTGCAAACTTCCATGATTCAAAAGAACTGAAATTGTCCTGTTATTCAGTTCAAAAAAACTTGAGAAATTGGCACAAACTCTCACAATGCATATTATTGCTACAGGACATCTCACAATGTTTGAATGTTGGGTTTAGCATATTATTTCAATAGCAAACATTTTTTTCCTATTTGTAGCAATGAAAAAAATTTGAGCAAAAATTTGAGCTCTGCTTAAAACTCTCACAAAATCAAGCAGATCAATTTTGAGCTTAAAACTCTCATATTCAGGTTTCCATATACAGGACATAATATTGCTACAAATTTTTTTCATTGCCACAAACTCTCACAATGCATATTATCACTTGATAACAATGCATACTTTTGTGTGTATTCAATAACTACTCAATATCATATTCCATGCTAAATCATATATCCAGAATTTATGAATATCCAGACATTGAAATTTCATGAACTTCATTAACATTTTCATTTGGGTGTATTCAATATTGAAAAATTTATCAGTGAATTGAGATATTCAAAAAAGTTGAATACTGCACGTTTGGGTGTATTGAAGTTCATGAATACTGCAGTTAACTTCATGAAAGTGCATGAAAGTGCAGTTAACTTCATGGAAACAGATTTTCATTTAGTTATTTGAATACTGCACTGATAAAAATTTAGCCACATGGGTGTTATTGAAGTTCATGAAAGTTATTGAAGTCCAGAATTTAGCCACATGGGTGTATTCACATAACCAAGTTCATGAAAAATTTAGCCCATAAAAAATTTCTGAATATCTCAATATTGAAAGTTAACTGCAAGATATGGGTGTATTCACATAACCAAGTTGAATACTGCACTGTTTCCATGCTTGCTCATATTGAAAGCTCTCATCCAACATTAAAATTTCGCAACATTTTGAGGACACTTTCAACAGGACACTTTCATGCAAAATTAAAAAAATAAAGCAAAATGAAAATGAAAATAAATAAACAAAATAACCAAATGAACCATGGCATAGAAAAATGAACTATGGTGTTGAAATTATATCATCCAATTCTCTCATCCAATCCGCATCCAATCCTGTTGAATCTCTCATCCAATCCTGTTGACATATGTTCTTATATCATCAAATACAATGGAAATGAAAATGAAGAGCTTATCAACATAACCAAAATAACCAAAATTAATGCAAAATTAAAAAAAATTCTTTGGTGAATGAAGAGCTTATCAGCATTAACCAAAATAACATGAAACTTTCAACAGCTTATCAGCAGTAACCAAAATGTCCATGGTATTTGATGATAAGCTCTTCAGTATTAACAATTTTCGCAGGACACTTTCTTTGCATTTGAAATCTGGTCAAAATCTGGTCAAAATTGTCATGAAAGTGTCCTGTGAATTTCATGGTATGTTGATAAATTCTTCAGTATTAACCAAAATAACCAAAGCTTCACAGGACACTTTCATTTGCAAACACTTTATTTTGGTTATTTGTTAATGAAGAGCTTATCATCAAATACCATGGAAATGAAAATTTCTTTGCATGAAAGTGTCCTGTTAAAAAAATAACCAAAATGAAGCAATTCAGCAAGCTCTCATCCAACATTAAAATTTCGCAACATTTTGAGAACACTTTCATGCAAAATTAAAAAAATCAAGCAAAATTAAAATGAAAATGAAGAGCTTATCGACATTAACAAATGAAGAGCTTATCAACATGAAAATGAAAATGAAGAGCTTATGCAAAATTAACCAAACCACATCAACAGTCAACTTGCAAAACCAAAAAAAATTATCTCAATAACCTGACAGTTATATGAAGGGTTGAGGTGAAGAGGACGTGATGAAGCTAGCAAATGCACAAAGCTCACCAAGGGTTGAGTTGCTAAGGCCGTGATGAAGCTCAAAGCGCTGAAATGGGGGTGCTCTTCTTGATGAGGGTGAAAGAAAGTAAAAGAAAAAGAAAAAACAGATGAGAGGAAGAGCTAACCGTGGTAGAATATGAGGGTGCTCTGCTTGATGTGCTTGCCTCTTCGTGCTCTCCCTTGTTGAGCTTGAGGTAGAAGAAGATGGCGTGAGTTGGAGGTAGAAGAAGATGGCGAGGAGGAACGTGTGATCTCCCTTGCTCTTCGTGCTCTCCCTTGTTGGTCTGTAGGAGAGATCAAAATGGAGGAAATTTTCCCTCCATTGTGTGATGTGATCAAAAGAAAGATGAGAGGAAACACAATTTTTTTCCCTCCAATTTCTGATGTGATCAAAAACAGAAGAGAGCAAACGAATGATTTGTTTTCAAAATTTAAAAAAATTGATATTTTAGGTGATTTGATTTGATTTCTTATATCCAATATCTCATACTCAATTTCTCTTACCCTATGTACAATCTATATAAACATCACACCCAATTACACATAACCAAAACCAAATTCTCTTATCCAATATCTCTTATCCATTATCTCTTAACCAAAATCTCTTATACAACAATACACATATCCACATACAACAATACACATAACCAATATCTCTTATCCAATTTCTATTATCCAAAACCCCATGATAACATCCCTGTTTTACACACACACATACACACACATAGATACTGTAGACTTTGCTCCACTTAGATGGATTAGTTTCCAAATCCTACCAAATCCATAGCATTCCATCTACATTGAGATGTGTGCTTACAATTAACTAAAGTGTTACTTTACTAAAAAGCAATTGTTTACATAACTAAAAAGCATGTGACCTCAATACGTCATAAATATCAAAGCACTCGATTAACATAGTTGTTAAAGCTGTTTGGATAATTGAATCTGAATGAAATTTGTTGATACTTGAAGAAACATTGATTTTTGGCATTTTCTAGTTCAACTTCTTGAATAAACTTTGTTCACAAGTGCTGTCTAAAGCCAAAAAAGGAATAATATTGATACATCATATGGACACATTTCAGCCAAGCAAGTAAACAAATACCATACTATGCATAATGCATATAATCATTAAATGAAGCTGATTTGTGGTATATAATGCAGTTTGAGCTCACCTTCCCAAAGGGCCAAATCTAAACATGAACAGCTCAAAAAGGTGACATTTTTAAGCAATACACCTTCCCAAGTTTGAAAATTTTCAAGTTTACCTTTGAGATCACTGATCGATGACGAAGAAGACGCAGAAATCTCCGGCCAGAATCGCTAGATGCGATGGAGGGAGTTGATGTCATCGACGTCAGTGCGAGCGGTGCTGATGTGGCCAGGATCGGAGACCCGTCGGCCGTCGGCCTGATGGTGGAGACGAGGGCGGTCGGTGACACGGATGCCGCTCAGAAGGAGGTCCAGAGGAATCGATCGTCAAAGGTGAATCGAATCGATATAATGCCCTAATAATGCAAGCGGTTGCGGTCAGGCTGAAAAGCCTCAAATAATAGAGAACGGGTCGGGTTCTCTTAGCCCGATAATGCGGACCTGGTACCATTTTTTTTTTTTTTCGTTTTTTGTGGCACACCTTATGTTTTTGTGGTGTGCCCTGTGTTGCCATGGCGTGCCATGGCAGCGTGCTGCCTCAAACAGCCTACATCGGCATTAACGGGGCATGGGGGGTCGAGCCTTGCCACCATGGCACGCCATGGTATCGCCGTGGCGAGTTTTTTAGAACCTTGATTTTTATAGATGAAGATGGCGACTTCTCGATTTCGAATTTTGTCTTCTATTATATTTCAGTTGAAGATGGCGATTTCTCAGTTTCAACGGACATTTTTTGGCCTAATTTTGCCTTCTTTGATAGCATTTAATAAAATGATTCATATCTTCCAGAAAATGTGAAAAATAGCCTGGAGTTCAGAAAAATCCGCAAAAATGTCTGTTGGAACCGGGAGAACGCCATCTTTAACCGAAATATAAGAGAAGATAAAATAATGCCAAAAATCATGTCATTTAATACCAAAGACGCCATCATCAACTAGAAAAAAAGAGAAAGCAAAATTAGGCAAAAAATCATATCATTAATAAAAAGTTTCATATCTTCAATAAGCTATAGAAAATAGTTCCAAGTTTAGACAAATCCGCAAAAATGGCCGTTGGAACCAGGAGATCGACATCTTCAACTGAAAAATCAGAGAAGACAAAATTAGGATCTAAAAATCATATCATTTAATATAACAATTCACATCTTATAGTTAATTTAAGAAATAGCCCAAAGCTTAGAAAAATATGCAAAAATGTCCGTTGGAATTGGGCGATCGCCATCTTCAATGAAAAAAAATAAGAAAAGACAAATTTAGGCCTAAAAATCATATCATTTAATAAAAAGAACTATAACTTCCCAAAAATGTAGAAAATAGCACCGATCTCAGAAAAGCCGTAAAAATATCCGTTTGAACCGAAAAATTACCATCTTCAACTGAAAAATAAGGGACGACAAAATTAGGCTATAAAAATCATATCATTTAATATAAAAATCCATATCTTCCAAAAAAATTTAGAAAATAGCCTGGAGCTCAGAAAAATCCGCAAAAATATCCGTCGGAACCAGGAGATCGCCATCTTCAACTAGAATATAATAGTAGACAAAATTAGGCCCAAAAATCATATCATTTAATAAAAAGATTGCCATCTTCAACTGGAAATAAGAAAAGACAAATTTAGGCTATAAAAATCATACCAATTAATAAAAAGATTCATATCTTTCATAAAATGTAGAAAATAGTACGAAGCTAAGAAAATGATATATATAAATCTTATCAGTTGAGGATGGCGATATCTTGGTAACCACAGACAATTTTAAAGTTGAACATGGCAATTTCCTGGTTCCGAATTTTGTCTTCTCTTATTTCTGTTGACTCGCCATCTTCAACTTAAAAATAAAAGAAGACAAAATTAGGCTATAAAAATCATAAGATTTAATATAAAGATTCACATATTATAGAAAATATATAAAAAATCGTGGAGCTTGGAAAAATCCCGCAAAAATGTCCGTTAAAACCGGGAGATCGTCATCTTCAACAAAAAAAATAAGAGAAGACAAAATTAGGACAAAAATCATCTCATTTAATAAAAAGATCCATTTCTTCGAGAAAATATAGAAAAATAGACCTGTGCTAAAAAAATCCGCAAAAATGTCTGTTAGAATCGAAAGATCGTCATCTTCAACTGAAAAATAAGAGAAGACAAAATTAGACTACAAAAAGTATTTCATTTGATAAAAATATCCATCTATTCAATACAATAAAGAAAATAACATTGAGCACAGAAAAATCAGCAGACAATGTCGATTATAACCGGGAGATCTCCATCTTCAACTGAAAAATGAGGGAAGACAAAATTAGGTTATAAAAATCATATCATTTAATATAAAGATACATATCTTACAGACAATATAGAAAATAGTCTCTAGATCAGAAAAATCCGCAAAAATGTCTTTTGGAACCCGGAGATCGCCATCTTCATCTGAAAAATAAGTGACGACAAAATTAGGCCAAAAATCATATCATTCAATAAAAAGAAACATATCTTATAGAAATATAGAAAATAGCCCTGAGATGAGAGAAATCAGCAAAAATATCCTTTGAAGCCTGTAGATCACCATCTTCAACTGAAAAATAAGGAAAGAGAAACTTATGCTATAAAAATCATATCATTTAATAAAAAGATTCTTATCATACAAAAACGTAGAAAACAGCCTGGAGCTTATAAAAATCCGTAAAAATATCTGTTATAACAAGGAGATCGCCATCTTCAACGAAAAAGTAAATAAAGACAAAATTAGGCCAAAAATCATATCATCTTTACGAAAATTGTAGAAAAATCGTCCCGAGTTCAGAAAAATCCGCAAAAATGTCCGTTGGAACCGGCAGATCACCATACTTAACCGAATAACAAGAGAAGACAAAATTACGCTACAAAATTTTACTATTTAAAAAAGATCCATACTTTCAGTAAAATGTAGAAAATAAATCCAAGCTTATATGCAAAAATGTCCGTTGGAACTGGTAGATTGCCATCTTTAATAGATAAATAAGAGACGGCAAAATTAGGCAAAAAAATTATATCATTTAATAAAATGATCCAAATTTTTTAGAAAATACAGAACATAGCCCAGATCTCAGAAAAATACGCAAAATGCCTGTTGGAACTGGGAGATCACCATATTCAATTGAAAAATAAGAGAAGATAAAATTAGGCTATAAAAATCATATCATTTAATATAAATATTCATATCTTATAGAAATCGAAGAAAATATCCCATAGCTAATAAAAATCTAAAATGTCGGTTGGAACCGGGAGTTTGCCATCTTCAACGAAAAAAATAAGAGAAGACAAAATTAGGCCATAAAAATCATATCACTTAATATAAAGAGTCATATCTTACAGAAATTGTTGAAAATAGCCTAGAGTTTAGAAAAATCAGTAAAAAATTTTGTTGGAACCAGGAGATTGACATTTTCAACTAAAAAAATCAGAAAAGACAAAATTAGGCGATAAAAATCATATCATTGAATTAAAAATTCATATCTTCAATAAAATGTAGAAAATAGTCCCGAGATCAGAAAAAATCCGCAAAAATGTCTGTTAGAACCGGGAGATCGCCATCTTTAATGGAAAAATAAGAGAAAAATAAAAAGGCCAAAATCATATAATTTAATAAAATGATTCATATCTTTTAGAAAATGTAGAAAATACCCCAGATCTCAGAAAAATCCTTAAAATTTCTGTTCGAACAGGAAGATCACCAACTTTAACTAAAAATAAGAGAAGAAAAAATTAGGCTATAAAAATTATATCATTTAATATAAAGATCCATGTCTTACAAAAAATGTAGAAATTTGCCTGGAGCTAAGAAAAGTTTGCAAAAGGTTTGTTGGAATCGAGAGATCGCCCTCTTCGACGAAAAAAATAAGAGAAGACAAAATTAGGCCTCAAAATAATATTATTTAATAAAAAGATCCATATCTTCTAGAAAATATAGAAAATAGGGTCGAAGTCAGAAAAATCCGCAATAGTGTCCGTTGGAAACAAGAGATCGCCATCTTCAACTAAAAATAAGAGAAAACAAACTGAGGCTATAAAAATCCCATCATTTAATAAAAAGATTCATATCTTCCATAAAATATAGAAAATAGCCCCCAGTTCAGAAATATACAAAAATGTTTGTTTGAATTGGGAGATTGTCATCTTCAACTAAAAAATAAGATAAGACAAACTTAGGCTATAAAAATCATATCATTTAATAAAACGAGCCATATGTTCCATAAAATGTAAAAAATAGCTCGAAACTCAGAAAAATCTGCAAAATGTCTGTAACGACCCACTCTCGGGGCCTATTACTGTTTGGAACATGCGCAAGTCCTGATAGGCACTAATAAAGTCAATACATGCTCTGTTGCAGAAATACGCCAAAATACTCATAATGAAAATGGTTTACAACCTTATTACAATCAGTAACGTACAGAAAAGGAAATACAACTGAATACAAATACACATCAAGCCACTCTGATACATCAAATACTAAAACTCTCTCACACTCACACTTAGTAACCAGCGTCCTCCTGGTCAAACTCTACAACAAACTCAGTGTCTGCAGTCTCTGGTGCAACTTCTTCGACCTGTGAAATATCTGGCGGGTCCACCGCAAAGAGAAGGGTCGACAGGATCAGACGTAACTCAAAGTATCTCTAATCATGGAGATTAATACAAAGTACAAGCATGGCAGTCTACGGAGGAAAGAAGTAAAGTGCGAACAATAATGATAAGGAAATAGAGCAGAAATGTAACTTGCAATTTACAATTATCAGCAATATCCAGCAATTAAAAGTACTTTATTAAAAGAGTCCATTTTACGAGAGTCTAACTGAGTCGTACCTAGACCGTGACTTATAATGCGGGGTACAGTAATCAACCAAGAGTCCACCTCTTACCGGGTGCTACCCGGGCGAACCATTCTCTACGAACTGAGCAATAATCTGCGATCTGTGATGGTTGTCACCGGCTACTATGATGAGTTGCTAGAACCCGCACGGTGACAACAAGGCCTGGACTAGTCGCTCTCGCACCCTCGCTATTATAAGTTACCCGAAACCCAATGTCTGTGGTGTTACTGTAATTACAAGTTAGGAATCATTTATCTAGAGTTACACATTTTTACGTAACTGTTCAAAAAAATCAAGCTTCCACGATACTGTGCAGATTGTCAAGACTAGTTAACTGTTCAAATTGCTAGTGAAATGAAACTAATTTTAGCATGAATTTGTTTTTAAATTAAATCCCATGGAAAGATTACGAAGAGTTACCGATTTGTCTTGTAGTGACAGGCCTGTTTTGATCAGCGGTAGGGGTACCTGGTTCATATATGTTACATGGCAAGTTAGCCATACAACTAATAATAAAACTTTATAGGATAAAATATAACTAAGTTATTAACTTACTTATATAACTTACTAACTTAACTATTTAATAAATATAGCTTACTTATAATAAAACTTTATAACTAAGTTGATAAATGTAACTTTTTATTTTATTATAAACTAATTTTTTAGAAACTTAGCTTATAAAACTAATATATGTTATAAAATATTAACTTATAATTAACTTATAAAATAACTTTATATCACAAAACTTATATTAACTTAACTTATTAACTAATTAACTAACATAACCTTATATATATATGGGTAAAGTGTTCCTAGGATGACTCCTTAGATTCAATCTAAGGAGTCGCCCCCATTTTCCCTATATCCCACATTTTTTTTCGGAATTTTTTTTCATGGGGTTGTTTTTCACCTCATTGATGATCAACATACCAAAAATCAATTCATTCCAATACTTTTAGAGCCCCCATCTACCCCTTGAAACTTCATGGGTTTTCAGCACGTTTTCAGACCGTTGAAGTTGCAAGGGGTAGATGGTAGCTCTAAAAGTATTGGAATGACTTGATGTTTGGTATGTTGATCATCCATGAGGTGAACAACAACCCCATGAAAAATAAAATCCAAAAAAATTGTGGGATATGATGGAAAATGGGGGCGACTCCTTAGATTTAATCTAAGGAGTCACCCTAGGAACACTTTACCATATATATATATACTAGTCATACCCCGTGCCCGCGGGCATGGTTCAATTTAGATATTTCCCCCTCAAAATCTTAGTTCTCCCGAAAATGTGGGCACGATTCATTGTAGATATTCCCCCCTCAAAATCTTAGTTCCCCTGAAAATGTGGACATGATTCATTTTAGAAATCCCCCCCTCAAAATCTTAGTTCCCCCAAAAATTTAGCTCATCCCAAGGAATTTTGTTCCCCCAAAAATCTTAGTTTCTCCCAAAATTTAAATGGCCGGCAATAATTAAAGTTCACTCGAAAAGTTATTTAGTTCTCCCCAAAATTTAGTTTTTTTTGGTAACACAGAGGGACCGGGATTAGATCTCGGGTCGCTACTACATAAGAGGGAGGGGGGATACCATCTAGCTTAAGGGCCGGCGGTCTCCCCAAAATGTAGTTAGCACATAAAATTTAGTTCCCGCCATTGTTATTTAGTTCTCAAAAATTTTAGTTTCACCCAAAAAATTTCTTCCCCGAGAATTTTGTTTCCCCTAAAAATTGTAGTTTCCCCTAAAGTTATTTAGTTTTCAAAAATTTTAGTTTCCCCAAAAATAATTTCTTCCCATAGAATTTGATTCTCCAAAAAATTTTAGTTCTACCCATAAATCCATCAAGATTTAGTTCAACCCAAAATATTGGGAGAGAAATGTACATCCAAATTTTTTTCTCACAAAATTTCAGTTCCCCAACATCTTTAGAGTGAGCTACACGACTCAGCAAGTAACATCACCTATATAAATAACATTAGTAATATGTTCAACACAAAAAGATGATGTGCAAAAAATATGGATGTGCCGAAGTAACAAAATGCATATCAAATATTCTCACAAAATCTTAGCCCGCAAAATAACGTAAAAATCTTAGCCCAAAAAATTATTTCCAAATCAAAAATTAAAGTGAACTACAAAATAACATAAAAATATTTAGCGGCACGGACGCCTTCGACTCGGAACAATAAATTCAGTGCAGGCGCATTTGACACGGAATAACAAATTCGGCGCGGGTGCCTTTGGGGTGGAACAACAAATTTGGCGGGGGCGCCTGCGGTGCGGAACAACAAATTCGACATGGAACAACAAATTAGCGTAAAATTTTAGCGCATTCGACGCTGGCGCCTACGGCAAATACGTTTTTGGATGGCAAATACGTTTGTAATGGTTTTTTTGTAATGGTTGTTTCCATTGTATGGAAAATATGTTTTGGATGTTGTATATCAGGTGCATGGTTTCTAGTACTATGTTGAAGAATTAGGATCATAATTTGATGTTTTTGTTGATGAATTTGCATATAAAATACATTTTATTTGATCTTGTTCATAGGAATATGTCTATTGTGTTATTCATTGGCTATATATTACATTTTTGGATGTTTGGTTGGTTGTAATCCTTCAGCTTTCAACATACAACCAGTAGTGCCAATCCCAAGCTCATTCACTGGTTGTGCAAGTAAGGATTAAGGTGAAGTATGCACCTTCACTTCTTTGTCAAATGTAGCTTCCTGAGATGGAATTGTTTGAGTATTAATTTAAAGTTATGACTGCATCCCCCATTCCCCAAGACTAATATTGTTGTGTTGTTCCTTGGTTCACTTGGTGTTGGATCAACATAAATGAGAAAACAGTGTCCATTCAAGTCAAATTCAGTGTTAAGTGTTTAGTATGCTAACTCATATGTTTTGTAAGTATGATGATAATCAATTATTAGCTCTGTAGCTTTTATTATATGAATTCCAATTGGCATCAGGGCTGAAGATTAATTTCATAAGAGTATAAGCAAGGCCATCACAGCAAAATTTCCTTGCAAAATTTCCAGTAGTCGCAGTGCATTTTGACAAAGTTCTGGAGAGAAGTTCAAAGAAAGTTCAACAAAAGTTCAACAGAGTTTAAGCATTTCAAAAAAATTCAACAAAAATATTCCCTTTATTGCAACTGTTCTATCTCCTTCAAAAGTGCAACTAAAGTGCAACACCAAATTTTCAAATGAATGTATATCCTTCAATAAAAGTTCCAGGAAACTGTTTGTATCTCCAGAACATGGTAACACCAGAATCGAACAACAAAAATTTCCAGAACATAGCAACAAACTTACTACAATATGGTTCTCGTACACCTAACTTACTACAACATGCTTCCAATACCTGAAAAATAATGAAAACAGTGGGCTTTCATGGAGCATGTGCATTTCCAGAACAATGGGCTTTCATGGGTTTTCATAGAGCATGGAGCATATGCATATTGTAGCATTTCCAGCATTTTAGTCATGGCAGTTTGTGTCCTATAGAATATCGACATATCCATTCATCCATCATTTTGATTCCAACATATCCATCATTTTGATTCCAACATATCCAACATATTCGATATCCAAAATTTGATTCGGCATATCCAGCATATCCATTCATCCAGCATCCAATACTCATCAGAATATAGCATGCAACATTCATCAGCTGTTTTTGTCATGACAGTGCTTGAGAAAGTCTGGCAACACTTGAGTCATGGCAGTGATAAAATACATTTAAGTGTCCATAGAATATAGTATCTTATCCATCAGAATATAGCGTACAACCAGTATGATAGCACAGTTCAAGTACACAATAATACAGAGAAGTGTCCTGATATTGCAAAATGTGAAAACTGGTATTCTTTATGTGAAAACTGGATATAGTCTGTCATTTCTTCTACTATAGTCTGCCATGTTATTAATTAGTATTTGGATTATTAATTTTTGACATATTGATATTCAAATGGCAAAATGTTTTTTTTGATATGCGATGAAAAAAATTTATCTGCATTGTTTTGATCCCCTAGGCATATCAACACAATCAGATAGGATCAAATGAACTTGTTTTTAACATTTTACTTCCATTTCTATCAAAACAATGCATATCAACACAATTTGATCTAAATCATAATACACATGATTATTTGCCAAGTGTTTTCTCTGCCACAAATAGGACTCATTTCCACATCAACTGAAATGTTAAACAAAATGAATAAAATTTTTGGAACCATTTGAATAGCTATATGTGTAACTGTTAAACAATATTTCTTATGCCAAATTTCCATACATAAAATATTCTATTGCCATACATCAAATTCAGGATACCCAAGATATCCTGAATTGGCAATTTTTCAGTCCAATTGTCAAACTGAATGAGTGAAATGTGAAATTCGCAAACTGAATATGAAATAAAAAACAGAACTCTAAACATATTCAAATTGACATATGAACTCAAATTCAAACTCATATTCAAATTCAAATTCATACTCTTAAATTTCAGTTGCCAGTCTTCTAGCTATGAAATACTTAAGCCAATTTCATACTCATACTCTTAAATTTCAGTTGCCAGTCTTCTAGCTATGAAATACTTAAGCCAATTTCATTAAAATTTGATATCTCCTGGCAGTAAGTAAATGAAGTACTCTTAAATGGCACATATTATTCCACATACCCAATTTCATACTCATACTCTTAAAATTCCAATGCATATGCTAATTGAGCAAAAAATTCTATCAGAGCAACATCTTATACAGTTCCAAATGCATATCATGTCAAATATCAGGGCAAAAATTGCATTTGTCAGAGCAAAAGTTCCAAATGCATATCATTGTGTTCAGAGCAAAAACCCAATGAGTTCAGGATCATATCATGTTATTTGATATTCATTTTCATATTCAAATAACAACAATGAGTTATTCATCCACATGGTGCAGCTACAATTCAAATATGAAGAGTAGTGAACAATCCTAAAGTAGTGAACAATAGGCACATCTTGCAACCCCCTCCAACTTTAAAATTCACAAATAAACACATCAGTTTGTATTTTTGTACAGCTAGAATCTCATTATTCATCCACATGGTGCAGCTATAATTCAAATATGAAGAGTCCTAAGAAAACTGAACTCTATCATAGTGGCATCATGGGATGTCATGTTCTTCATTTCACTAACATACATGTGATAAAACGATAATAACAACCTGTCTTCTAGTAAAATTGCTCTAAAAATGTTGTGATTGGGGAATATTCAAAAGAACTGCCATAGCCATGATATGTTGAAGAAATTTTCTAATAAGACAGCAAGTACAACAATCTGCCAAATTACGTTCTCGGCTATTCTCACAATTAAAGCATCCACATTCAAATCTATATAATTTCATCAAAAAAATAAAATTAGATGAGAATCACTGAAAAAAGCAGACTTTTTGCAGGATCACAAATATAATTTTAAAAATCTGTTTTCCCACACAATCAAGACTAATCTACCAAGTTAGCTTTTTATGCAATAAACTTCATAAGAATAGAAACAACATGGGCATGTTAGAACCTCCTGGGGCCGTATTACATTATATAGGAATCTCAAAAAAGAATTTTTCTGCGTAAATGATGCAGCCAAGCTCTCTCTTTAAACTGCAGACTGCTCCAATTCTTCACTCATGATGTAACATTCTAGTATTATAAAATTGCATTTTTGGTTTCCAGGTAACATTTGATGATCTACATCCACTGTGCAACCAAAGTCATGCAATTCTTCGCTTTCACCATGTTCTTAGATCACAACACCCCAAACTCCAACAAACTATCAGAATTTTCAAAAAAATAAAAATAGTATAAGACAAAAACACATTATGACTTTATAAATATTAATATAATTTTTTGCATGGATATTAATTTTTGCATGGATATTAATAAAAATTTTCCTTCTTCTACAAAGGATATAGTCGTACTCAGTGATTTTTTGAAGGGAGTTTTCCCCAAATCATAGTTTCAACCAAAATAGTACTTAAGGCAACATATTTTTACATCGACTTATAATACTATCACACAACCTAAACTATATGCCAAAAGAAAAAACCCTTAACTATGAACAAATATACACAAAAATACATTTTGGATTGAACAACCATGCAGTCCAATTTCAAAAACACCATCTCTCACACCGGCATTTAAAACCAACAAAATTTACATCTGAAGCTAGGGCCGTGTGTCCAGAAAATTAAAAATAAAATCATAGCTTAGAATAGAAAAATTAGAAACGAAGAAATATCTAATTACTTTGTACAACTCACTTTTATTACCTTCATCGTGTTTAAGCAGAAAACCTTTTCATCATCACATTATAAAAAGATGATGTGTCAAGCTCAATCCAAAGTGGAGAGTTAATGGGATGAGCAATAACCTAGATAAATTAAGAACATAAAATTCCTAGAAAAATTAATAAATATTTGAAAATATGGAAAATTTTAAATTTATACATTTATTTACCTTTTTTCGTTGGAGTGGTGGATGTCGTGCTTTCTGGAACCAAGCAAGCTCGGCAAGAACCATCTTCCACTTCTATAACAAAAAAGGTATTTGGATGGTCAATGAAGAGGATATTTTGAAAAACAAAATCTAAGATTTTTATATTACCTCGGAAAAGAAGATTGCTTTGTCTTCAATGTGACTCGTCGCCGTTGCTTGTAAAGTTCTTTTAGCAATTTGCTGGAAATAATAATAATAATAAACAGTCAATAATTTTTAATTTCAAAATGGGAATGTTTGTAACGGTATGCATACCTTATCAAAACAAAATCCGATATAACCCCGTAGCCTGACATTTATGTGATTATTTTGAAGTAACAGAACCTGTGAGAAGAAAAATGTTAATGCAAACATAGTATATTAAAATATAATGTAGAATTATGATAAGAAACTTACAGTTTTTGCCAAATCTGCATCATCATCTATCTATATAAAAATACAAACCATATTTTATCAAACAATGCATACCAAAAACAATTAAGTCATGCAATGAAATGTAGTAAAGGAAAAAATTTCTTACCCTGCCATATATGGTAATGTGGGTCCACATTTTAGAGCTTGGTAACGTATGATAATGCTATACCTGCATGTTAGACAACAATCGATAATAATTTTTTAAAAGATCATTTAAACAAATAATATAAATAAAACAATATAAAGAAAGAGAGTTAAAAAACTTACATACAATTTTTATCATACATTGGAAATCATAGCAGAACTTCTGGGTAAACGATGTTTACTGTGTTATTTATGTTGGGCTGAAGAAGGACACATACACGATCAAAAGATGTGCACCTTGAAAGTGCAACATAAAGATGTCCATGACTAAAAACTGGGGTCCGCAAATCAACTCCAACGAATTTTACAGATTGTCCTTGGGCTTTATTAATCGTCATAGCATATGTCACACGGACAGGAAACTGCCTTCTTGTCATATGAAAAGGTAATTCTGTAGCCGATGGTGACAAAGATATTCTTGGAATAAACACAAAACAACCGGCTTTATCCCCATTTAAAATTTGAGCTTCAATGACACGTGATGCACATCTGACAACCATCAATCGAGTGCCATTGCAGAGCCCGTCTTTTGGTGAAATATTTCGTAATAAAATAATAGGACAACCAACCTTAAGCTCAAGTGTAAATTGTGGCAACCCAGGAGGATCCAAAGAGTTTATGTACTCAGTTGGATATCTATTCATAATGGTTGGATCGGTTTCATCATTTTCAGAAAAACTGTCTGCAGCTTGATACGTAATCTTCTGTCCCGGAAAAATATTTAATGCAGCAGCATTTATAAAAGTAACATCATCATTCCGTGCAGAACATAAATCAAGCCCTATACAAATTATATCGTTACGCGAGGCCGAGACATCATCTTCTTGTTCAACCGGAGAAGTTGTCACGGCTGGTGTTATGTGAGGTATATCAAGGACACCGTCAGAAGGCAGAGCGTGAGATATGTTTCGTTGTTCCTGTTCTCGTTCTCTCCTTTTGCGTTGAGCTAAAGCCGTATAAAAATTTAAACAGAAAAATAAACACTACTAAAACACATGGCTCGGTGAAAAGGTTTTATGTACAGTCGGGTTGATAATGACCTGACAGATGGTCCAAGAACTTCCCCAGAAATCATATCGTTACGCGAGGCCGAGACAGCATGTTCTTGTTCAACCGGAGAAGTTGTCACGGCTGGTGTTATGTGAGGTATATCAAGGACACCGTCAGAAGGCAGAGCGTGAGATATGTTTCGTTCTTCCTGTTCTCGTTCTCTCCTTTTGCGTTGAGATAAAGCCCTATACAAATTTAAACACAAAAATAAACACTACTAAAATACATGGCTTGGTGAAAAGGTTTTATGTACAGTCAGGTTGATAATTACCTGACAGATGGTCCAGGAACTTGCCCGGAAATCATAGCATTACGCGAGGCCGAGACAGCATCTTCTTGTTCAACTGGAGAAGTTGTCACGGCTGGTGTTATGTGAGGTATATCAAGGACACCGTCAGAAGGCAGAGCGTGAGATATGTTTCGTTGTTCATGTTCTTGTTCTCTCCTTTTGCGTTGAGCTAAAGCCCTATCCAAATTTAAACACAAAAATAAACACTACTAAAATACATGGCTTGGTGAAAAGGTTTTATGTACAGTCGGGTTGATAATGACCTGACAGATGGTCCAGGAACTTGTCCGGAAATCATATCGTTACGCGAGGCCGAGACATCATCTTCTTGTTCAACCGGAGAAGTTGTCATGGCTGGTGTTATGTGAGGTATATCAAGTACACCGTCAGAAGGCAGAGCGTGAGATATGTTACGTTGTTCTTGTTCACGTTCTCGTTCTATCCTACTGCGTTGAGCTAAAGCCCTATCCAAATTAAGCCCAAACTAATTACAATTAAAATACATTATTAGCGTATATTAGATGTTCATTTTGAGAATATGGTATATGTTCAATTAAAATACTCCCATTTACATAATCAAGCTCTTCATTTTTGAAATTAACATTTTGAAATTCAATTGGGTACATGATAATACAAAATTAACATGATATCAAGTTTAGCATTAAAAAATTACACATTCATTAGAATCTTTGAATTTTTGCTACTTCTATGTGTCCTGAGAATTTTTGAATATATCTGAATTATCTCAATCCTCAGGACACATATATCTGAATATTTGATTAGGATCACTTGAGAATTTTTACATTCTAGCATTCCTTCTATGATCCTCAGGACACTTTGAATGGTATCAAAATATCAAACTCACAACATAATTAACAGGATATCAAGTTTAGCATTGCATATATATGAGATTTGTGTATAATGCCAATACCCACAACATAAATCTGATTTGTGCATGAGATTTGTGTATATTGGCATTATACACAACATAAATCTGCCAATATTAATCAAAATCATTTTTGAATCCTGGACTATGCCAATATTTATGTGATATAGCTAACTTAAGAAAAATCACAAAAATCTAGAATATGCCAATATTAATCCTAGACTATGCCAATATAAATCACAGAAATCTCATACACAATCTGAGAATATAAACTGGACTAACCCCAAATAATGCCAATATTCATTAACTGAGAATAATGAATAAACTGATATTAATGCCAATATCCATTTTTGAATCCTGGACAATGCCAATATAAACTGAGAAAAACAATGCCAATAGTCAAGTTTTTGATTTGGTTTATAGCAGTTGCACTTTCAGTCAAGTTTCATTCTAATGCAACTGCCATGAATTGGTTTATCTTAAAACTTTCAATGTATTTTTTTATTGACATATCAAATACATATCCTGATGTATTTTGATTTTTTGATACATCATGACTTCAATTCCTATATAATGTAAATAGAAAACAGAATATTCACGTGGTAATGTGAACAACTCACTTGGTGAACATACTTGATTCAAAATGCAAATTTTGAACTCAGTTGATCTCAATCTTGAGTGCATACCCAGGATATGAACTCTATTTTGAACTTAACATGAAATAGAGAATTATCTGTATCCCAGGATATGAAGTTGATTTAATTTTGAGTATAACTTGAAAATTGAACTTCAGTTCAATCTTGATTTTAAAGTTGTATCTCTTTCATACAGTTCATGAGTGTTATGTTATCTGTACCGGGATATGAATTATCATGTATGAACATAACAAAATTGAACTTGTCCTGGGATATGAACTTGAGTTCAAATTGAGAATGGGTTAATCTTGAGTGCATACCCAGGATTTGATTTGATTTGATTTGAGAATTAACATTAAATTTTGAAAGTTGAGGTTACTTGAAAATTGAGAATTATCTTGAGTGCATACCCAGGATATGAACTCTATTTTGAACTCTAGGATATCATGTATCCAATTTACTTGAACTTTAGCTTACCCAGTCCAAGTAACTAAAATTCAAATTCAAAATTCAAATTGAGAATATATCATATAACAATTCAAATTGATATTCAAAATTCCAATTCATATACAAAATCCCAATTCAATTCACATATTCAAAATTGTTACTTGACAGGATATTGCTATCCCAATTCAATTCAATTCACATATCCCAATCTTGAACTCAATTGTTCATATCCCAGGATATTGCTAGGATCCAGTTACTTGAACTTTAGCATATCCCACTTCAAAATTGAGTTCAAAAAATGATGAAGAGAATGATGAATATGTGAATATCAAATTCATTCACATATATTTTACAGTAATAAAAAATGAAATTGATTCAAAAATATTTCATGGAATACTCAATTTGATTCAAAAATATTTCAAGGAATATTTCATGGAATACTCGATTCAAAAATATCAACTTGCCTGATAATTTTTAAACAGCATTCTCATAAGCATATGGTGAAATGCAAAAAACAAAACGCACAAAATTCAAGGTGCAATAGGCATTTTTATTTGGATTGGCAGTTGCAATTTAAATTTAGAATGAAAATTTGAAATTTTGATTTCAAATAAGATGAGACAAAATTCAATTTCAAAATGCAAGGTGCAATATTCAATATTCATGTTAGCAATACTCATTTTCAAGTTCAGGCAAAATTTAAGTCTTTTGACTGAAATGAAATTCTTTCAAGTTTCAAAATTGAATATGTTTCTAATTTCTTTGAAAATATTCAGTCAAAATAGTTTGAAAAATAAGCACAAAAATTTGTCATTGGTTTGAAATTTTCATTTCAGTTTGAGAATATCATTTCAGTTTGAAACTTGAACTTGATCTAAATGAGCTATATAAGGATGTTACAATCTTGAATACATTCCAATATTCTAAAAACCACTAAAAATTACATATGCTACACTATCAGGTATACATTCTTGTATATAAGGATGGAAAAAAACCAATAAAAAAACAAATAAAAAACACCAATCTCTGAATGTGCAGCAAGATATAGATAAAAAACAAAATTTGAATGCATTGTTATATCAGGATATCCTGATTACATTCCAGTATTCTAAAAATCTAAAAATGAATAGAGATAAATTTGACTTTTTAAAGCTGCAAAATTGGCACATTCCAATATTCCAACATTCCAAGCTGCAAAATTGGCATATTCATTTGAATAAAGTATCAATTCAGTAAATGTATGAATATTTTACCTCAATCCCTGTTACTTGGTAGAAATATTCACATTCATAGCAGATGGAAATATCAAGTTTACTCCAATTGACTGTAAACTTGATTGTAAACTTGATAGAAATATTCAAAATGAGGTTCTCCCTGTTAAACAAAAATATCAAGTAATAGTCAAAAATTGAAGTGTAATTACATAACCACTGCAAAAACAACAAATTGACATTTAATACTCACATATTGACAGCCAACCTATTTAGTTCTCACATTAAGAATTACATTTGGGCACATAATTTGTCTTCAAAATATGTTATGCTTAGTATTTGCATATTTCATTTAATACTCAGCTAATTTGAAATTCTTAATACTCAGCTAATTATGTATGCATTCAACATAATATTAAGAACTTCTTAATTCTCAGCAAATACTAAGCTATTATGAACTTCAGCAATTTGCAAATACTAAAGCATAGCTGAAATTCTTACTATTTCATAGGTGAACATAGGTGAAAAGCACAGCTGAGTATTAAAAACAAAATAGCTATTTTGAAATATTAATGTTATACTCAGTATTAAGAATGAAGAATAAAATAGCTATGTTGAATGAAGAACAATATAGCTAGTAATAAGAACTTCAACAAATACTTACAAATACTTAGCAAATACTAAGCTATGTTGAATGAAATATGCAAATATTCTTAATACTCAGCTAATATAGTCAACTAAATGTTATGCTTAGTATTTGCTGAACTAAATGAAATTCTTAATTCTTAATACTTAATACTCAGCAACTGAATGTGAAGACATTTCAATTGCTGAGTATTTGCATATTTGAAGACATTTCTCAGATTTGAATCCTGGCAATGCATTGTCATGCTAATAGTTTCAAAATGGATAAGAGTTGTCCCACAAATAAAAGTTTCAAATTTCATTTTTGGGTGTCAAAATCAATTTCCAAGGATTACATCCAAGGCCAGCTCAATTTCAAAATAGCTTGCTGAAATATGGATATAATGAAATTTACATCAAACTTGGGAACATTTGGCTGAAGGAAAATGTAAAAAAGTTTGGTGTATTTTCAATAAGACAAAACAGTGTCCTGCAAATTAATCAACAGCAAAGCTTGATGTATTTTCAATAATACCTTGGCTTGCAAGCTTGATGTATGTTCAAGCAAAGTGGTGTGTTCTTCAGATTTTTGCAAAAGTTTCAGTAAATGCTATTGATTGGTGCAAAAGTTTCAAAGCACAGCCATGATTAATTTGTCCTGCAAATATTTAAACCAAACACATGTAAGTGTTATTGATTCTTCATGTAAATACATGTGCAATTTTGTAGTATCAGTGCATGTATTTCAGTGCAATACATGTGATGCTTCAAGTAGCAAACTTGCAAAATCCATGATATTATCAATAGCAAGCAGGAAAATTGACAAAATTCAAAAAACATATACAAAAGGTGAATGTTGGTATATGAATGATATTAAAAACATATACAAAAGTCTATGTTGAAAGATATTAGAATGATATTATAAATTTCATTGCAACTTCATATGCAGAGCTTCCCACTTGGGTTTATCTTTCAACATAGACTTTCAACTATTTTAATTTCAGAGCGTAGAGCTTAGACATTCATATATCAACTTCATAGACAAAAATTTCAGAGTCTATATATAAAAGGAAACAAATGCAAAAAAATTTGTATATTTAAATTTCAGGGACTAAAATTTGTATATTTGAATTTCAGGGACTAAAATTTCAAAAGTCTATGTTGAATGTTGCCAATCTTAGTCCAATCTTAAAATTTTAGCCACAGGACAAAAGTATAGTGTGAAATGAAATCAGTTAGACACAGGACAAAAGTATGAGTGACTGTGATTTGTTTTCATTTAGCTAAAAAAGTAAATGAGTCCATTGATAATCATTTAGCCACAGGACTGAAAAAAGGAAAAGTTTGCTATCTAATGGACTCATATTTTTGCTATCTAATTCATGGACTGGCAAAAGCAAAAATGATTTTCATTGGAATCATATTTTTGCATGGACTGGTTTGATCAAGGATTTTTTTGCTTGATTTTTTGCTTGCTTGATGGCCAATCATTGGCTATCATTCAGATAGCCAATTTTGCTTGATTTGCTATCTGAATTTTTGGCTATCTGAATGATTGACAATCCTTAATCATTCATGATTGACAATCCTTGATCCATATAAGTGAATGCTGTCCTATGAGTGAATGCTGTCCTATATGATCAAATTTTTGGCTATCTGAATTCCAATTTTTGGCTATAGCCAAAAAATTCCAATTTTTGGCTATCTGAATGATTGACAATCCTTGATCAAGCCAATTTTGATGGTCAATCATTCAGATAGCAAATCAAGCAAAAAATTCCAATGAATTGGCTATCTGAATGATTGGCTATCAAAATTCCACAAAATCAAGCAGATCAAATTGGATATCTGAATGATTTTTTGCTTGATGGCAAAAGCAAAAATGATTTTTTCCTTGAGCAAAAATGATTTTCATTGGAATCATATTCCTTGAGCACCAATCAAAAAAATCAATTTAAATCTTTGAATGCAAATTATCAATGTGAGTTGATAACCAATCAAAAAAATCAAAAAAATAAGCACTCAAGTCACTCAGTGCTCTTGAGATAAATAGCATTTTCATTTAAATTTGTGTGAATGGATGTGTGAATTGAGATATTAAATTGCTCAAGTCACTCAAAAATATCACTCAGGAATTTTATATCAAGAAATATCACTCAAACCTATTAGAAAAAATACGTATGGGAGGGAAACAAATATCACTCAAATATCACTCAATATTAAATCATTCTCAATATCACTCAAATTTCAGTTCAAAAAAACATGGAATTGCCAATTGCCAACAAAACTTGAGAAATTTCATATTAAATCATGGAATTGATTCACATGATTCACAGTGGCAAAATTCTCAGTTCAAAAAAACTTACCAATTTCTCAAGATTGTCCTGTTATTCAGTTGCAAACTTCCATGATTCAAAAGAAATGCAATTGTCCTGTTATTAAGTTCAAAAAAACTTGAGAAATCAATTTCTCAAAATGTATGAAATAATCAAACTAATCAAATTCAAACATTGTCCTGTTATTCAGTTGCAATCTAATCAAATTAAATGGCTCATATACAACCAATCTAATCAAATTTCAAGTTATCTTGATTTGCATTATCTCATATCTGATGGAATGACATATGTGATTTCAGCATGTCAGCAATTTTGAATCTTGATTTCAGCATGGATGAAAACTTGAATCAAGATAATTTTGCAACCTTATACAACCAATTTTTACATCCTTAAGAATATTAGTTTTCAGCATATGTAAGTATAAAGATTGTAAAAACCAACAAAATTATCTCATTATCCTGTTAATATCAAGATTCTAAATACATTTAAATTTAAAAAATTATCTCATTCTGATAGCATATGTAATTATCAAGACTATCACATGACATATCCTGATAGCATATATAAAATTTTCATACATTCTGAGTACTTAAACCTTGTCATACATCCTGATAGTGTTGGGTTGAGTTGAGTTGATGTGCAACTGAATATGTAATTGCCAATTTATCCAATATCTCATTACCCATTTCTACAAACAACACACCCAATTACACAAAACATTATCTCATTGTCCTGAGTTATATAATCCATTACCCAATTACACAAAACAACAATCCATTACCCAAACAACACACCCAATTACACAAACAACACACCCTATCCATTTCTGAGTTATATAATGAGATTCAAGATATGTTGATATGTGTATGCAAATCACATATGTCATTCCATTGCAGTTATCACAAATGTCATTCCAATTTTCATACATGCATATCTAATATTCAGGATATGTCATTCCAATTTTCACAAATGTCATTCCAATGTAATCAGCATATGTAATTTTGTTGGCATGTGTAAATTACACATAACCAAATTCTATATACAATGTAATCAGCATAACCAAATTCAAGATATGTTTGAATTACATGCAAACATATCTTGAATTACATATGCAAAATTCTATATACAATGTAATCAGCATATCTAATATTCAGGATAGTCAAAGCATATGCAAATTGGAGTGCTTGAGAAATAGAAGTTTCAGGATATGTGTAATATATATCAGGATATGTGATATCATGGGTTTCAAAGTTCAAAGTTGAATGGAGGGTGCTTGCCAAATCCTGATCTCCTTGCTATCAGGATATGTATGTAGACATATATATCAGAATATATATTACACATAGCATACATATATTACAGCATACACACATATATTACATCTATACATATATTACACATATCTATGTATATTACACATATATTACACATATATATTACAGCATATATATAGCATTACACATATATATAGCATTACACATATATTACACATATATTACACATATATACAACATATATTACACATATATATTACACATATATCTTCTATCAGGATATGTATGTATGCCAAAGTTCAAAGTTCTATATATATATGCTGACATATATATTATTTTGCATACATTGAACTCAAATTTGTGAAATGGAGGGTGCTTGCCTTGATCTCCTTGCTCTCCGTTGAGTTGATGTGCTGGAGGTAGAAGAGGCTGCTGATGTGCTGCTTGGAGGAAGCTGGAGGTAGAAGAAGATGGAGTGGGGGAAATGAGATTAGCTGTGATGTTCTCCTAAAAATACCTTGGCTTGCTCTTCGTTTAGGTAGGGTGATTGAGCTGAGGTAAAAGAGGAGCTGAGGTAGAAGACGGTGTTGAGCTGGAGGAGGTAGATGGAGGAGGTAGGAAAAGATGAGGATGATGGAGCTCTCCCTTGCTCTGCTTCCTCTTGGCGTGCAAAGAAGATCAGTAACCCTCAAAATGGCGCGCAATAATGATGTGATCAAAATCATTTTCCCTCCAATTCGAGATTTTGATCATGTTGATGTGATCTTTTCCCTCCAATTTGATCAGTTTCCCTCCAATACAAATGAAATCATTCTTATCTTATATCAATTTCTCATATCTCAATTTCTCATATCCCATATCTACATACAAATCTCTATAAACAACACACCCAATTACACATAACCAAATTCTCTTATCCATTATCTCTTATCCATTATCTCTTAACCAAAATATCTTATACAACAATACACACTTATCCACATACAACAATACACATAACCAAAATCTCTTATCCAATTTCTCTTATCCAATTTCTCTTATCCAAAAACCCATGATAACATCCCTGTTTTATAATATAGATATATATATATATATATATATATATATATATATATATATATATATATATATATATATATATATATATATGGGTAAAAGGGATCTAGGGTGCCTCCTTAGATTCAATCTAAGGAGGCGCCCACATTTTCCCCCATCTCCCACAATATTTTTTGGAATTTTTTTTCATGGGTTTGTTGTTCACCTCATGGATGATCAACATACCAAATTTCAAGGGATTCCAATACTTTTTGAGCCCTCATCTACCCCTTGCAACTTCAACGGTATGAAAACGTGCTTAAAACCCCATGAAGTTGCAAGGGGTAGATGAGGGCTCAAAAAAGTATTGGAATCCCTTGAAATTTGGTATGTTGATCATCAATGAGGTGAACAACAACCCCTTGAAAAAAAATTTCAAAAATAATTGTGGAAGATGTGAGAAAATATGGGCGCCTCCTTAGATTGAATCTATGGAGGCACCCTAGATCCCTTTTACCATATATATACATATATATACATGTATACATGTATCTATACATGTATACATGTACATGTATACATGTACATATCTACATGTATAAATACATGTAGATATATATATGTATATACATGTATATATACATGTATAATGTATATATACATGTATAATGTATATATACATGTATATACATGTATATATACATGTACATATCTATATATACATGTACATGTATATATACATGTATATACATGTATATATCTGTACATGTATATATACATATGTACATGTATATATACATGTATATATACATGTATGTATGTATAGATACATGTATACATGTATATATACATGTATACATGTATATATACATGTATATATACATGTATACATGTATCTATACATACATACATGTATATATACATGTATATATACATGTATGTATACATGTATATATACATGTATATGTATGTATATATACATACATATACATGTATATATACATACATACATACATACATACATACATACATATATATATATATATATATATATACTAGTCATAACCCGTGCCCCAAGGACACGATTCATTTAAAATTTCACCCCTAAAAATCTTGGATCCCCTAATTTTAAACGAACAACAATAATTAAAGTGCAATATTTATTAGGTCCCCCTCAAAATCTTAATTCACATAAAATTTAGTTCCACTCAGAGAATTTAGTTCCCCTCAAAAAATTTAGTTCCCCTCAAAAATTTAAAATTTTTAGTTCCCTAAAAAGTTAGTTTCCCTCAGAAAATTTTAATTGTTACCTTCTCTTATAGACATCCTTCAGCATTCTCAACAAAATATGCACACAAAATAAAGGGAAAAGTTTGTAAACCTGCATGTAATTGCACTTGGGGCATCTCTTCCACTTCTTACTCTTTGCAATCTCTATTGGCATAAGATCCTCTCTTCCTTTAGTTTACAGTTAACTCGCAACATAACAAATCTTCTAGAGAATTTCTAAATATATTTACAATTAACGTGTATCATATTCCGGCATATAGTTTCTAAATATATTTAGAAATTCTGCAGGTTCCATAGTTTAGAAACACTATTCTGGCATGTAGTTACAGTTAACTTTGTATGAGCTTTGTATCATATAGTTTACATAAGCTTTGTTATAGTTAACTCTCCTTTTAACTGTAAACAAAATTCTCCAAGAGCTTTGTTATAGTTAACTCTAAATATATTTATAGTTTCAGCCAAATAAAAAGTGGGAACTAAAAGATGCTAGAAGGTGCCATGGGAATATAGTTTGCAAGGTGCCTCAGGAAAACTGGAAGGTTCCGCAGGAATACAAAAATTATAATAGCAGATTACAAAATTTTGTTTGACAATGTTACATGTATAACCTGTAATAGCTTGTTGTTCATGATATGAGGATCATTTAAATGCTATGTATTTAACTTCTTGACAGTGTTACAATGAAGTTAAGCACAAAATTTGCATTTTTTGAATTAAAAAAAACCTCAGGCTTAAAAGAAAGATAAAAGAAAGACCTCAAGTCCTAAAATGCATACTTTTGAAATATTCTTTTCAACATTCATCTATCTCACTCTAATAAGAATCCCTAAAATTTTTCGATCTAATGATAAAACAGGAAGCAACAAACCTCTCACATGCAGAGAGTGCAATCGCCATGGTAGAGCGTTTTGATCTTCCAATAGTTGGATGCTTGGTCTTTGTCGTTTGCGGATCGAACAGTTGTTACATGATATGGTACCTTGACATCTGATAACAATGAACGAAAATGTTATTACTCTTAGAATTGGACACATGATCCTAATCTGAATCAAGCACGAAAATATTGAAATGATGTTGCATAATTCGTATACAATCAGTAATTTATCTAATTCTCTAACTTTCAGACAATCCAATAACATATCCATCATGCTTACCATAAAACTTTAACTCTCACTAATCAAATTCTTGAGATGGCTTCAACTCTCAGTGGCATAGCTGTACTGCCCTTTGCAATTTGTTGCTTGATTTGTTGAGCCAAACTAATGCCAGAATCACTTGCATTAGACTTAACAGAACAAAATTCTATTTTTCTTTTAATGTACAAATGAAAACAAAACGTGTTAGCCTTTTTAGCTCAACAAACCCCACATCAAATTCCAACACACTAATGATAGAAAAAGTAAATAAGCCCAACAAACCCAACATCAAATCATTCATTTTCCTCTTAATTCTCCTCAAATTCATCCTTGTCATCTAATTCAACATCCATGTATGCGTCGTCGTCCTCGCCCGTCGAAACACTTGATTCTGTCTAGTCTACTGATTGATCCAGAAAAATGTAGAAACCTATGGAATATAAATTAGCATGTATAAGTTTTCTCCGGTGTCCAAAAAATAGCAACTTAGTAAATTATTATAAAAACTATCAAAGGAAACTACTTCTAGTTTCAAAACAGTCCACATTACAAAAATAAGCGAAAAATGACTTGAAAAAATGGTTTACTCATGAATCTTGGATTAAATTCTAGAAAAAGAAGAAACCATTCAGGAATGAAGGTTAATCTTTTTTATAAATAAAATTATATAACAATGGTCTAATCTCAATAACTAACTTTAATAGATGATTAAAAGAAACAATTTTGTTACCCCGTTCTTGGCCTCAACCTGATGCTCTAAACACGACAACTTTAAAAATTCTTAACCAGCAATTGGATGGGAATCATTTCTGTTCATGTCAAAAATGGCATCTATAACCGCTGATGTGAACAAATAAACTTCATGTCGCCATCGCCATTTAAATGCCAAAACAATCAACTGACCATTATGGCCGCTTCATGCAAGGGGGAAATGGATAGAAATTTCTCGGTTATCACAACATTAACCAAGCGAATGTTTACTGGTGAGGATCTGAATCTACTCAGACCATCATAAAATCCTTGGCACAAAAAATAAGTATCATTCACTTGCATTTTGCAATGTTTTATATAGAGTATGTGCTGTACTTTTAATCATCAGAATATGGACTTGCATTTTTTTGCTACATCATTCCTGAGAATAATTTTTTTGATACATCATAATTTTGAATGCCATTACTTGAAGAAACAGGACATACTCAGGAATGATGCATCTCAGCTATCTTCTTCCATTGCAAATTAATCATGTCATCTTTAACCAATTTTTTATGGGAGCTCCCTGAAATAATCTCTAAGGTCATTGACACAACTTTTGAAACGGACTGGCCATGAATACACCAAACCCTCCCAAACTTGTATTATACACCTCATATATCTTACTCTTGGGCCTATCAACAAACCAACTGTTCAAACTAACCATGGTTATCCTCTCTTGGGATTTAGTCACCGATCAACCATCTCCCCAATCACTATGGCAACCCAGCTCCCACGTCAAGCCAACTCAAACCATCATCATAATCCTCCCTCAAGTTCCAAGATGCATGTCGCCGAACCAAGATGGGAGGTGCCACTATTATATAAATATCTCGGTAATCAGGTTTGCAGCACCTAGAGAGGGCTTATCATGGCATAGAGATAATACAAACCATCATGTTCATACCACTTACTAATCATTTTCTTCACCTAAAGATCATGAAAAACATGAGGGAAGAGAAAAAGTTATAGAGCAAGTAAGATTTGTCAGTGACTTATAAAGGCAATATTAAACAAATTTCCAAGAACAGAGTGTGTAGTAGAAAGTTGAACAGAGGAACAGAGAGTGCATTTTTTAAAACCAGCCCGTTGAATGCTAGGGAACCGGTGAGGATCTTGCATTTAAAATTCTTTAGCACAACCTTGAAGAAAGATCCAGATCCCATAACTTTACACTCAAAACTTTTCTCAGCACTGTACTTCTCTATTTCTCAGCTCTAAATCGAAACAGGACAGTCAACAAAAATTAAGTAAAAAATAAATGGATATCGAATGAAAAATGCCCCTTTTTGGGAAAGTGCTGAAGGGTGTGCACACAAAAAGAGAGGGAACTCCGCTCAAGGCTCATCTCCGCCCGATCATTTTGAACCATATGTACATATCATAAAAAATCACCCAAAACCCTATTCAACCTCAAGCACCATGGGTTTAACCGAGAGCTCACCGTATTGCGATTGAAGAGTGGATTGTTGGCGCTTCGAGAATCGGCTCCATGAATTCAACTCCATCGATTAAAATTTGGGGATCGAAAGGAGTCCTCTTCGCTGGACTTGACGATGCCAGCAGCAAATCACCGAGCAGAGAACTGAAGAAAGGAGTCTTATTCGCTGGACTTGACGATGCCAGCAGCAAATCACCTAGCAGAGAAGTGAAGAAAGGAAGGCCATCGCTCAACTGCTGAGTTCCCATTTGATTCGATTTGAAAACTGCGACATCTTACTTGCATATCATAATTGCAGCTGTCATGCAATGGAGAAAAATGAGATTCAAAATTCCCCCCAAAAACCATTCCCTCCAAAATTTTCTCTCCTCCTTAACACCCACAACATCCTAGTCAACATGGTCTTTGTCCTGGTCAGCAGCCCTATATCCTAGTCAGCTTGTCCTACTGGGACAAAATTTAAAATCTTCATGTTTTATAGAATAGATAGATAGATATATATATATATATAGTTGGGCGATGGCGCCTGTGCTATCGCCCCGCTTTATAAACATCCTTCTTCCATCCTAGAGTCATGTACTTTTTTTTAGATTCAGTAAAGACGCAAAGCATATTCTCCACACACACATAACTTAACTTATATAAATATTACATCTCCCTTTCTTTATTGTGATGTCTTATCTTTCCCCTTTCTTTTTTATTTCTTATTTTTTGCTTCTCTTTGCAGCAGGGGAGGGGGATCAAGATGATGCGGCCTAGGGGCGGCTGGGCGGCGCAAGGGGCGGTGCAAGGGGGCTGGGGCGGCTTCAAAGGGGGCTGGGTGGCGCAAGGGGGCTTGGGGACGGTGCAAGGGGGCACGGCGGGCGGTAATGGGGGCTGCGCCGGCGCTGCGCAAGGGGGCCGGCGGCCTGGAGGCTAGGGCAACACGGCGGTAGGCTTCGTGGTCGGGCACGGCCAGGCGACGACGAGCACATGCGAGGCTAGTTGGGTGGTGGCCTGAGGAGTTGGGGCACAACGATTCGAGGTGGGGGAAGAGGAAGAACGAAAATGGGTTGAATTAGGGTTGAATTTGGGCATTTCAGGTTCAATTTTACGATTTGGGCTTCAATTTTGCTGTTTTCTTCTTCAATTTCAGAATTGGTTTTGGTTTGGAGATTTGATTTGGGATGAAGTAAGGTGTTTGATTTGGGTTGCAGGATTTCGGGTTGGTTAATGTGTTTGCTGTTGGGTTGAAGGAGGTGGAATGATGTCGATGGTGTTATTGTTTGCAGGAAGCTTGAACAAAAATGGGGATGATGATGTGCCTGAGGATGAAAGGGAGAGGGGTTTGATTAAATAAGTGTAAACCTATAATACTGTAATTATGAGAGTATTTAATGAAAGTGAGTGAGATTTTGACTAACGTTTTAGGGGAATGGACTGAATGTATTTGGGGGAGGTATCGGGTTGTGGGACGAGAAAAACGTGGAAGGGGTGTGTTGGGAAATAGGTTAGTTAATAATAAGAGGTAATTAATAATAGTAAACGTAATTTGGTAATTAGCTAAATTAATTAGTTAAGCTATCGTAAAAATTTCTTAAAACAAAGTCGTGATCGCGTCAACACGTAGAAAAGAAAACGCTCGGATAGAAACACTCGAACAACTACAGTAAATACATGCAATCAAAGATGCCTAAAAATTCAGGTCGTTACATCCTACACTCCTTAGAATAATTCCGTCTTCGAAATTCTCTACAGGGCTGGGAAAAGGTAGGGGTAACGTTCTCGCATCTCGTCCTCTCGCTCCCATGTAGATTCACCAGGTGAGTCGCGACGCCACATCACCCTGACTAGATCTATAGTCCTGCTCCTGCAGACTTTCTGGCGTCGATCTAGGATCTCCACTGGTTGCTGCTCATATGTCAAGTCCGGACGGACTGCGCTCTCTGAATAGGCCACGACATGACTAGGGTTGCTCACACAGCGACGCAACTGCGAGATGTGGAACACATTGTGCACTCCCTCTAAGGCAGGGGCAATGCAAGCTTGTAGGTCACTTCGCCTAATATCAAAAGGCCCAATGAATTGAGGACTAAGCTTTCGTCTCCGACCAAAGCGAATCAATCCTCGGTTGGGCGAGATCTTCAGAAAAACATGATCACCGGGCTGAAACTCCAGATGTCGACGTTTCGCATCTACCCAATGCTTGTACCTGTCCTAAGCTAGTTGCAACTTCTCTCTGATGGTCCGAACCACATCCACGGCTTCTGTGATTAGCTCAAGAACCACCAACTCTCGATCTCCTCCCTCATTCCAGCTCAAGGGGGATCAGCACTTCCTCCCATACAGTGTCACAAAAGATGACATACCGATGCTAGACTTGTAGCTGTTGTTGTATGCAAACTCCGCCAAATGGAGATGGTCTTCCAGTATCTGTATAGTACGCTCTGACTGACCATCTGTCTGTGGATGGTAAGCTGTACTAAAACTCAAGTGGGTTCCCAAGCTCTCCTGAAGGCTCCTCCAGAAACGAGATGTGAACCTGGTGTCTCTGTCTGAGACAATGCTGGTAGGAACTCCATGCAGCTTCATAAGCTCATCCATGTACTTCTTAGCCAACACTTCTGTAGACTGGCCTACTCTGAAAGCAATGAAGTGCGATGTCTTGGTCAATCGATCTACAATCACGTAGACAACATCAGTCTGCTTCGTACTCTTGGGTAGTCCAGTCACGAAGTCCATCGTGATATGCTGCCATTTCCACTCCGGAATGGGCAAAGGCTGTAATAGGCCGATAGTCCTCTGATGTTTAGCCTTCACCTGCTGGCATACAATACACTTTTCTACGCTCCGTGTGACGATTCTCTTCATGCCATGCCACCAGTAATGTTGTCGCAGATCCTGATACATCTTGGAACCCCCAGGATGTATAGAGTAAGGAGAGCTGTGAGCTTCCTCCAACAGCTCCTCTCTAATGGCGTCGGACGGTATACAGATCATGTCCTCAAACCTCAAGGATCCATTTGCATGAATCTTAAACTCTGGCCTCTGACCTGCTATCACCAGATCTTTGATCTTTCACAGCTTCGCATCGTCTATCTGAGTAGACTTGATCCTCTCTACCAAGGTCGACTGGATATGCATTTCCATCAAAGATGCAGTCATCCCTGGTAGAATCACTTCTATACCCATGTCCCGGATCTCTTGATGTAACCTTCATTGAGTCATAAGGGTCATCACCGCTGGTAGACGACTCAATGCATCAGGTACGACATTGACTTTTCCAGGATGGTACTGAAGATCAATGTCATAATCCGCCATGTGCTCTATCCATCGTCTCTGACGCATATTGAGCTCCTTCTGAGTGAAGAGATACTTGAGACTCTTATGATCCAAGAACACCTTCGCGTGCTCTCCCAACAGAAAATGCCTCCAAATCTTCAATGCAAAAATCACTGCTGCCAACTCAAGATAATGCGTGGGGTAGTTCTTCTCATGGATCTTCATTTGCCTAAATGCATATGCTACGACTTGACCGTGCTGATGTAGCACGCATCCAAGTCCCTTACCAGATGCATCACAGAAGACTTTGAATCCTCCTGATCATTCTGAAATGATCAAAATAGGTGTAGTTGTCAACCTCTTCTTCAAGTCCTGAAAAGCATCCTAACATGCTTTTGACCAAACAAACACCACATCCTTTTTCGTCAATCGCGTCATGGCTCTTGCGATCTTCGAGAAGTCTTTGATGAACCTCTGGTAGTAGCCAGCGAGTCCCAATAAGCTTTGAATCTCGGTCACCGTTCGAGGGACTGGCCAGCTTTGAACATCGGCTACTTTTCAGGATTAACAGCAATCCCTTCTCCGGACACTACGTGGCCTAGAAACGCCACCTCGTTCAGCCAGAACTCGCACTTGCTAAGTTTGGCATAAAGCTGGTGTCTTCTTATGGTCTCAAGAACCTTCTTGAGATGCTCTGCAAGCTCCACCGCATTCTTCGAGTAGATGAGAATGTCGTCGATGTAGACTACTACGAACTTGTCCAAGTATTCATACAATACTTGGTTTATGAGACTCATAAATACCGCGGGTGCATTGGTCACACCAAACAGCATTACTAAGTACTCATAATGTCCGTATCTGGTCCTGAATACAGTCTTGGGAACATCTTCGTCTTTCACCTTCACTTGATGGTACCCTATCTTCAGATCCAGCTTCGAATAGATGCTTGACCCCCCGAGTTGATCGAAAAGATCTTAGATGCGCGGCAGAGGGTACTTGCTCTTTATGGTACTTTGTTCAGCTCGCGGTAGTCGACGCACATATGTAAGGATCCGTCTTTCTTCTTCACCAGCAATATAGGAGATCCCCATGGAGATACATTGGGTCGTATCCATCCCTTCTTTAGAAGCTCATCTAGTTGGGTCCACAATTCTTCTAGCTCAGATGGTGCTAAACGATATGGTTCCATAGACTTTGGTTGAGCTCCTGGCATTAGTTCAATGGCAAATTTGAGGGTGCGATCCGGAGGCAAACCTGTAACGTCATCTGGAAACACATCCAAGAACTCTCGTACCACCTCTGGTATATCAGGTTCAGCTTCCATTGCAGCTGCTACTGCTTCGGCCGACCTGGCTCTGTACTCCAATGGGCCTACTAATCTGCTTCCACTAATGAACTCGAACTTTGGATGTTCAGGGATCTCGAAAACTACCCTCCTTTGACAACAGTCGATGGTGGCATAGAAATTTTCCAACCAATCCATCCCTAATACAGCATCAAAGTTTGGGATATCTATCATCATGAAGTCAGGGAACAATGTTTCCCATAAATCACTACATGACATTGAGGATACCCACGTGTTGACTTTATTACTCCGCCACCCGTGTTGATGTTCCAACTGGATGCTAAAGGTTTGACAGGAATGGTGTGGGTGCGAACGAATCGACTCGCTAGAAAGCAGTGTGATGCTCCCGAGTCGAACAAGGAGAGGGCGGGTTTTCCAGCTACTAGTATGACACCTAGATTACAAACACTAATCTAAGCAACCAATGCTAATAAAAGAAATGAATTACGAATTATGCAAGAAATATACTTGTGATCACTTCTCCGATAGCCTCGGCCTCTTCGATGGTCATGGTGTAAGCCTGGCGTTTCAGTGGTGGTTCTGCCTTGCTTGCTGAAACATCCTCTGCCATGGAGGTAGAGGTGGACGCCATAGTGCGTTCCCAGTCGGGGCAGCACAAGGAGCTGGAGCTGGAGCTGGAGCTGGAGCACGTGTCTTATGATGCATGCAATTCCTAGCCATATGTCCAGACTCTCCACAAACCAGGCAAAGGCCTAAAAATCCTCGACACTCAAACTTGATGTGTCCAGGCTTCCCACAAAAGTGGCAGACCGGGAGGGCCTGCTGTTGTTGTCCTGACCTCTTAAACTGAGTCTGCTGAATAGGACGGTGCATCTGTGGCCGTCTACTTGGCCCAGCATGGGTCGATGGGGGCCTCACAGATGCTGTTAGCCTAAGCTCTTCCGTCGCTTCCTCTTCGACCATCTCATGATTACGAGCAATGGTCAGAACTGCAGCATGTGTGGTTAGATTAGCAGTAACCATCTTCCTCCGAATCTCAATGTTGAGCCCCTGCAGGAATTGCTGGGCTCGAGTCAATGGATCTACAACCATCTCTGGGGTAAACTTGTTGAGCTTAGAGAACTCAGCGTCATACTGGTCCACTGTCATCGAGCCCTGCTTCAGGTTGATGAACTTCTTTCTCATCATGATCGTTGCCTGTGGCGGGAAGTACTGAGCGTTGAATGTTCTGGTGAAGACATCCCATGAAATCGGTAATCCCAAGCGGTCTTCTACCGCCTGCCACCAGTCTCGAGCACCATCAGTCAATTGCCTCTTGGTGGTAGCCAT
Source organism: Scilla litardierei (assembly GCA_030789695.1). Lineage (NCBI taxonomy): Eukaryota > Viridiplantae > Streptophyta > Magnoliopsida > Asparagales > Asparagaceae > Scilla > Scilla litardierei. The sequence continues at coordinate 714,757,305 of CM061142.1, read as the reverse complement.
CCATGTTTCTTCTCGAATCTGAGATGCGCTCAGATCATAAGTGATGCTCCTGAGCCATTATTCCACTTGGAGATGATTCTCGGTCCCAGCAAAAGTCTTCGGGTTCATCGCTCGAAAGTGGTAAGCATACAAAAAGCATATCATTTGATAAAAATATCCATATATTCAATAAACTGAAGAAAATAACATCGAGCTCAGAAAAACAACAAAAATGTCCATTGTAACCAGGAGATCGCCATCTTCAACTTAAAAATAAGAGAAGACAAAATTAGGCTTTAAAAATCCTATCATTTAATATAAAGATACATATTTTACAGAAAATATTGAAAATAGCTGGTAGATCAGAAAAATCTGCAAAAATGTCCGTTGGAACCGGGAGATTGCCATCTTCATCTGAAAAATAAGAGAAGACAAAATAAGGCCAAACATAAGATATCATTTAATAAAAAGAAACATATCTTCCAGAAAATGTTGAAAATAGCCCCGAGATGAGAGGAATCTACAAAAATATCCTTTAGAGCCGAGAGATCGCCATCTTCAACTTAAAAATAAGGGAAGACAAACTTATACTATAAAAATTATATCATTTAATAAAACGATTCATATCATACAGAAAATATAGAAAACAGGACGGAGCTCAGAAAAATCTGTAAAAATGTCTATTAGAACCGAGAGATCGCCAGCTTCAAAGGAAAAATAAATGAAGACAAAATTAGAAAAAATTCGTATCATTTAATAAAAAGATCCACATACTTCCTGAATATGTAGAAATATCACCCTGAGTTCAGAAAAGTCCGCAAAAAATGTCTGTTGGAACGACAGATCACCATACTTAACTTTAAAATAAGCGAAGACAAAATTACACTACAAAATTATAATAAAAAGATCCATATCTTCAGTAAAATGTAGAGAATAGATCCGTTCTCAGAAAAATCCACAAAAATATCTGTTGGAATCGGGAGTTCGCCATCTTTAACAGAAGAAGACAAAATTTGGCCAAAAAAACTATCATTAATAAAATGATCCACATATTTTAGAAAATGTAGAACATAGCCCAGATCTCAGAAAAATACGCAAAAATGTCAGTTGGAACTGGGAGATCACCATCTTCTACTGAAAAACAAGGGAAGAAAAATTAGGCTATAAAAATCGTATCATTTACTATAAATATTCATATCTAACAGAAAATGTTGAAAAATAGCCTGTAGCTAATATAAATCTTTATCTCTATTGGAGCTGGGAGTTTGCCATCTTCAACGAAAAAATACCAAAAGACAAAATTAGGCCATAAAAATCATATCTTTAATATAAAGATTCATATCTTAAAGAAATTGTAGAAAATAGCTCGTAGTTCAGAAAAATCTGCAAAAATTTTAGTTGGAATCAGGAGATCGACATTTTCAACTAAAAAAATAAGAGAAGACAAAATTAGGCAATAAAATCATATCATTTAATAAAAGATACATATCTTCAATAAAGTGTAGAAAATAGTCCCTAGCTCAGAAAAATCCGTAAAAATGTCCATTTGAACCGGGAGATCGCCATCTTCAATAAAAAATAAGAGAAGTCAAAATAAGCCCAAAAATCATATCATTTAATAAAATGATCCATAAGTTTTAAAAATGTAGAAAATAGCCTAGATCTAAGAAAAATCCGCAAAAATTTCTGTTGGAACCGAAAGATCGCCTTCTTTAACTGAAAAATAAGACAAGACAAAGTTAGACTATAAAAATTATATTCTTTAATATGAAGATCCGAGTCTTACAGAAAATTTAGAAAATTGCCCGGAACTAAGAAAAATCCGCAAAAAGGTCCGTTGGAACCAGGAGATCGTCATATCCAAAGAAAACAATATGAGAAAACAAAATTAGGCCCAAAAATCATGTTATGTAATAAAAATATTCATATCCTCCAGAAAATATAGAAAATAAGCTCGGGGTCAGAAAAATCAGCAAAAATATCTGTTAGAAACAGGAGATCGCCATATTAAACTGAAAAATAAGAGAAAACAAATTTAGGCTATAAAAATCACATCATTCAATAAAAAGATCCATATCTGCCATAGAATATAGAAAATAGCCCACAGCTCAGAAAAATCCGCAAAAAATGTCCATTGGAACCGGGAGATCGCCATCTTTAACTAAAAATAAGACAAGACAAACTTAGGCTATAAAAATCATATCATTTAATAAAAAGAGCCAAATGTTCCATAAAATGTAGAAAATAGCTCGAAACTCAGAAAAATCCGCAAAAATGTCCGTTGGAATCAGGAGATCGCCATCTTCAACTGAAAAATAAGAGAAGAAAAAATTAGGCCAAAAATCATATCCTTTAATAAATAAAGATGTGTATCTTTCCTAAAATATAGAAAATAGCCTAGAGCTATGAAAAACCCGTAAAAATGTTTATTGGAACCATGAGATCGCCATCTTCACCTGAAAAAAGAGAGACAAAATTAGGCCAAAAAATCATATCATTTAATAACAAAATACATATCTTACAAAAATGTAGATAATAGTCCATGCAAAGAAAAGCTGCACAAAATTTCCGTTGGAACCGGTAGATCGCCATCTTCACCTAGAAAAAATAAGAGAAGACAACTTAGGCCACAAAATCTATATTTAATAAAAGAACCATTTCTTCCAGAAAATTTAGAAAATAGCATAGAGGTCAGAATAATCTGCAAAAATGTCTATTAGAAACCGAGAGATCGCCATCTTCAATTTAAAATAAGATAAGACAAAATTAGGCCAAAATCATATCATTAATAAAAAGATCCATAACTTTCCGAAAATGTAGAAAATAACATAGATCTCAGAAAAATCCGCAAAATGTCCGTTGAAATCAGGTGATCGCCATCTTCAATTTAAAAAATAAGAGAAGGAAAATTTAGGATATAAAATTCATATCATTTAATAAAAAAATCCATATTTTTTCTAAAATGTAGAGAATAGCTCGGAGCTCAAAAAATCCCCAAAATGTCTATTGGAAACGGAAGATCGACATCTTCAACTGAAAAATAAGAGAAAACAAAATTAGGCCAAAAATCGAAAACAAAATTAGGCCAAAAATCATATCATTTAATAAAAATATCCATATATTCTAGAGATTTTGAAATAGCCCCCGAGGTCAGAAAAATTCGCAAAAAATGTCCGTTGGAACCGGAAGGTCGCCATCTTCAATTAAAATCAGAGAAGACAAACTTAGTCTATAAAATAATGTCATTCAATAAAAAGATCCATATCTTCACTGAACTGTAGAAAATAGTTCCGAGCTCAGAATAATCCGCAAAAGTATCTGTTGGAACCGGGAGATCGACATCTTCTACTGAAAAATAAGTGAAGACAAAATTAGGCTAAAAAAATCATATCATTTAAATAAAGATCATTCCTTACAGAAAATTTAGAAAATAGCCCGGAGCGCAGAAAAATCCCTAAAACTATCCGTAAAAAATGAGACGACAAATTAGGCCAAAAAATCATATCATTTAATAAAAAGATCCATAACTTCCCTAAAATGTATAAAAATAGCCCCGTGCTCTGAAAAATCCGCAAAAATGTCCATTGGACCCGAGACATCGTCATTTTCAATGAAAAGAAATATGAGAATACAAAAATTGTCTATAAAAATCATATCAATTAATATAATGGTTCATATCTTACAGAAAATGTCGAAAATATCCTGGAGCTCAGAAAATCTGGAAAAATGTTTGTTGGAACCGAGAGATCCCCATTTTGAACTGGAAAATAAGAGAAGAGAAAATGAGGGAACAAAAATCATATCATTAATACAAAGTTCCTTATCTTGCAGAAAAAAGAAAATAGCCACGTGCTTAGAAAAGTACACAAAAATTTCCGTTAGAACCGGAAGATCGCCATCTTCAACTGAAAAATAAGCGAAGATAAAAATAGGCTATATATTCATAGAAATCAATATAAAGATATGTATCTTACAGAAAATGTGGAAAATTGCCCTGCGCTTAGAAAAATCCGCAAAAAATTTTTTAGAACCGTAAGATCGCTATCTTTAACGAATAAAATAAGAGACGAAAAATTAGTCCAAAAATCATCATTCAATAAAACGATACATATCTACCAGAAAATGCAGAAATAGCTCTGATATCAGAAAAAATCTGAAAAAATGCCAGTTGGAACCAGGAGATTGCCATATTCAACTGAAAAAAATAGGGAAATACAAACTAAGGCTATAAAATCATATCATTTAATTAAAAGATACATATTCCAGAAAAATTAGAAAACAGCCCCGAGATTAAAAAAACCTGCAAAAAATTCTGTTGGAAACGAGATATCATCACCTTCAATTGAACAATAAAAGAAGACAAAATTAGCCTATAAAAATCATATCATTTAATAAAATGAACCACATTATCAATAAATTGTAGAAAATATTTACAAGCTCAAAAAATCTGTAAAAATGTTTGTTAGAACAGGGAGTTCACCATCTTCAAACACACAATTAAGAGAAGACAAAATGGGCCAAAAATTATATCATTAATAAACAGATCCATAATAACCGAAAATGTAGAAAAATAGTTCCAAGCTCAGAAAAATCCGCAAAAATGTCCATTGGAATTGGAAGATCGCCATGTTCAACTGAAAATAATAGAAGACAATTAAAGGCTACAATACTCAGATCATTAATAAAGAGATCCATATCTTCTATAAAATGTAAAACATAGCCATGAGCTCAGAAAAATCTACAAAATGTCCGTTGGAACCGAGAGATCGTCATCTTCAATTGAAAAATAAGAGAAGACAAAATTAGGACATTAAAGCCACACAATTTAATATAAAGATCCATATCATCAATAAAATGTAGAAAATTGTTTGGAACACTGAAAATCCGCAAAAATGTCCGTTGGAATTGGGAGATCACCATTTTCAATTAAAAAAAATAAGAGAAGACAAAAATTGGACTTAAAATCATATCGTTATTATAAAATATCCATATTATTTCAGATAAAGTCCGAAGAATAGCCCTTAGCTAGAATAATATGCAAATATATCCGTTGGAACCATGATTTTGCTATCTGTAATATGAAAATAAGGGAGAAGAAAAAATATGGCCAAAAATCATATCATTTAATAAAACAATCCATATCTTCCAGAAACTGTGGGAAATTAGACTGGAGCTGAGAAAAATCCACAAAAATGTACATTGAAATCGTGAGATCGCCAACTTCAACTAAAAAATAGAGAAGACAAAATCAGACAAAATCAAATCATTTAATAAAAAATCTATCTTTCAGAAAATGCAGAAAATAACCACGAGCTCAGAAAAATCCACAAAAATGTTCGTTGGAACCGGGGAGATCGCCATCTTCAACTTAAAAATAAGAGAAGGCAAAATTAGGCTATAAAAATTATATCATTTACTAAAAAGATTCATATCTTACAAAAATTTTAGAAAATGGCCCATAGTTCAGGAAAATAATCAAAAATGCCCGTTGAACCGGGAGATCGCAATATTCAAATGAAAAATAAGAGAAGACAAAATTAGGCCAAAACATCTTATCATTTAATCAAAAGATCCACTCTTCCAAAAAATGTATAAAAATCTGCAAAAATGTCCATTAGAACCGGGAGATCATGATCTTTAACTGAAAAGAATAAGAGAAGACAATTTATGCTATAAAAATCATATCATTTAATGAAATGATCCATTCTTAAATAAAATGAAGAAAATAGCTGCCGAGCACAAAAATCCACCAAAATGTTCGTTGGAACCGAGCGATCGCTATCTTCAATTGAAAAATAAGAGAAGACAAAATTATGCCAAAAATCATATCATTTAATAAAAATATCAATGTCTTTCAGAAAATAGAGAAAATAGTCTCGCGGTTAGAAAAATCTGCAAAATTTTTGATGGAACTGGGAGATCGCCTTGTTCAATTGAAAAATAAGAGAAGACAAACTTGGTCTATGAAAATCAAATATTAATAAAAATATCCATAAAATGTCTGTTGCAACTGGGAGTTCGCCATCTTTAATTGAAAAATAAGAGAAGATAAATTGATGCTATAATAATCATATCATTTAATAAAGGATTCATTCTCCAATATAATGTAGAAAATGGCCCCGAGATCAGAAAAAATTCCTAAAAATGTCTACTGGAACCGGGAGATCGCCATCTTCAACAGAAAATAAAAGAAGACAAATTAGGCTATAAAATTCTTAAGATTTAAGATAATATTCATATCTTACAGAAAATGTAGGAGCTCAGAAAAATCCTTCAAAATGTCTGTTGAAACGGGAGATCGCCATCTTTAGCGGAAAAAATAAGAGAAGACAAATTAGGGCAAAAATTCATATCATTTAATAAAAAGATCCATATATTCGAATAATGAAGAAAAATAGACCCGAGCTAATAAAAATCGGCAAAATTTTCGTTGGAATCGATAGATCGACATCTTCAACAAAAAAATAAGGGAAGACAAATTAGACTACAAAAAGCATATCATTGATAAAAAATCCATATATTACATAAAATTAAGAAAATAACACTGATCTCAGAAAAATCAGAAAAAATTTCTCTTGTAACCGGGAGATCACCGCCTTCAACTGAAAAATAAAGGAAGACAAAGATAGCCTATAAAATCCTATCATTAAATATTAAGATACATATCGTACAGAAAATATAAAAAATTGCTCGTAGATCAGAAAATCCGCAAAAATATCCATTGGAACCGTGCCATTACCATCTTCATTTGACAAATAAGAGCAGACGAAATAAGGCCAAAAATCATCATCGTTTAATAAAAATAAATAAATATTAAAAATGTAGAAAATCGCTCTGAGGTCAGAAAAATCCACAAAAATATCCTTCGGAACCGGGAGATCACCATCTTCAACTGAAAAATAAGGAAGACAAACTTAGGCTATAAAATCATATCATTTAATTAAAAGATTCGTATCATACAGATAATGTAGAAAACAGCTCAGAGCTCAGAAAAATCTGTAAAAATATTTATTAGAACCGGGAGATCGCCATCTTCAACGAAAAATAAATGAAGACAAATTAGGCCAAAAAATCATATCATTAATAAAAAATCCATCTTACTGAAAATGTAGAGAATTCGCACCGAGTTCAGAAAAATCCGCTAAAATGTCTGTGGAACCGATAGATCAACATTACTTAACTGTAATAAAGATAAGACAAATTTACACAACAAAAACCAGTATCATTGATAAAAAGTTCCATATCTTTAGTAAAATGTAGAAAATAGTCCCAAGAGAGGAAAATCCACAGAAATGTCGGTTGGAACCAGAAGATCGCCAGCTTTAACAGAAAAAATAAGAGAAGATAAAATAGGCCAAACAATCCATATCCTTTCAATACAAATTTCCATATTTTTCATAAAATATAGAAAATAGCCCAGATTTCAGAAAAATCTGCAAAAATTCTGTTACAACTGGAAGATTGTCATCTTTAACGGAAAAATATCTGAAAACAAAATGTAGGTTATAAAATTATATCATTAATATAAATATCCCTATCTCACAAAAATGTAGAAAATTGCAAGGAGCTCAGAAATTCGCAAAAAAGGACCTTGGAACCGAGAGATCACATATTCAATGAAAAAAATAAGAGAAGACAAAATTAGGCAATAAAAATCATATCATTTAATAAAAAGCTATATATCTTTAATAAACTTTACAAAATAGCCACCTGCACTGAAACATAATCAAAAATAGTTTGTTGAATCGGAGATCGCCATCTAACTTTAAAATAAGAGAATACAAAATAGGCCAAAAATCTTATCATTAATAAAAAGATCCGTATCATCTCGAAAAATTATAAAACATTGCCCCGAACTCAGGAAAAATACGTTATACATCCGTAGGAACCTGGGAGCTCACCATCTTCTACTGAAAAATAAGAGAAAAAATTAGGCTATAAAAATCATATCATTTAATACAAAGATTCTATCCTGAAAAAATGTAGAAAAATAGCCTGTAACTAGAACAATTTGCAACAATGTCTGTTGGAAGCGAGAGTTTGCCCTCTCTAACGGAAAAAATAGAGAAGACAACATAAAAATCATATCATTAATATATAATATTCATATCTTACAGATAAGTAGAAAATAGACCAGAGTTCAGAAAAATCCGCCAAAAATTTCTGTTGGAACCGGGAAGATCGACATTTTGAACTTAAAAATAAGAGAAGACAAAATTAGGCGATAAAAATCACTATCATTAATAAAAGACACATCTTCAATAAACTGTAAAAAGTAGTCCCGAGCTCAGAAAAATTAGCAAAAAATATCATTTGGAACCTGGATATGGCCATATTCAACAACAAAATAAGAGAAGACGAAATAAGGCAAACAATCAACTGATTATAATTAAATGATCCATATCTGTTTAGAAATGCAGAAAATAGCCAGATCTCAGAAAAATCCGCAAAATTTCTGTTGAAACTGAAGATCGTCATCTTCAACTGAGAAATAAGAGAAGACAAAATTAGGCTATAAAAATTATACCATTTAATATAAATATCCATGGCTTACAGAAAATGTGAATATGCTTAGAGCTAAGAAAAATTCGCAAAAGGTCCGTTGGTACAGGGAGCGCTATATTCAACGAAAACAAAATAAGAGAAGACAAAATTATGCCCAAAAATCACATTATTTAAATAAAAGATCCATCATCTGCGGTTATATAGAAAATAGACTCGGCGGTCAAAAAAATCCGCAAAAATGTCCGTTGGAACCGGGAGATCGCCATCTTCAACTAAAAAATACGAGAAGACAAAATTAGGCTATAAAATTATCAATTGATTAAAATATCCATATCCTCAATTAACAGTATAAAATAGCCCTGAGCTCAGAAAAATCTGCAAAATGTCGGTTGGAAACAGGAGTTCGCCATCTTAACTGAAAAGTAAGAGATGACAAACTTAGGCTATAAAATCATATCATTTAATAAATTAAATGATCCATATCTTACATAAAATATAGAAAATAGCACCTAGCTCAGAAAAATCTGCAAAAATGTCTTTGGAACAGGGACGATCGACATCTTCAACTGATAATATAAGACACGACAAATCTCGGCTATATAACCATCATTAATTAGAAAAAGAGCCATATGTTCCATAACATGTAGAAAATAGCTTGAAGCACAGAAAAATCTGCAAAATGTCCAATGGAACCGGAAGATCGACATCTTCAACTGAAAA
>CM061142.1:714693756-714747601 GCA_030789695.1 Scilla litardierei | reverse complement strand
TAATTTTGTTTTCCTGATATTTTCTGTTAAAGATGACAATCTTCTCGGTTCCAACAGAAATTTTTGTAGATTTTTCTGAAATCTGGGCTATTTTCTATATTTTATGAAAAATATGGATATTTTTATTAAAGGATATGATTTCTTGGCCTAATTTTATCTTATCTTATTTTTTCTATTAAAGATGGCGATCTTCTTGTTCCAACAGACATTTCTGTGGATTTTCCTCGCTCGGGACTATTTTCTACATTTTACTAAAGATATGGAACTTTTTATTAAATGATATGGTTTTTGTTGCGTAAATTTGTCTTATCTTTAGTTCAGTTAAGTATGTTGATCTATCGGTTCCAACAGACATTTTAACGGATTTTTCTGAACTCGGTGCGATTTTTCTACATTTTCAGAAAGATGGATTTTTTATTAAATGATATGATTTTTTGGCCTAATTTTGTCTTCATTTATTTTTTGTTGAAGATGGCGATCTCCCGGTTCTAATAACTATTTTTACAGATTTTTCTGAGCTCTGAGCTGTTTTCTACATTATTTGTATGATACGAATCTTTTAATTAAATGATATGATTTTTATAGCCTAAGTTTGTCTTCCCTTATTTTTCAGTTGAAGATGATGATCTCCCGGTTCCGAAGGATATTTTTGCGGATTTTTCTGATTTTTATATTAAATGATATGATTTTTATAGCCTAATTTTGTTTTCTCTTATTTTTAGTAGAAGATGGTGAGCTCCCGGTTCCAACGGACATTATAACGTATTTTTCTGAGTTCGGGGCAATTTTTATAAATTTTCGAGAAGATACGGATCTTTTTATTTAATGATATGATTTTTGGCCTAATTTTGTATTCTCTTATTTTTAAAGTTATAGATGGCGATCTCCCGATTCCAACAAATATTTTTGATTATTTTTCAGTGCGGTGGCTAGTTTTTAAAGTTTATTAAAGATATATATCTTTTTATTAAATGATATGATTTTTATTGCCTAATTTTGTCTTCTCTTATTTTTTTCGTTTGAATATTGTGATCTCCCTGGTTCCAATGGTCCCTTTTGCGAATTTTCTGAGCTCCTTTCAATTTTCTACATTTTTGGTGAGATAGTGATCTTTATATTAAATGATATAATTTTTATAACTAATTTTGTTTTCTGATATTTTTCTGTTAAAGATGACAATCTTCCGGTTCCAACAGAAATTTTTGCAGATTTTTCTGAAATCTGGGCTATTTTCTATATATTATGAAAAATATGGATATTTTTATTAAAGGATATGATTTCTTGGCCTAATTTTATCTTCTCTTATTTTTTCTGTTAAAGATGGCGATCTTCTGGTTCCAACAGACATTTCTGTGGATTTTCCTCGCTCAGGACTATTTTCTACATTTTTACTAAAGATATGGAACTTTTTATTAAATGATATGGTTTTTGTTGTGTAAATTTGTCTTATCTTTAGTTCAGTTAAGTATGTTGATCTATCGGTTCCAACAGACATTTTAGCGGATTTTTTCTGAACTCGGTGCGATTTTTCTACATTTTAAGTAAGATGGATTTTTTATTAAATGATATGATTTTTTGGCCTAATTTTGTCTTCATTTATTTTTCGTTGAAGATGGCGATCTCCCGGTTCTAATAAATATTTTTACAGATTTTTCTGAGCTCTGAGCAGTTTTCTACATTATCTGTATGATACGAATCTTTTAATTAAATGATATGATTTTTATAGCCTAAGTTTGTCTTCCCTTATTTTTCAGTTGAAGATGATGATCTCCCGGTTCCGAAGGATATTTTTGCGGATTTTTCTGACCTCTGAGCGATTTTCTACATTTTAATATTTATTTATTTTTATTAAACGATATGATTTTTGGCCTTATTTCGGCTGCTCTTATTTTTCAAATGAAGATGGTAATGGCACGGTTCCAACGGATATTTTTGCGGATTTTCTGATTTACGAGCAATTTTTTATACTTTCTGTACTATATGTATCTTAATATTTAATGATAGGATTTTTATAGGCTATCTTTGTCTTCCTTTATTTTTCAGTTGAAGGCGGTGATCTCCCGGTTACAACAGAAATTTTTTCTGATTTTTCTGAGATCAGTGTTATTTTCTTAATTTTATTAAATATATGGATTTTTTTTATCAAATGATATGCTTTTTGTAGTCTAATTTTGTCTTCCCTTTTTTTTGTTGAAGATGTCGATCTTTCGATTCCAACGAAAATTTTTGCCGATTTTTCTTAGATCGGGTCTATTTCTCTTCATTATTCGAAGATATGGATCTTTTTATTAAATGATATGAATTTTTGCCCTAATTTTGTCTTCTCTTATTTTTTCGCTAAAGATGGCGATCTCCCGTTTCAACAGACATTTTGCAGGATTTTTCTGAGCTCCTACATTTTCTGTAAGATATGAATATTTATCTTAAATCTTAAGAATTTTATAGCCTAATTTTGTCTTCTTTTATTTTTCTGTTGAAGATGACGATCTCCTGGTTCCAGTAGACATTTTTAGGAATTTTTCTGATCTCGGGGCTATTTTCTACATTTTATTGGAGAACTGAATCCTTTATTAAATGATATGATTATTATAGCATCAATTTATCTTCTCTTATTTTTCAATTGAAGATGGCCATCTCCCAGTTGCAACAGACATTTTATGGATATTTTTGTTAAATTATTTGATTTTCATAGACCAAGTTTGTCTTCTCTTATTTTTCAATTGAACAAGGCGATCTCCCAGTTCCATCAAAAAATTTTGCAGATTTTTCTAACAGCGAGACTATTTTCTCTATTTTCTGAAAGACATTGATAGTTTTATTAAATGATCTGATTTTTGGCATAATTTTGTCTTCTCTTATTTTTCAATTGAAGATAGCGATCGCTCGGTTCCAACAAACATTTTGGTGGATTTTTTGTGCTCGGAGCTATTTTCTTCATTTTATTTAAGAAATGGATAATTTCATTAAATGATATGATTTTTATAGCATAAATTTGTCTTCTCTTATTCTTTTCAGTTGAAGATCAAGATCTCCCAGTTCTAATTGACATTTTTGCAGATTTTTTATACATTTTTTGGAAGATATGGATCTTTTGATTAAATGATAAGATTTTTTGGCCTAATTTTGTCTTCTCTTATTTTTCATTTGAAGATTGCGATCTCCCGGTTCCAACGGGCATTTTTGATGATTTTCCTGAACTATGGGCCATTTTCTAAAATTTTGTAAGATATGAATCTTTTTAGTAAATGATATAATTTTTATAGCCTAATTTTGCCTTCTCTTATTTTTAAGTTGAAGATGGCGATCTCCCGGTTCCAACGAACATTTTTGTGGATTTTTCTGAGCTCGTGGTTATTTTCTGCATTTTCTGAAAGATAGATTTTTTATTAAATGATTTGATTTTTGGTCTGATTGTCTTCTCTAATTTTTCAGTTGAAGTTGGCGATCTCACGATTTCAATGTACATTTTTGTGGATTTTTCTCAGCTCCAGTCTAATTTCCACAGTTTCTGGAAGATATGGATCGTTTTATTAAATGATATAATTTTTTGGCCAAATTTTTACTTCCCTTATTTTCATATTACAGATGGCAAAATCATGGTTCCAACGGATATTTTTGCATATTTTTCTAGCTACAGGCTATTTTCGATATTTTCTGAAAAATATGGATCTTTATTAAAAAGGATATGATTTTAAGTCCAATTTTTGTCTTCTCTTATTTTTTTAATTGAAAATGGTGATCTCCCAATTCCAACGGACATTTTTGCGGATTTTTCAGTGTTCCAAACAATTTTCTACATTTTATTGATGATATGGATCTTTATATTAAATTGTGTGGCTTTAATGTCCTAATTTTGTCTTCTCTTATTTTTCAATTGAAGATGACGATCTCTCGGTTCCAGCGGACATTTTGTAGATTTTTCTGAGCTCATAGCTATGTTTTACATTTTATAGAAGATATGGATCTCTTTATTAAATGATCTGAGTTTTGTAGCCTAATTTTGTCTTCTATTATTTTTCAGTTGAACATGGCGATCTCCCAGTTCCAACGGACATTTTTGCAGATTTTTCTGAGCTCGGAACTATTTTTCTACATTTTCGGTTATTATGGATCTTTTATTAAATGATATTGTTTTTGGCCCAATTTTGTCTTCTCTTAATTTTTTTTGAAGATGGTGAACTCCCGGTTCTAACAAACATTTTTAAAGATTTTTTTGAGCTTGTAAATATTTTCTACAATTTATTGATAATGTGGTTCATTTTATTAACTGATATGATTTTTATAGACTAAGTTTGTCTTCTCTTATTTTTCAGTTGAAGGTGATGATATCTCGTTTCCAACAGAATTTTTTGCAGGTTTTTTTAATCTCGGGGCTGTTTTCTAAATTTTATGGAAATATGTACCTTTTAATTAAATGATATGATTTTTATAGCCTTAGTTTGTATTTCCTATTTTTTTCAGTTGAATATGGCAATCTCCTGGTTCCAACTGACATTTTTTCAGATTTTTCTGATGTCGAAGCTATTTTCTGCATTTTCGGGAAGATATGTATCTTTTTATTGAATGATATGATTTTTGGACTAATTTTGTCGTCTCTTATTTTATTCGTTAAAGATAGCGATCTTACGGTTCTAAAAAAAATTTTGCGAATTTTTCTAAGCGCATGGCAATTTTCCACATTTTCTGTAAGAACGGATCTTTATATTGATTTCTATGAATATATAGCCTATTTTTATCTTCTCTTATTTTTCAGTTGAAGATGGCGATCTTCCGGTTCTAACGGAAATTTTTGCGTACTTTTCTGAGTCCGTGGCTATGTTCTTTTTTTGGAAGATAAGGATCTTTGTATTAATTGATATGATTTTTGTTCCCTCGTTTTCTCTTCTCTTATTTTCCAGTTCAAAATGGGGATCTCTCGGTTCCAACGAACATTTTTCCAGATTTTTCTGAGCTCCAGGATATTTTCGACATTTTCTGTAAGATATTAACCATTATATTAATTGATCTGATTTTTTAGACAATTTTTGTATTCTCATATTTCTTTTCATTGAAAATGACGATCTCTCAGATCCAACGGACATTTTTGCGGATTTTCAGAGCACATGGCTATTTTTATACATTTTAGGGAAGTTATGGATCTTTTTATTAAGTGATAAGATTTTTTTGGCCTAATTTTGTCGTCTCATTTTTTACGGATAGTTTTAGGGATTTTTCTGCGCTTCGGGCTATTTTCTAAATTTTTTGTAAGGAATGAATCTTTATATAAAATGATATGATATTTTTAGCCTAATTTTGTCTTCACTTATTTTTCAGTAGAAGATGTCGATCTCCTGGTTCCAACAGATACTTTTACGGATTATTCTGAGCTCGGAACTATTTTATACAGTTCAGTGAAGATATGGATCTTTTTATTGAATGACATTATTTTATAGACTAAGTTTGTCATCTTTGATTTTTCAATTGAAGATGGCGACCTTCCGGTTCCAACGACATTTTTTGCGAATTTTTCTGACCTCGGGGCTATTTCAAAATTCTCTAGAAGATATGGATATTTTTATTAAACGATATGATTTTTGGCCTAATTTTGTTTTCTCTTATTTTTCAGTTGAAGATGTCGATCTTCCGTTTCCAATAGACATTTAGGGGATTTTTTGAGCTCCTAGCTATTTTCTACATTTTAGAAAAGATATGGATTTTTTTTATTAAATGATATGAATTTTATATCCTAAATTTTCCTTCTCTTATTTTTTAAATTAAAGATGGCGATCACCCGATTTCAACGGACATTTTTGCGGATTTTTCTGAGATCTATGTTATTTTTCTACATTTTCGGAAAGTTATGGATCTTTTTATTAAATGATATGATTTTTGGCCTAATTTTATCTTATCTTATTTTTAAATTGAAGATTGCGATCTCTCGGTTTCTAATAGACATTTTTGCAGATTATTCTGACCTCTATGCTATTTTCTAAATTTTCTGGAAGAAATGGTTCTTTTATTAAAATATAGATTTTTGGCCGAAGTTTGTCTTCTCTTATTTTTTCTAGGTGAAGATGGCGATCTACCGGTTCCAACGGAAATTTTTGCAGCTTTTCTTTGCTTGGACTATTTTATACATTTTTGTAAGATATGTATTTTGTTATTAAATGATATGATTTTTGGCCTAATTTTGTCTCTCTTTTTTCAGGTGAAGATGGTGATCTCATGGTTCCAATAAACATTTTTACGGGTTTTTCATAGCTCTAGGCTATTTTCTATATTTTAGGAAAGATACACATCTTTATTTATTAAAGGATATGATTTTGGCCTAATTTTTTCTTCTCTTATTTTTTCAGTTGAAGATGGCGATCTCCTGATTCCAACGGACATTTTTGCGGATTTTTCTGAGTTTCGAGCTATTTTCTACATTTTATGGAACATTTGGCTCTTTTTATTAAATGATATGATTTTTATAGCCTAAGTTTGTCTTGCCTTATTTTTCAGTTAAAGATGGCGATCTCCCAGTTCCAATGGACATTTTTGCGGATTTTTCTGAGCTGGGGGCTATTTTCTATATTTTATGGCAGATATGGATCTTTTTATTGAATGATGTGATTTTTATAGCCAAAGTTTGTTTTCTCTTATTTTTCAGTTTCATATGGCGATCTCCTGTTTCTAACAGATATTTTTGCTGATTTTTCTGACCCCGAGCTTATTTTCTATATTTTCTGGAGGATATGAATATTTTTATTACATAACATGATTTTTGGGCCTAATTTTGTTTTCTCATATTGTTTTCGTTGGATATGACGATCTCCTGGTTCCAACGGACCTTTTTGCGGATTTTTCTTAGTTCCGGGCAATTTTCTAAATTTTCTGTAAGACTCGTATCTTTATATTAAAGAATATAATTTTTATAGTCTAATTTTGTCTTGTCTTATTTTTCAATTAAAGAAGGCGATCTTCCGGTTCCAACAGAAATTTTTGCGGATTTTTCTTAGATCTAGGCTATTTTCTACATTTTTAAAAATTATGGATCATTTTATTAAATGATATGATTTTTGGGCTTATTTTGACTTCTCTTATTTTTTATTGAAGATGGCGATCTCCCGGTTCAAATGGACATTTTTACGGATTTTTCTGAGCTCGGGACTGTTTTCTACAGTTTATTGAAGATATGTATCTTTTATTAAATGATATGATTTTTTTGCCTAATTTTGTCTTCTCTTATTTTTTTTAGTTGAAAATGTCGATCTCCTGATTCCAACTAAAATTTTTGCAGATTTTTCTGAACTACAAGCTATTTTCTACAATTTCTTTAAGATATGAATCTTTATATTAAAGATATGATTTTTATGGCCTAATTTTGTCTTTTGTTATTTTTTCGTTGAAGATGGCAAACTCCCGGCTCCAATAGAGATTTTTACAGATTTATATTAGCTACAGGTTATTTTTCAACATTTTCTGTTAGATATGAATATTTATAGTAAATGATATGATTTTTATAGCCTAATTTTTCTTCCCTTGTTTTTCAGTAGAAGATGGTGATCTCCCAGTTCCAACTGACATTTTGCGTATTTTTCTGAGATCTGGGCTATGTTCTACATTTTCTAAAATATGTGGATCATTTTATTAATGATAGTTTTTTTGGCCAAATTTTGTCTTCTTCTGTTAAAGATGGCGAACTCCCGATTCCAACAGATATTTTTGTGGATTTTTCTGAGAATGGATCTATTCTCTACATTTTACTGAAGATATGGATCTTTTTATTATAATTTTTTCTTCGCTTATTTTAAAGTTAAGTATGGTGATATGCCGTTCCAATAGACATTTTTTGCGGATTTTTCTGAACTCAGGGTGATTTTTCTACATATTCAGGAAGTATGTGGATCTTTTTATTAAATGATACGATATTTTTCTAATTTTGTCTTCATTTATTTTTTCTTTGAAGCTGGCGATCTCTCTGTTCTAATAGACATTTTTACAGATTTTTCTGAGTTCCGTCCTGTTTTCTATATTTTCTGTATGATATGAATCGTTTTATTAAATGATATAATTTTTATAGTATAAGTTTGTCTTCCCTTATTTTTAAGTTGAAGATGGCGAACTCTCGGCTCTAAAGGATATTTTTGTAGATTCCTCTCATCTCGGGGCTATTTTCAACATTTTCTGGAAGATATGTTTCTTTTTATTAAATGATATATTATGTTTGGCCTTATTTTGTCTTCTCTTATTTTTCAGATGAAGATGGCGATCTCCCGGTTCCAACGGACATTTTTGCAGATTTTTCTGATCTACCGGCTATTTTCTATATTTTCTGTAAGATATGTATCTTTATATTAAATGATAGGATTTTTATAGCATAATTTTGTCTTCTCTTATTTTTACGTTGAAGATGGCGATCTCCTGGTTACAACAGACATTTTTGCTGTTTTTCTGAGCTCGATGTTATTTTCTTCATTTTATTGAATATATGGATATTTTTATCAAATGATATGCTTTTTGTATGCTTACCACTTTCGAGCGATGAACCTGAAGACTTTCGCTAGGACCGAGAATCATCTCCAAGTGGAATAATGGCTCAGGAGCATCACTTATGATCTGAGGGCATCTCAGATTCGAGAAGAAACATGGATTGCTGCCACCAAGAGGCAATTGACTGATGGTGCTCGAGACTGGTGACAGGCGGTAGAAGACCGCTTGGGATTACCGATTTCGTGGGATGTCTTCACCAGAACATTCAACGCTCAGTACTTCCCGCCACAGGCAAAGATCATGATGAGAAAGAAGTTCATCAACCTGAAGCAGGGCTCGATGACAGTGAACCAGTATGATGCTGAGTTCTCTAGGCTCAGCAAGTTGGCCCCAGAGATGGTTGTAGATCCATTGACTCGAGCCCAGCAATTCCTGCAGGGGCTCAACATTGAGATTCGGAGGAAGATGGTTACTGCTAATCTAACCACACATGCTGCAGTTCTGACCATTGCTCGTGATCATGAGATGGTCGAAGAGGAAGCGAAGGAGGAGCTTAGGCTAACAGCACCTGCGAGGCCCCCATCGACCCATGCTGGGCAAGTAGACGGCCACAGATGCACCGTCCTATTCAGCAGACTCAGTTTAAGAGGTCAAGACAACAACAGCAGGCCCTCCCGGTCTGCCACTTTTGTGGGAAGCCTGGACACATCAAGTTTGAGTGTCGAGGATTTTTAGGCCTTTGTCTGGTTTGTGGAGAGTCTGGACACATGGCTAGGAATTGCATGCATCATAAGACACGTGCTCCAGCTCCAGCTCCAGCTCCTTGTGCTGCCCCGACTGGGAACGCACCACGGTGTCCACCTCTACCTCCACAGCAGAGGATGTTTCAGCAAGCAAGGCAGTAACCACAACTGAAATGCCAGGCTTACACCATGACCGTCGAAGAGGCCGAGGCTATCGAAGAAGTGATCACAGGTATATTTCTTGCATAATTCGTAATTCATTGCTTTTATTAGCATTGGTTGCTTAGATTAGTGTTTGTAACCTAGGTGTCATACTAGTAGCTGGAAAACCCGCCCTCTCCTTGTTCGAATCAGGAGCATCACACTGCTTTCTAGCGAGTCGATTCGTTCGCACCCACACCATTCCTGTCAAACCTTTAGCATCTGGTTGGAACGTCAACACGGGTGGCGGACTAATAAAGTCAACACGTGGGTATCCTCAATGCCATGTAGTGATTTGTGGGAAGCATTGTTCCCTGACTTCATGATGATAGATATCCCAAACTTTGATGATGTATTAGGGATGGATTGGTTGGAAACTTTCCATGCCACCATCGACTGTTGTCAAAGGAGGGTAGTTTTCGAGATCCCTGAACATCCAAAGTTCGAGTTCATTAGTGGAAGCAGATTAGTAGGCCCATTGGAGTAGCAGCTACAATGGAAGCTGAACCTGATATACCAGAGGTGGTACGAGAGTTCTTGGATGTGTTTCCAGATGACGTTACAGGTTTTCCTCCGGATCGCACCCTCAAATTTTCCATTGAACTAATGCCAGGAGCTCAACCAAAGTCCATGGAACCATATCGTTTAGCACCATCTGAGCTAGAAGAATTGTGGACCCAACTAGATGAGCTTCTAAAGAAGGGATGGATACGACCCAGTGTATCTCCCTGGGGATCTCCTATATTGCTGGTGAAGAAGAAAGACGGATCCCTACATATGTGTGTCGACTACCGCGAGCTGAACAAAGTACCGTAAAGAACAAGTACCCTCTGCCGCGCATCTAAGATCTTTTCGATCAACTCGGGGGGTCAAGCATCTATCCGAAGCTGGATCTGAAGATAGGGTACCATCAAGTGAATGTGAAAGACGAAGATGTTCCCAAGACTGCATTCAGGACCAGATACAGACATTATGAGTACTTAGTAATCCCGTTTGGTGTGACCAATGCACCCACGGTATTTATGAGTCTCATAAACCAAGTATTGTATGAATACTTGGACAAGTTCGTAGTAGTCTACATCGACGAAATTCTCATCTAATCGAAGAATGCGGTGGAGCTTGCAGAGCATCTCAGGAAGGTTCTTGAGACCCTGAGAAGACACCAGCTTTATGCCAAACTTAGCAAGTGCGAGTTCTGGCTGAACGAGGTGGCGTTTCTAGGCCACGTAGTGTCCGGAGAAGGGATTGCTTTTGATCCTGAAAAAGTAGCCGATGTTCAAAGCTGGCCAGTCCCTCGAACGGTGACCAAGATTCAAAGCTTCTTGGGACTCGCTGGCTACTATCGGAGGTTCATCAAAGACTTCTCGAAGATCGCAAGAGCCATGACGTGATTGACGAAAAAGGATGTGGTGTTTGTTTGGTCAAAAGCATGTGAGGATGATTTTCGGGAGTTGAAGAAGAGTTTGACAACTACACCTATTTTGATCATTTCAGAACGATCAGGAGGATTCAAAGTCTTCTGTGATGCATCTGGTAAGGGACTTGGATGAGTGCTACATCAGCATGGTCGAGTCGTAGCATATGCATCTAGGCAAATGAAGATCCATGAGAAGAACTACCCCACACATTATCTTGAGTTGGCAGCAGTGATTTTTGCATTGAAGATTTGGAGGCATTTTCTGTTGGGAGAGCACGTGAATGTGTTCTCGGATCATAAGAGTCTCAAGTATCTCTTCACTCAGAAGGAGCTCAACATGCATCAGAGACGATGGATAGAGCACATGGCGGATTATGACATTGATCTTCAGTACCATCCTGGAAAAGTCAATGTCGTATCTGTTGCATTGAGTCGTCTACCAGCGGTGATGACCCTTACGACTCAATGAAGGTTGCAGCAAGAGATCCGGGACATGGGTATAGAAGTGATTCTACCAGGGATGACTGCATCTTTGATGGAAATGCATATCCAGTCGACCTTGGTAGAGAGGATCAAGTCTACTCAGATGGACGATGCGAAGCTGCGAAAGATCAAAGATCTGGTGATAGCAGGTCAGAGGCCAGAGTTTAAGATTCATGCAGATGGATCCTTGAGGTTTGAGGACATGATCTGTATACCGTCCAACGCCATTAGAGAGGATCTGTTGGAGGAAGCTCACAGCTCTCCTTACTATATACATCCTGGGGGTTCCAAGATGTATCAGGATCTGCGACAACATTACTGGTGGCATGTCATGAAGAGAAGCGTCGCACGGAGCGTAGCAAAGTGTATTGTATTCCAGTAGGTGAAGGCTAAACATCAGGGGAATGTCGGCCTATTATAGCCTTTGCCCATTCCGGAGTGGAAATGGCAGCATATCATGATGGACTTCGTGACTGGACTACCCAAGAGTACGAAGCAGACTGACGCTGTCTGGCTGATTGTAGATCGATTGACCAAGACGGCGCACTTCATTCCTTTCAGAGTAGGCCAGTCTACAGAAGTGTTGGCTAAGAAGTACATGGATGAGATTGTGAAGCTGCATGGAGTTCCTACCAGTATTGTCTCGGACAGAGACACCAGGTTCACATCTCGTTTCTGGAGGAGCCTTCAGGAGAGCTTGGGAACCCACTTGAGTTTTAGTACAGCTTACCATCCACAGACAAATGGTCAGTCAGAGCGTACTATACAGATACTGGAAGACATGTTGTCGGCATGTATGCTGGACTTTAAAGAATCATGGGAAGACCATCTCCATTTGGCAGAGTTTGCATACAACAACAGCTACCAGTCTAGCATCGGTATGGCATCTTTTGCGGCACTGTATGGGAGGAAGTGCTGATCCCCCTTGAGCTAGAATGAGGTAGGAGATCGAGAGTTGGTGGGGTCTTGAGCTAATCACAGAAGCCGTGGATGTGGTTCGGACCATCAGAGAGAAGCTGCAACTAGCTCAGGACAGGTACAAGCATTGGGTAGATGTGAAACGTCGACATCTGGAGTTTCAGCCTGGTGATCATGTTTTTCTGAAGATCTCACCCAACCGAGGATTGATTCGCTTTGGTCGGAGAGAAAAGCTTAGTCTCGATTCATTGGGCCTCTTGATATTAGGCGAAGTGGCCTACAAGCTTGCATAGCCCCTGCCTTAGAGGGAGTGCACAATGCGTTCCACATCTCGCAGTTGCGTCGTTGTGTGAGCAACCCTAGTCATGTCGTGGCCTATTCGGAGAGCGCAGTCCGTCCGGACTTGACATATGAGCAGCAACCAGTGGAGATCCTAGATCGACGCCAGAAAGTCTTCAGGAGCAGGACTATAGATCTAGTCAGGGTTATGTGGCGTCGCGACTTACCTGGTGAATCTACATAGGAGCGAGAGGACGAGATGCGAGAACGTTACCCCTACCTTTTCCCAGCCCTGTAGAGAATTTCGAAGACGGAATTATTCTAAGGAGGGTAGGATGTAACGACCTGAATTTTTAGGCATCTTTGATTGCACGTATTTACTGTAGTTGTTCGAGTGTTTCTATCCAAGCGTTTTCTTTTCTACGTGTTGACGCGATCACGACTTTGTCTTAAGAAATTTTTACCATAGCTTAACTAATTAATTTAGCTTATTACCAAATTACGTTTACTATTATTAATTACCTCTTATTATTAACTAACCTATTTCCCAACACACCCCTTCCACGTTTTTCTCGTCCCACAGCCCGATACCTCCCCCAAATACATTCAGTTCATTCCCCTAAAACGTTAGTCAAAATCTCACCCACTTTCATTAAATACTCTCATAATTACAGTATTATAGGTTTACACTTATTTAATCAAACCACTCTCACTTTCATCCTTAGGCACATCATCATCCCCATTTTTGTTCAAGCTTCCTGTAAACAATAACACCATCGACATCATTCCACCTCCTTCAACCCAACATCAAACACATTAACCAACCCAAAATCCTGCAACCCAAATCAAACACATTACTTCATCCCAAATCAAATCTCCAAACCAAAACCAATTCTGAAATTGAAGAAGAAAACAGCAAAATTGAAGCCCAAATCGTGAAATTGAACCTGAAATGCCCAAATTCAACCCCAATTCAACCCATTTTCGTTCTTCCTCTTCCCCCACCTCGAATCGTTGTGCCCCAACTCCTCAGGCTGCTACCCAACTAGCCTCGTGTACGCCTGCCGTCGCCTGGTCGTGCCTGACCCCGAAGCCTACCGCCGCTTTGCCCTAGCCTCCAGGCCGCCGGCCCCCTTGCGCAGCGCCGCGCGCAGCCCCCTTTGCCACCCGCCGTGCCCCCTTGCGCCGTCCCCAAGCCCCCTTGCGCCGCCCAGCCCCCTTTGAAGCTGCCCCTTGCGCCGCCCAGCCGCCCCTAGGCCGCATCCTCTTGATCCCCCTCCCCTGCTGCAAAGAGAAGCAAAAAAAATAAAATAAAAAAGAAAGGGGAAAGATAAGACAGCACAATAAAGAAAGGGAGATGTAATATTTATATAAGTTAAGTTATATATATGTGTGTATGTGTGTGTGGGGAAAATATGCTTTGCGTCTTTACTGAATCTCAGAAAAAAAGTACATGACTCTAGGATGGAAGAAGGATGTTTATAAAGCGGGGCGATAGCACATGCGCCATCGCCCAATTATATATATATATATATATATATATATATATATGGGTAAAGTGTTCCTAGGGTGACTCCTTAGATTAAATCTAAGGAGTCGCCCTCATTTTCCTCCATATCCCACAATTTTTTTGGATTTTATTTTTCATGGGGTTATTGTTCATATCATGGATGGTCAACATACCAAAAATCAAGGCATTCCAATACTTCTAGAACCCCCATCTACCCGTTGCAACTTCATGGGGTTTTCAACACGTTTTTAGACCGTTGAAGTTGCAACGGGTAGATGGGGGTTCTAAAAGTATTGGAATGCCTTGATTTTTGGTATGTTGACCATCCATGATATGAACAACAACCTCATGAAAAATAAAATCCAAAAAAATTGTGGGATATGGGGGGAAATGAGGGCGACTCCTTAGATTTAATCTAAGGAGTCACCCTATGAACACTTTACCATATATATATATATACTAGTCATAACCCGTGCCCGCGGGCACGGTTCATTTAAGATTTTTCCCCCGCGAAATCTGTGTTCCCCAAAAAAATATTTTCACGTCCAAATTTAAAAGAAAAACAAAGTAGCCTAAAAATATTTAGCGATACGGGCGCCTTCGACGCGGAACAACAAATTCGGCGTAGGCGCCTTCGGCGCGGAACAACAAATTCGACGCCGGCACCTTTGGCACTGGCAAAAATACGCCTTCGACGCAGACGCCTTCTGTTGGTTCAAAAATATATATTGCATGTGGATACACATACATGTAAATGTGTGCGTATTTATGGTGAAACAATTCTTTTAAACAATTATTTTAGGAGCATGTTGTGTTGTTACGATGCAACGTTTAGGTGGCTGCGGGCTCCATCGTGTGCACCATTACTCCACAGATATTACGAAAATAGCCTTGGCTTTAGCCATGAATGATCAAGGGACAATGGAGGTTCAGTGTGATGTGAGCACAGTGACGATGGAGGGGTTTTATAAAGGGTGGAAAGTGCATCAAATATGTGTATGCAGGTTACAACTTGACAAATGTCTCTTGGTTTTCCAGCTGGTTTTCAATCTCAGCCCGCATAAAACAATGGGACCTGCAATGTGCCTCTGCATATTCCGTCTCTTTGAGAAACGTGTGGGTATTAAAGCACAGCCTGGCTCTTTGATGAATGTGTGGGTATTAAAGGCTGATGCATTCAATTTCAAAAAAGCAATTTGTTCTCCCAACAAATTTTCTCCTAACCCAAAAAATTTCCCTCAAAAATTTGATGTGACATTGCCACATAGGATAAGTTCAAAAACAGCTCTCAATTGTAATATATATATATATATATATATATATATATATATATATATATATATATATATATATATATATATATATAGAGTCATTACCCGTGCCCATAGGGCACGGTTTATTTAATGGCTGAGTTTTTCTCCCCCACAAATTTCAAGTTCCCCCAAATTTCAAGTTTTCCCACAAAATTTCAAGTTTCCCCCCAAATTTAAGTTTTCCCCCAAAATTTAAGTCCCCCCAAAATTGTCATTACCACCAAGGACAAACTTGCCACGTAGGACAAAAGCTTTGTCCTAGTAGGATAAGATTCAAAATCTTCATAGAACTGGAAAAAAATTGGCCAGAAGGGGTGAGAATAAAAAGTGTGTGTGTGTGGGGAGGGTCCATTGGCAAAAATACAAAAACCGGGGTTGTATGTGCAAAATTCCACACCTCTTTTATCCCTCAAAATCTCATCTCTTATATTTTCTCTTATTCAATTTCCCTGTTTTATATAATAGATATCCAAATTCTCCTCAAATTCTCCTCAAAAATACAAAAACTATGGTTTATTTAAGATATTACTCCTCAAAATCGTAGATCACCTAATTTTGAACGAACAACAATAACTAAAGCATAATAATTGTTATTTAGTTCCACCAAAAATTTTAATTCCCCCAAAATTTTGTTCTCTCCAAATACAGTCCCTCCAAAAAAATTCCACAAAATTTTAGTAAATGCTTATACACCTCAATGTTGCATAGACATGCTTCCAATATTTATACATAGCAAAATGATGATACACATGTAAATGTTTTGTGCAGCTGATGCAATAAATCTGTAAACGTCAATGTTACAAAGCTTGATACTCTGCCGGCTTTGCAGCCTTATCCACCTACCTTGTCTCTTCCTGCTTCTTCATTAATTCAAACACCTAAAACCAGAAAAAAATTAACTTTGCCATCACAATTAAAACAATCCACAGATTTAAGCAAAAAATCAACTTTGCAAGAACAATTAAAACAATCCATAGATTTAAACAATCCACAGATTTAAACAACTATGCAATCACATTGAAAAGTCTCAAAAATGATTGAATTGGATGCATGGCTCAATAGATGGTATTAATCTGGAAATTTACTTTTCATACATGGTATTTAAGCCATGGATCAATACATGGTATGTACTCTGGAAAGAAATTGAAGTAAATTAATACCATGTATTGTATGCAGTATTCATGTACGAAAATTTGAAATTAATACCATGTATGGTATGCCATGATTCAAATTCAAAGAAATACATGGTATTCCATGCATCATGGAAACAGAAGATTAAATGTTAAAATAGCATGAAAAAATCAAAAAAAATCAATTAACTTCCCCAGGAATAGAAATAAGATCAAAACTTTACAACATATCTTGACAATGATTTCCATTTAACAATAACCCGACAATGAAATTGATCCTTCAATTTCGTCTCAAGAACGATTGAATTTTATGCATGGTTCAATAAATGGTATTAATCTGGAAATTTATTGTTCATACATAGTATTTAAGCCATGTATTTAAGCCGTGGATCAATACATGGTATGTCATATGAAAAGAAATTAAAGTAAATTAATACCTTGTATTGTATGCAGTATTTATGTACGAAAATTTGAAATTAATACCATGTATGGTATGCCATGATTCAAATTCAAATAAATACACGGTATGCCATGTATCATGGCTCAATATATGGTATTCTGGAAAGAAATCGTGGAGCAGTAGTAAATTTTGAATCATGGTTCAATACATGGTATATGACAATCTCTCACGACATTTCTGACCAAGATCAATTGTGGTAGAAGGGCAAGAGGAAGATCTCTGAGAATTTGCGGTTGAGGCTTCGAGATTACCTGTGGATCAGGGTTCTAATCTCTGAGATAATGCTTTCACCCCCAATTCCTAGCAAGTTAAATAATGAACAAACAAAAATATTACTAATTATACCTCATTCTTAATATACATTACTCAAAATTTTCACCCAAATGTGTAACTGTCATAACCTTTTCGCACAATTAAAAATGGGATCATTAAAAACAATCAAACCATAACACTCAAAATCAAGTTACAAACAGAAGAAAAAACCTCAATAATCTCAACAACCTCCCCTTAATATTCTCGACCTCCTCCTTGATCCTAACCCCGATCACCTTCCTAAACGCATGAGTCAGCGCATCGTTCTTTGAGATCTCGAGTGAGAACAACACCGAAGCAGAGGCAGTCGTAAAGGGCATCTCTTGGCCCATGGATTTAGTGAGGGGATGGCATTCTTGCATGTGGCAGGTTACCCGGCAAGTAGTACAGCTCGAGCTGGAGGATGAGGCCAGTGGCCTTGCTTGTTGACTGAGTGGGCATACATGAAGCATTCGAGGCCCAGGCTGCGGACGTGATCTTTTCCTGCTCGTATATTCTCCAATTTAACAAAAAAGATTCCTGCTTTTAATTTGGATTAATAAGTGCTTCATCGCCTCACAAGCTATACAACAAAAAACAGAAGGAAAATTTCTAACCTTCTCCATGTCGTGGCGAGGAATCTCATGCCGATGAAGCAAATCAACATCCAGAGAATTCTGTTCCAGTCCATCAAAAAATTAGACATTTCTCAACATATTTGGACAAAGATGAAATATTTTACACGAAAAAGGTTCAATAAATAAAAATGTAACCTTTGCTTCATTGTGGCAATGCCAGCAATCGAAAATTTCATTACAGCAAGGGGCCCTTATCCTGCACCTCCTATAATGTGTATAGCTGTGTATCAAAACATCAACATTATATCACCTGATCAAGAATTTTCATTATTAATAATTATACCAATCAGTAGATATCTTTGAAGCATGGAGAGGTACCCATATTATTCTGCTTCCAAATCCATCAAGCCCTTTCCTTGTTCAAAATCTGGCAGTAATACAACCTACACAAAATCTTTATTATGGATAGCTAAACATTGCTGGAAAGTAATGATTTAGATGACATTATTATCAAATCTACCATTTGATTCTACAAATTCTGTATTGAATAAACTTGCATTATTCAGTTGACATCATGTTGAATTCATATAGTAACTTTTGCCTTGCAGTTTGAGAAGGCAGCATCATCACTTATTAAGGTTGATGACTGGGATTTTCGAATAGTAATTATCGAATAGTAAGTGATCACAGGGAAAATTACTGGGAAAATAACGGGAAAATCACACAAAAGCAAGAAAAATGGGAAACATGAAACAAAGCCCAAATGACAGCACAAACAATGCTATTATTCGTTAAAATCTATTATTGTTAGTTGTTTTTGCTGGGCTCTTATCTGAGGCAACACATACAATGCTATTATTGAAATTTTGAGCCAACACATACAACACATGCAAAATTTTCCAATCAAAAAATGTCTTAGAAAAAATTCTCAAGCTACACAACCAATTTTAAGATAAAAATATGCCCCCCAAACCCAACAGACATAAAAAGACATGAGAATGTGCATATATATTGGGTTGTATAGTTTTGTTCTTGGGTTGGGCCAGTGGGGGTGGCAAGACCAAGATTATTTAGCATGACAGGTCACGCATGGCCACTGCAACCATAAAAAATATCGTAATACACTCATAGTAATGTTCACAATGACCATGCTGGGCATAAGGGATACAATGTTCATAATGTTCACAATCGTCCTGCATCATCAATGTTCACAATCCAAATATCATAATACACTCATAGTAATGTTCATAATGTTCACAAAGATCAAATCGAGATGATCCATCCTGCATCATCAAAGATGCATTCAAAGCTACGACACAAAATCGTCAGAGTAAATTCGAATACCAAATCTATGGACAGCCCAAATACACAATATAATACACCAAGGTTCCTTATATATTTCGATGGTAACTGAAGAGTAAAAATACATGCAGATGTTTTTAGCAATTGTAGGGAGTGCAGCTGCCACAATAACTGCCTTGTTCAAGAGTAAGCCATCCAAGCAAAGCTTGAACCATTATTCATGTCTGTCCTTCCAGTAGGCAGTTAAAGAACTAATTCATGCTAGGAACTACTAATTTTGATAAGAAATTTTAGCCTAAACATGCATGCATTCTAAATTATGATAGTCGATGAGATGTTATTGATGAGATATTATTATTCGGCTACATACAAAAACATGAATATAGTTTATAATAACATATGTGTACTACAATGGCTATTATGTTCGAAATGAAAAAAAAAACTTTTTCCCCCAATCCTTATAGTGATGCTACTATAATTGATTTCAACCTACAACAATTTCTATACAAAAATGTTGGCTTGATCACAAAAATCTGACTTACTGAAGATTATGTAAGGCATCTGTTCATTCTTCAGCACCGAAATCCATAGAAATCCATTGCTCTATGTAATTGTGAGGGAATTAGGTGACATGCTATATGCAATCATAGATTGCACCGGATAAGCAAAATTCTGTTACTGCAAAAAACATTTTCTACCATATGCTTAAACACAAATTAATCCTCGATAGTAACAATCGAATTAACAAACACTAACTAATTCCAGATAATAAATAAATTTGCCACATAAATAGAAACATCATCATCTTCAGTTCATAAACATATAAACCAAAATAAGATTTTCTAAGCCAGCAACTGTTTTTTAGTTCATCATAATCAGGAGTTTCAAATCATGAAATTAAACAATACAGATTGGGTGCAAAAGCCGAAAAGAAAACAACAAAGAGAAAACAATCAATATCACAGAATTGTCCCAAGCCGTCTAGTAATCAAGATCACAGAGTTGTTTTGCTCTGAATTAAACCCTATCGGTAAAAACCCATTTCAATATACCTCGATTCCTACTGTAAATAACTAAAAAAATTGATCTCAATAATCCAAATTCCATATTAACTTTTCAAAAAATAAAAATAAAAAGCTTTTCAAAAAGTTTCTAAATAGTAATAGCAAAAACACTTAGAAAAGTAGTCAGCTTGAATCGGACACAGCTTCAGACGAAATTAAGCGAAAGAGTTATCTCAATCAGTTATCAATAAATTCTGCTTACCTTTGTGATGGATAGTAGCGAGATGAAATCAAAATCGACCAAAGTTCTTGTTCAAACTCATGTTCTTCTTCTGATTCTGCTAATAATTCCTCCCACAACATTTTCTTTGATCACTAAAAATCGTTTTCTGTAAAATGAGAAAGAGAAATTTGAGTGGGCTCCTAGATGACAGCTGATGGCTTTTGGGTATGGGGATGCAAATAAAAATATCCAACATAAATAATGCAATATGAAATTTCCAATATTACAATAATGTTAACCCACATCTCTATTTAACCCACATGAAAAAAAATCCAACATGACAATAAAAACACACATATCCAAAATCCATGTTGCACTGTTTGATAGTTTTATCTCACATAATTTTGCTTTTAGCCTTTAACACAGCAGCCATATATGACTGCTTCCTTTTTGAAATTCATTCAAAATATCATAAAGAGGCATATTTGCTGGAACCCTGTTAAAATTTTCAGATAAGAAAACATAGTCATAGATAAGAAATTAGATAAGATGGTGAAATATGGAAACATTGGTATTCTTCTGATGGAAACAACACTAACAGTTGTCTCTGTCTTGGCACGAACAGTGAGAATGCTATTCACCTGGACTTTACCAGCAATGTCACAAAACATAAAAACGGTATTAAAACAATTTGTAATCTCACTCATGTGGGTTTAAGTGTACTTGATACGCACCAGAAGAATGCCAATGATGTTTTTGGGATTCCCTAAATAGACAGTAACTCGGCTGTGTCACTGAGCAAGATTTTTATCTATTACTTCCCTAAAGCGAAATAGAAACAAAGTTATTCAAAAGCAATAAGAGCGTTTGTAGCACGCTATTTTCCTGGTTGAATGCAGGTTTAGGCTACCCTAAGAACTGTGATCTACAAAGTACGAATTGTGAACAACTCAGCAATAAACCATGTTATACATGTTCTGCCTTATGTCAAATTATGCAATGACAGATCAATGGGAAAAACTGATAACTTGGGAAAAAATCTAGATGCAAGCTGGGATATAACCCCCAAAAAATTAAAAAAAAATGTTGGTTTGAATGTCAACAGTCTTATTTTGAATTGACTTCCAATGAGAATGTTAGCTCAACAGGGGTCAAGGCCTCCTCTGCAGTCTGTATAAGAATATATGAGGGATTTATTATTATGAAACAATAGTTGAAAATGGCATAATATCACAACAATGTATTTTCTGTGATTTCGATGAATTCCTCCCTGTAACTAAATCAGAGTACTAATATCAGATAATTTTGCTTCATATAAGACTACCATGCAAAAAACCTGTACTTAAATTTCAAACGTGACTACTGCCTACTGACGATCGAATTCTAGTACGAATGGACCCTTATTTTCTAAAAAAGGCTGGAGGAACTTCTGTCAAGTAGTAGTTTCCAATAAAACATTTTAGAAAATGCATACTATACCTGGCATATAAATATAATCATATGAGAAGAATCTAAATGGGAAATCATTGCCTAAAATATGTAACAACGCCAAAAGATCACATCCTTAGCAATGACAAATCAACTTAGAATGCCCAATACAAACCCAAAATCTAGACATTCAACCAAAACAAATGTAAAATTAAACATGCCTAAATCTTATAATCCATCATTACACACATTAAAGAAGAGTAATTGCATACATGATATAATAGCGCAAATATGCAATTTACTATAATATCATGTTCGATTGTAAATAAATGATGATTAAGATCAAACTCACGGCAAATGCCCTGAACACTTCCATCAAGAATGAACCAGCCCCATGTAGCTTCCGGATGCAGCTCTTTATCTGCCATATCCGCAAGCACATCTCCCGAGTAACAGTACACACTTGCATCCATTATCCACACCAAGTCCCAATTCCGAAAGTCTTGCAAAAAGCACAACAAAAATCCCAACATTCACAACAACAACCACTCCAAACTTGTGATCAAAAAGGCAAAATAAAGCCAAAGATGATGACCGCTGAATTAAGATGGAGATAGGGGAATACAACCAAAATACAACTAAAAACTGGAAAAGTGGCAACTTGGAAACCAACAAAAAATGGAGATGGCTATACCGAGTCCTGCAAATCGCCCCTCTATTCCATTACAGTTTAAGGGCTTTGTTAGGAAAAATATCAAACAGGTTATGTGCATGAAAATAGATAGAAAAATGATTAGTTCATTGTCTATTTGACCCCAAACAGGTTATATGAATGAATATTTTGGTTATTTAACCCCAAACAGGTTACTTGACCCCAAACCTAACTAAGAATCTATTTGCATGCAAATCGCCCCACCACACAACAGATAATCGACCCACTAACCATTTGATAACAGTAAATTTATAATCACCAAACCCCAATCCAAACTGGAAGAGGAGACGGGAACCTCATGTCCAATTGCAAAGGAGCATCTCGGGAGATCGGGGCCTTCGGTAATGGAGCATCCCGGGAGCATCTCAGCAATGGGGAAAGGCCATCACTTGGTTTTTGTGGGAGCATCGTGTTCCCCCTTCAAAGATCAGACAACAGCACTGGGGAAAGAGAGGTCCAAGGCCTGAGATGGGAGCTAGAGCTTTTGTGGGAGGAGATGAGAGGGCTTCAAAGAAACCATTGACATTTGCTTGAGCTACTGGGAGATCCAGAATTTTGGTGGTTTCCTCAAAAAATTAGGGCTTTGGGAGGATGAAGGCTTGAAATTGGTAGAAGAGGAAGAAGAGATGGAGGTCTGTGTGCAGGGCGAGGGTGGAAGAAAAAATCTCCACGAATTTGAAAAGGAGAGAGAGGAAGACGCAGCATTTGGGCGTGAGCATTTGGAAGATCACATCCTAATCTCCACGAATTTGGGCGGCAGGGTCTGTGAGTATTTTCCCACCTAATTTTCAATAACATATTTTTTAAATTTCAAACCAAATTTTTCCCCCAAAATACAAACTTTCCCCCCATTATTTCAATCTTTCTATTTCTCTTATCCAATTTCTCTTAACTTATCCAATTTCTCATATCTTATCTAATTTCTCTTATCTTATCCAACAACTCTTAACAACATCCCTCACATATACCCAATTTCTCATCTCTTATCAAAAAATCTTATCCAAAAACCCATGATAACATCCCTGTTTTATAATATATATATATATATATATATAAAATAAAAGAGGGATGCTATCAAGAGAAATTGGACAAGAGATATTGGATAAGAGATATCTATATTATAAAAGAGGGATGTTATCAAGAGAAATTGGACAAGAGAAATTGGATAAGAGAAATTGGATAAGAGATATCTATATTATAAAAGAGGGATGTTATCAAGAGAAATTGGACAAGAGAAATTGGACAAGAGATATTGGATAAGAGATATCTATATTATAAAAGAGGGATGTTATCAAGAGAAATTGGATAAGAGATATTGGACAAGAGAAATTGGATAAGAGATATCTATATTATAAAAGAGGGATGTTATCAAGAGAAATTGGATAAGAGATATTGGAAAAGAGAAATTGGATAAGAGATATCTATATTATAAAAGAGGGATGTTATCAAGAGAAATTGGATAAGAGAAATTGGAAAAGAGAAATTGGATAAGAGATATCTATATTATAAAAGAGGGATGTTATCAAGAGAAATTGGATAAGAGATATTGGACAAGAGAAATTGGATAAGAGATATCTATATTATAAAAGAGGGATGTTATCAAGAGAAATTGGATAAGAGATATTGGAAAAGAGAAATTGGATAAGAGATATCTATATTATAAAAGAGGGATGTTATCAAGAGAAATTGGATAAGAGATATTGGAAAAGATAAATTGGATAAGAGATATCTATATTATAAAAGAGGGATGTTATCAAGAGAAATTGGATAAGAGATATTGGACATGAGAAATTGGATAAGAGATATCTAGCTATATTATAAAAGAGGGATGTTATCAAGAGAAATTGGATTAGAGATATTGGACAAGATAAATTGGATAAGAGATATCTATATTATAAAAGAGGGATGTTATCAAGAGAAATTGAATAAGAGATATTGGACAAGAGAAATTGGATAAGAGTGATGTTATCAAGAGAAATTGGATAAGAGATATCTATATTACAAACGAGAGATGTTATCAAGAGAAATTGGATAAGAGATATTGGACAAGAGAAATTGGATAAGGGATATCTATTATATAAAAGACGGATGTTATCAAGAGAAATTGATAAGAGAATTTGGACATGAGAAATTGGATAAGAGAATTTGGATATCTATTATATAAAACAGGGAAATTGAATAAGAGAAAATATAAGAGATGAGATTTTGAGGGATAAAAGAGGAGGTGGGGAATTTTGCACATACAACCCCGGTTTTTGTATTTTTGCCTATGGACCCTCCCCACACACACACCCACACTTTTTATTCTCACCCCTTCCGGCCATTTTTTTTCCAGTTCTATGAAGATTTTGAATCTTATCCTACTAGGACAAAGCTTTGTCCTACGTGGCAAGTTTGTCCTAGGTGGTAATGACAATTTTGGGGGGACTTAAATTTTGGGGGAAAACTTAAATTTGGGGGGAAACTTGAAATTTTGTGGGAAAACTTGAAATTTGTGGGAACTTGAAATTTGTGGGGGAGAAAAACTCAGCCATTAAATAAACCGTGCCCTATGGGCACGGGTAATGACTAGTGTGTGTGTGTGTGTGTGTATATATATATATATATATATATATATATATATATATATGAGGGAAATGTGCCTAAGAATGACCTCAGGTAGAGATACCTGAGCACACCCCCGCTGTTCGGGGTTTGTGAGTATTTTTTTTTGAAATTTGTTTTTGCAGTAGGTAGATATACTTGTTATGTAGCTCCCCACAAAATTTCAGCTCGATCCGACACCGTTTTAGCCTCCGTTCATCGATTTCAAAAACGTTGCGCAAAACTGTCCAGAATTTGGACAGTTTTGCGCAACGTTTTTGAAATCGATGAACGTAGGCTCAAACGGTGTCGGATCGAGCTGAAATTTTGTGGGGAGCTACATAACAAGTATATCTACCTACTGCAAAAAGAAATTTCAAAAAAAATACTCACAAACCCCGAACAGCGGGGGTGTGCTCAGGTATCTCTACCCGAGGTCATTCTTAGGTACATTTTTTGCTATATATATATATATATATATATATATATATATATATATATATATATATATATATATATATATATATATATATATATATATATATATATATATATATATATATGGTAAAAGGGATCTAGGGTGCATCCTTAGATTCAATCTATGGAGGCGCCCCTATTTTCTCACATCTTCCATACTTATTTTTGAAATTTTTTTCAAGGGTTTGTTATTCACCTCATTGATGATCAACATATCAAATTTCAAGGGATTTCAATACTTTTTGAGCCCTCATCTACCCCTTGCAACTTCATGGGGTTTTAAGCACGTTTTCATACCGTTGAAGTTGCAAGGGGTAGATGAGGGCTCAAAAAGGATTGAAATCCCTTGAAATTTGGTATGTTGATAATCCATGAGGTGAAAAACAAACCCATGAAAAAAAATTCCAAAAAATATTGTGGGTGATGGGGGAAAATGTGGGCGCCTCCTTAGATTGAATCTAAGGAGGCACCCTAGATACCTTTTACCCATATATATATAAATATATATATATATATATATATATATATATATATATATATATATATATATATATATATATATGTATATATATATGTAAGGTTATGTTAGTTAATTAGTTAATAAGTTAAGTTAATATAAGTTTTTTGATATAAAGTTATTTTATAAGTTAATTATAAGTTAATATTTTATAACCTATATTAGTTTTATAAGCTAAGTTTCTAAAGAATTAGTTTATAATAAAATAAAAAGTTACATTTATCAACTTAGTTATAAAGTTTTATTATAAGTAAGCTATCTTTATTAAATAGTTAAGTTAGTTAGTTATATAAGTAAGTTAATAACTTAGTTATATTTTATCCTATAAAGTTTTATTATTAGTTGTATGGCTAACTTGCCATGTAACATATGTGAACCAGGTACCCCTACCCTTGATCAAAACATGCCTGTCACTACAAGACAAATCGGTAACTCTTCGTAATCTTGCCATGGGCTTTAATTTAAAAACAAATGCATGCTAAAATTAGTTTCATTTTCATTTCACTAGCAATTGATCTATTGAACAGTTAACTAGTCTTGACAATCTGCACAGTATCGTGGAAGCTTGATTTTTTTGAACAGTTACGTAAAAATGTGTAACTCTAGATAAATAATTCCTAACTTGTAATTACGGTAACACCACAGACATTGGGTTTGGGGTAACTTATAATAGCGAGGGTGCGAGAGCGACTAGTCCAGGCCTTGTTGTCAACGTGTGGGTTCTAGAAACTCATCATAGTAGCCGGTGACAACCATCACAGATCGCAGATTATTGCTCAGTTCTTATAGAATGGTTCGCCCGGGTAGCACCCGGCAAGAGGTGGACTCTTGGTTGCTTATTGTACCCCGCATTATAAGTCACGGTCTAGGTACGACTCAGTTAGACTCTCGTAAAATGGACTCTTTTAATAAAGTACTTTTAATTGCTGGATATTGCTTATAATTGTAAATTGCAAGTTACATTTCTGCTCTATTTCCTTATCATCATTGTTCGCACTTTTACTTCTTTTCTCCTTAGACTGCCATGCTTGTCCTTTGTATTAATCTCCATGATTAGAGATACTTTGAGTTACGTCTGATCCT
This sequence comes from Scilla litardierei, assembly GCA_030789695.1. Lineage (NCBI taxonomy): Eukaryota > Viridiplantae > Streptophyta > Magnoliopsida > Asparagales > Asparagaceae > Scilla > Scilla litardierei. The sequence goes on along the minus strand of CM061142.1, from coordinate 714,720,495 downwards.
GGCGACCCTTCTCTTTGTGGTGGACCCACCAGATATTTCACAGGTCGAAGAAGTTGCACCAGAGACTGCAGACGCTGAGTTTGCTGTAGAGTTTGACCAGGAGGACGCTGGTTACTAAGTGTGAGTGTGAGAGAGTTTTAGTATTTGATGTATCAGAGTGGCTTGATGTGTATTTGTATTCGATTGTATTTCCTTTTCTGTACGTTACTGATTATAATAAGGTTGTAAACCATTTTCATTATGAGTATTTTGGCGTATTTCTGCAACAGAGCATGTATTGACTTTATTAGTGCCTATCAGGACTTGCGCATGTTTCAAACAGTAATGGGCCCCGAGAGTGGGTCGTTACAGACATTTTGCATATTTTTCTGAGTTTCGAGCTATTTTTTACATTTTATGGAACATATGGCTCGTTTTATTAAATGATATGAGTTTTATAGCCTAAGTTTGTCTTATCTTATTTTTCAGTTGAAGATGACAATCTCCCAATTCAAACAGACATTTTTGTATATTTCTGAGCTGTGGGTTATTTTCTATATTTTATGGAAGATATGAATCTTTTTATTAAATGATGGGATTTTTATAGCCTCAGTTTGGTTTCTCTTATTTTTTAGTTGAAGATGGCGATCTCTTGTTTCCAACGGACACTATTGCGGATTTTTCTGACTTCGACCCTATTTTCTATATTTTCTAGAAGATATGGATCTTTTTATTAAATAATATTAGTTTGAGGCCTAATTTTGTCTTCTCTTATTTTTTTCGTCGAAGAGGGCGATCTCTCGATTCCAACGAACCTTTTGCAAACTTTTCTTAGCTCCAGGCAAATTTCTACATTTTTTGTAAGACATGGATCTTTATATTAAATGATATAATTTTTATAGCCTAATTTTTTCTTCTCTTATTTTTAGTTAAAGTTGGCGATCTTCCGGTTCAAACAGAAATTTTAAGGATTTTTCTGAGATCTGGGGTATTTTCTACATTTTTTAAAAGATATGAATCATTTTATTAAATTATCTCTTATTTTTCCATTAAAGATGGCGATCTCACGGTTCTAACAGACATTTTTGCGGATTTTTTCTGATTTCGGGACTATTTTCTACATTTTATTGAAGATATGAATTTTTAATTCAATGATATGATTTTTATCGCCTAATTTGTCTTTTCTGATTTTTTTAGTTAAAAATGTCAATCTCTTGGTTCTAACAGAAATTTTTACAGATTTTTCTTAACTCTAGGCTATTTTTAACAATTTCTGTAAGATATGACTCTTTATATTAAGTGATATGATTTTTATGGCCTAATTTTGTCTTCTCTTATTTTTCCGTTGAAGATGGCAAACTCACGGTTCCAACCGACATTTTAGATTTTTATTAGCTATGGGATATTTTCTTCGATTTCTATAAGATATGAATATTTATATTAAATAATATGATTTTTATAGCCTAATTTTATCTTCTCTTATTTTTCAATTGAATATGGTGATCTCCCAGTTCCAACAGGCATTTTTGCGTATTTTTCTGAGATCTGGGCTATGTTCTGCATTTTCTAAAAAATATGGGTCATTTTATTAAATGATATAATTTTTTTGCCTAATTTTACTGTCTCTTATTTATCTGTTAAAGATGGCAATCTACCAGTTCCAACAGACATTTTTGCGTATAAGCTTGGATTTATTTTCTACATTTTACTGAAGGTATGGATCTTTTTTAAATAGTATAATTTTGTAGCGTAATTTTGTCTTCTCTTGTTATTCGGTTAAGTATGGTGATCTGCCGGTTCTAACAAACATTTTTGCGGATTTTTCTGAACTCGGGACGATTTTTCTACAATTTTCGTAAAGATGATACGATTTTTGGCCTAATTTTGTCTTTATTTACTTTTTCGTTGAAGATGGCGATCTCCTTGTTATAACAGATATTTTTACGGATTTTTATAAGCACCAGGCTGTTTTCTATGTTTTTGTATGATAAGAATCTTTTTATTAAATGATATGAATTTTATAGCATAAGTTTCTCTTTCCTTATTTTTCAGTTGAAGATGGTGATCTCCAGGCTTCAAAGGATATTTTTGCTGATTTCTCTCATCTCGGGGCTATTTTCTACATTTTCTAGAAGATATGTTTCTTTTTATTGAATGATATGATTTTTGGCCTAATTTTGTCGTCTCTTATTTTTCAGATGAAGATGGCGATCTCCGGGTTCCAAAAGACATTTTTGCGGATTTTTCTGATCTACAGACTATTTTCTATATTGTCTGTAAGATATGTATCTTTATATTAAATGATATGATTTTTATAACCTAATTTTGTCTTCCCTTATTTTTCAGTTGAAGATGGAGATCTCCCGGTTATAATGGACATTGTCTGCTGATTTTTCTGTGCTCAATGTTATTTTCTTTATTTTATTGAATAGGTGGATATTTTTATCAAATGAAATACTTTTTGTAGTCTAATTTTGTCTTCTCTTATTCTTCAGTTGAAGATGACGATCTTTCGATTCTAACAGACATTTTTGCAGATTTTTTGAGCACAGGGCTATTTTTCTATATTTTCTCGAAGAAATGGATCTTTTTATTAAATGATATGATTTTTGTCCTAATTTTGCCTTCTCTTATTTTTTTTGTTGAAGATGGCGATCTCCCGGTTTTAACGGACATTTTTGCGGGATTTTTCCAAGCTCCGCGATTTTTTATATATTTTCTGTAATATGTGAATCTTTATATTAAATCTTATGATTTTTATAGCCTAAGTTTATCTTCTTTTATCTTTAAGTTGAAGATGGCAAGTCAACAGAAATAAGAGAAGACAAAATTCGGAACCAGGAAATTGCCATGTTCAACTTTAAAATTATCCGTGGTTACCAAGATATCGCCATCTTCAACTGATAAGATTTTTATATATCATTTTCTTAGCTTCGTACTATTTTCTACATTTTATGAAAGATATGAATCTTTTTATTAATTGATATGATTTTTATAGCCTAAATTTGTCTTTTCTTATTTCCAGTTGAAGATGGCAATCTTTTTATTAAATGATATGATTTTTGGGCCTAATTTTGTCTACTCTTATATTCTAGTTGAAGATGGCGATCTCCTGGTTCCGACGGATATTTTTGCGGATTTTTCTGAGCTCCAGGCTATTTTCTAAATTTTTTTGGAAGATATGGATTTTTATATTAAATGATATGATTTTTATAGCCTAATTTTGTCGTCCCTTATTTTTCAGTTGAAGATGGTAATTTTTCGGTTCAAACGGATATTTTTGCGGCGTTTCTGAGATCGTTGCTATTTTTCTACATTTTCGGGAAGTTATAGTTCTTTTTATTAAATGATATGATTTTTAGGCCTAAATTTGTCTTTTCTTATTTTTTTTCATTGAAGATGGCGATCGCCCAATTCCAACGGACATTTTTGCGGATTTTTCTAAGCTTTGGGCTATTTCTTAAATTAACTATAAGATGTGAATTGTTATATTAAATGATATGATTTTTAGAGCCTAATTTTTTGTCTTCTCTGATTTTTCAGTTGAAGATGTCGATCTCCTGGTTCCAACGGCCATTTTTGCGGATTTTTCTAAACTTGGAACTATTTTCTACAGCTTATTGAAGATATGAAACTTTTTATTAATGATATGATTTTTTGCCTAATTTTGCTTTCTCTTTTTTTCTAGTTGATGATGGCGTCTTTGGTATTAAATGATATGATTTTTGACATTATTTTGTATTCTATTATATTTCGGTTAAAGATGGCGTTCTCCCGGTTCCAACAGACATTTTTGCGGATTTTTCTGAACTCCAGGCTATTTTTCACATTTTCTGGAAGATATGAATCATTTTATTAAATGCTATTAGAGAAGGCAAAATTAGGCCAAAAAATGTCCGTTGAAACTGAGAAATCGCCATCTTCAACTGAAATATAATAGAAGACAAAATTCGAAATCGAGAAGTCGCCATCTTCATCTATAAAAATCAAGGTTCTAAAAAACTCGCCACGGCGACACCATGGTGCGCCATGGCGGCAAGGCTCGACCCCCCATGCCCCGTTAATGCCGATGTAGGATGTTTGAGGCAGCACGCTTCCATGGCGCACCATGGCGACACAAGGCACACCACAAAAACATAAGGTGTGCCACAAAAAACGAAAAAAATAAAAAAAATGGTACCGGGTCCGCATTATCGGGCTAAGAGAACCCGACCCGTTCTCTATTATTTGAGGCTTTTCAGCCTGACCGTAACCGCTCGCATTATTAGAGCATTATATCGATTCGATTCACCTTTGACGATCGATTCCTCTAGACCTCCTTCTGAGCGGCATCTGTGTCACCGACCGCCCTCGTCTCCACCATCAGGCCGACGGCCGACGGGTCTCCGATCACGGCCACATCAGCACCGCTCGCACTGACCTCGATGACATCAACTCCCTCCATCGCGTCTAGCGATTCTGGCCGGAGATTTCTGCGTCTTCTTCGTCATCGATCGGCGATCTCAAAGGTAAACTTGAAAATTTTCAAACTTGGGAAGGTGTATTGCTTAAAAATGTCACCGTTTGAGCTGTTCATGATGTATCAATATTATTCCTTTTTTTGGCTTTAGACAGCACTTGTGAACAAAGTTTATTCAAGAAGTTGAACTAGAAATTGCCAAAAATCAATGTTCCTTCAAGTATCAACAAATTTCATTCAGATTCAATTATCCAAACAGCTTTAACAACTATGTTAATCGAGTGCTTTGATATTTATGACGTATTGAGGTCACATGCTTTTTAGTTATGTAAACAATTGCTTTTTAGTAAAGAACACTTTAGTTAATTGTAAGCACACATCTCAATGTAGATGGAATGCTATGGATTTGGTAGGATTTGGAAACTAATCCATCTAAGTGGAGCAAAGTCTACAGTATATATATATACTAGTCATAACCCGTGCCCGCGGGCACGGTTCATTTAAGATTTTCCCCCGCGAAATCTTTGTTCTCCGAAAAATTATTTACACAGCCAAAATTTAAAAGAACAACAAATTAGGGTAAAAATATTTAGCGACACGGGCGCATTTGGCATGGAATACAAATTCGGCATGGGAGCCTTCGGCGTAGAACACCAAATTAGCGTAGAACAACAAATTCGACGTGGGTGCCTTTGGCACGGAACAACAAATTAGCGCGGGCGCCTTCGACGCGGAACAACAAATTAGCGTTAAAAATTTAGCAAGGCGCCATCGGTGCTGACCCCATTGGTGCGGGCGCCTTCGACACAGAACAACAAATTAGGTTCGGCTCACTCGGACCGCACCGTGGTGGGAAAATGCGGGGCTATGTGCTGCACGGAGGGGCAAAATCACGTCGTCGCATGGCCCAAATCGATTCCACTCCGTCGGGCTTGCTCGGACCGCACCGCGATGGGAAAATGCGGTGCTACATATGGACCGGTGGAGCAAAATCCCGCCAACGCATGGTCCGCATCGACGACAGACTACTGCATGGCCTGAAACGACCATGGAATTGCACTGCTATGACCCGTGCGGTGGGGAAAAATCCCACTGCTGCATGGCCCGAATCGACGATGGACCACCGCATGGCCCGAATCGACGATGGACCGCCGCATGGCCAGAATCGACGACGGACCACCGGGCACGTGCCGACGGTGGGGAAATGAGGGGCTACAGCCTATGCGATGGGGCAAAATCCCACCACCACATGGCCCGAATCGACGATGAACCACTGGGCGCGTGCCGACGGTGGGGAAATGGGAGGCCATGGCTCGTTCGGTGGGACAAAATCCCGCGGTTGTCTGGCCCGAATCGACGATGGACCGCCGCATGGCCCGAATCGACGATGGACCGTCGGGTGCATGCCGACTGTGGGAAAATACGGGACGGCACCTGTGTGGGTGCCTTCGACGCGGAACAACAAATTAGCGACACGGGCACCTTCAGTGGAAGCAACACGGGTGCCAACAAATTAGTTCCTCCTAAGATTTAGTTACGTCCATATTTAGTTTCCCCCAAAAGTTCAGAATTTTCCCCTAAAATCTTCACAAACCCAAATCCTAACCGTTGATTCCTCAAGATTAAATCCCAAGGGCACTGTTCATTTAAAATACCACGCTCAAAATCTTAGATCCCCTAAGTTTAAACAAATAAAAATAAGTCAAGTGTAATAATTGTTATTTAATTTCCCCAAAAATTTTAGGTCCCCTCAAAATTTAGTTCCCACCAGAGAATTTAATTTCCCTAAAAATTTAATTCCCTCAAGGTTCGGGCACGATTCATTTAGAATATTGCCTCCTCATAATCTTTGATCCCCAAGGATGTATGAAGTCATATAAGCCAAGTGAGCTTGGTCCCAACAGTCATCGTTTTATCTTACTTACCAGAATTAGGGTCTAAAGTCTCAACTCCCACACAATTTCTGATCGTATCTTTCCTTGTTTCTTCATCATTTATAGAACACAATGAGTTTGAGCATTCTAACAATAATGAAAGACTTGTTTCAAAATATTTTAGCGATTTTGTTATAATTTCACTTATCTTATATTCATGGAGAATATGAATAAAACACTCACTATTACATATTTGCTGGATATGATTTACCTTACTATTAAATGTAATAAACTTGATATCAAAAGTGTATTTTGTAGCAACACTTTTGTCATTAAAATGTGTCTTGATTACCAGATCTTTTGGGTGGTTTAAATTTATAGGTTTAAAACCTTTTGCATTATAAATGTACTACTTGCTTGATATATTTTCATAGTGGGTGTTTTAACAAAATCACAATTGATGTCCATGTCAATCACAATTGATGCAGTAGCTTATACAGCCCATTAATGCAATGACTCAACTGCAATAATTTTGGAATCTAAGAGCAGCCCCATTGAACTTTTCACCAGCAAGAGTGAAGCATGCAAGAGTAGTCACTTTCATCCTTCGCAACTCATCTATGTCCACGATACATTGCTTGGGGACCTACATGTGCACACATACATTACTTCTCATTGTAATCGCACATTTGTAGCAACCCACATAACTTCAATATTTTAGCTCTCCTCAAATATCAGGCAATCATACAATGTTAAGAATCAAAGTCAAGAAGCAGAATTTTCCCTCACCTCATTTTTCCTCAAATTATCAAGGAAGATTTAAAGGACAAAATGAATTAACAACATTGACAGGCAAAAGACCTAAAAGGAGAAATTGACAAAATAGCTCAATAATAAAGAATCGAAGTGTTTCCATCTTATGGCTCTGCATCCAAATAGGTATGACCTTCCATCATTCCATGTCATAATAAACCTTATAATGCCAATATAATGTGGATCTTGTCTCAAGCACCAAGAAGAAAATGTAAACGGTGGGTGGTTTTCAAGCTGTATACTCCTTGAGATAAGCAATAAGATCTGCATAATCTTGCGGCTTCTTCAGACCAGGGAAAACCATCTTAGTTCCAAGAATATACTGAACCAATAACATTAAAAAAGTGTGAAATGAAACACCAAAATTGAACAAAATCATCATGCTTTCACAAAGAAATTGACAGAATTAACACAAAGAAATTGACAGAATTAACTGAAGACTGTGAATAGGAAGAGGAAAGGTCACTGACAAATTTCAAACAAAAGTAACATCCAAAATATGACAATGTGTATCTGTCTTTGTTAATGATAGTGCCCAAATTAGTTTGTCCCTAATTCTGTAAGTTATACACATTATGTGACAATTTTATCAGGAAAAGCGATATTGACAGAATTAGTTTGTCCCTAATTCTGGCATAACACATGCCCATATGAAGCAGAACATTCAAAATCTTTAACTCGAAAATGTAAACTACATTCAAAAATTTTCCCCTTAAAAATTTCAACCTTAGTCAAAATCTCACTCTCCCAACATTTGCAGTCATATTCAAAATCTTACCATCCAAAATTTCGAACCCATTCATAATCTTCAACAACAACTTTGCAAGCCCACTCAAAATCTTCTCCCCCAAAATTTTTAACATAACCAAAATCTTCGATCCCTAAAATTTCAATCATAACCAACTGTCCCCTAAGATTTCCCTCTACCAAAACTATGAATATATAAATACTTGGCATTCAAAGTCTTATTGCATGTAAATACACTATTACTTTTGTACATCTTAGTAAAATAATTAGAACAATAAAGTTAAATCAAATCACACTCAATTCCATACAAATACTATGAATATATTTCTGCAATAATACTCTCAAAATGACCCGACTAATAGACTTATATACATAAGTAATTGAACTCCATATAATCATCTATTTGCATATATGAAATCACCCATAATTTACTATAAACTGACAATCTAATTATCAAGAGATAAAAGTAGAAAGTGATATCACTTAATATTAAAAAATAACTTTAAAAAAGAAAAGAGGACTCGTGCAGGGAACATGCAAACCAAAACCACACCTAACAAGCAATTAACAATCAAATCCTAGCCTAGCAAACAATCATGAGCAAGCAACCAATATAATCAAAATCAAACTAACTAAGGAAGATAAATAGCTAGAATGAGCGTTACCTGCAATAACTTCATCCACGGCCATGCTCTCCTCCTCAGTCATCAGAAAGGCCTGCCCTCTCGGCGGAACAGCCTGCCGAAAGGCCTGTCTCTGTGGAACAAGGGGCGCTCCACGTCCAACGGGCACAGGAGCTCGCTGCTGCAACGGCTGTGCTGCAATAGGAGCCCGCCAAGGCTGTCGCGACTTCGGACACTCCCGGATGGTGTGGGCAGGATCTCCGCAGAAAATGCACTGTCCTAGAAACCTCCTACACTGATCCCTGAGGTGTCCAGTCTTACCACAGAAATGGCAAGTCTTCAGAATAGGCCCTCCTGGCCTCTTGAACTGCACCGGATGATTAGGCTTGAAACCAGGCCTAACCACCGCCCTGGCCTGCTCCATAGGCCTCTTCCCAGCTCCGGAAACATGTCCCTTCCTCTGATTCAAATTTAACTCTTACCGCCTCGCAGCAATCAGAACCTTCTGATATTATGTCTCCAAGTCAGAAGAGGTCACAAAGCTCTGAAGCTCCAAGGCAAGTCCCTGGAGAAATCGCTGAGCTTTCTCATCGGCATCCTGCACCATCTTAGGTGCAAACCGACTGAGCCTCGTGAACTCCTGGTGGTACTGATCCACCGACAAGCTTCCCTGCTTCAGATCTATAAAGCGCTGCAGCATCACCTGCCGAGCAGCCTTCGGGAAGAACTCTCCATCGAATCTGGACTTGAAGGTAGCCCAGACGATCGGCTCCACCAGCATCTTCTCTTCAGCATCCCACCAATTCCTGGCGTTATCCTTCAGCTGCCTCTTAGCCAGATCAACCCATCCAGCCGGGTTAATCTTCGCCATTGCCAAGTTATCCTCAATGTTCCTTATCCACTCGTCGGCAGCCAGAGGACCCTCAGAACCATCAAAATATGCGGGACCCAGCTCCCGAAATTGCTTCGCTCCTGGCTCAGAGCGAGGGGCATCCGGAAGAGCCCGGGCAGCTCGAGCAAGCGGAGCATTCTGGACTTGCAGAAGCACGCCCTGCTGCACTTGCATCATCTGGAGCATCATCCGCATCATCTCACCGCTGGGGGGTTCCCGCTCAGGCTCCTCATCATGAGGGATCGCGCCACCACCACCACCACGGGTGAATCGTCTTCCTGCCATCTAGTGACACAGAAAACGAATCAAATTAGACTCATAGCTTATGACTCGGACGTCGAACTTAATTTATTGGACATTCTAATGTTATTATCGCTATTCCAAAAATCGCAGTTACAGAGGGACTTGCATGGGCCACCAACAAAACCTGTCACGACCCGCTTCCCTAAAATGGAGGCGAGACGTGAAAAGGTCCGCACGGGAGTGGAGCTGTGAAGCCACAAACCCGATAAGCGTCAATAATACATAAGCAGGTCCCTGTAACCACGACAGAATAACAATAATAACACAAGTAGAGACTGAAATAAAATTCCACATCTAAAAAATTGTCCAACATCAACAAAAGTCCAACATCCAGAAAAGCCACCAGGCTAAAAGAAAAGAGTCTAAAGGCCCAGAACAAGGCCAACAAAAACTGCAACAACAACAAGTATGGGTGCTACGCACCGATAACAAAACAACTGTCTAATAAAAGTAAAACACAACGAAGACACTAGGACTGGTCCCCAGTGTCCACGTACTCCCCGTCAAACACAAGCACGGGCTCGGCGTCAGCAAACACCTCGTCCTCAACAAGTAACTCAGGCTCGGGCTCTAACATGTGTCACCCAAAAGAGAAAAGGGGCACATGTCAGCAAGTCGAAAGACTTGTGCAAGGAAACGGGAATAATGGTGAACTAGCAACCTAGCAATTAAAACATGGTGCATGGCAAGTAAAGTACGGTGGTAACAAGTAAGGTAAAGGAGAGTACACGTGGCAAGTATCAAGTGGTAGGGGTGACATGTAATGTCAAGTAACAACTAAGGTACAAGGGATCACTCAACTAGTGCCCTATTGCCCGCAGGCTGTGTTCAAGTATCGAGTACAAGGGGTCACTCAACGAGTGCCCTATTGCCCGCAGGCTGTGATGAGCTCGTCTTCTGGAACACGAGCCAGAAAGTGTATTTGATAAGTATGGCGTAGGGGTGCACCTAGCCGGAACAAGTAACACTAGTATGTAGCGATGCTACGCAATCACGATGAGTATTCAAGCATGCAATGACATGAGCAGATAATTCGCATACCGTTACTTAAATTAAACGTGACAGGCGAAATGCAATGACATGAACATATTCGCGTACCGTTAATTAAAGTAAACATGGCAGGCGAAATGCAATGACATGAACATATTCGCGTACCGTTAATTAAATTAAACATGGCAGGCGAAATGCAATGACACGAACATATTCGTGTACCGTTAAGGAAAGTAAACGTGACATACAAGCATGATGAGGGTGACGGACCGAGCTTCGTTGTCAAGCTAGGTCAAAGGCGTCTAGACGGCTATCCTTTCACCGTCTAGTCTCTTTTACGCTAAAGCAAGGTAAATGGCCTAAGACATGGCCCAAATCGAGAGATGCAAGTTTCACTTGCCTAGCACCGGGGATGGCGACTACTTCGTCACACGGATGCCAATCTATGGGGAAATCACTGTTATGGGGGAACAACCATCAAACAACATGAAATTTATTAGGGTTTCATAAAAATACCAATAGACTATGAAAACATAGAGGAATCGATTTCTTACCAAGAGGAGACGGGAAGAACACTCCGGGGAACCCTAGGATCAGATCTGGAAAAGATTGGAGAAGTTTGGGGAAACTAGGGTTTTGGGGGATTTGGGGATTTTGATGGGTTTGGGTGAGATTTTGGGGAAGATGAGAGGTGGATGGAGTGAATGGTTGGATTGGATGATGATTCTAGGGCTTGGAATGGAGAAATGAAGCTTGGAGGAAGATGGGGGCTGAAGGGGGAAATTTTTAGGGTTTTGGGTCGTGTTGGAGAAGAAGAAGTCGTTTGGGTTGGGTATAAATAGGTTGAGCTGGCGGCTGCCCAGAAATTAGGGTTTTAACACTGGTTAGTCGGTCAAAGAGCAACCACTGACCGACTAGTTTGGCAACTAGTCGGTCGGTCGACCAACGCAGACCGACTAAGTGCAAACAGTAACTCCTGAACGAAAATAGGATTCTAGAGTTAGTCGGTCCATGAACAAATACTGACCGACTAGTTTTACATCTAGTCGGTCGATGAACGTTCTTAGACCGACTAAGAGTAAACAGTAGCTGATACAAAAATAAGATGATGTGTTAGTCGGTTCAAGAAGCATTGCTGACCGACTAGTTTGCAACCTAGTCGGTCAACCAACGTTCTTAGACCGACTAACGATAAACAATAACTCCTGAGAAATTTAGAAAGCTAACTAGTCGGTCCAAGAAGGATTGCCGACCGACTGGATCGTCATCTAGTCGGTCGGTGCCCCTTCTTATACCGGCTAATGAGCACAGAAAAGTTCCGATACGGAGCGCGGGGCCCCGGGATCGATTCCTAAGACTCCTAGGCTTGATCTAATAGTTAGATACGACCGTTATGAAGTCCGTCACGAGTGACATACTTCGAAATTGACAATCCTAAGGAAGAAGCGAGAAAATACGACGAATCGATCGAAAATGAAACTACGGAGACGAAAATCACACAAGAGGAGAAAATCCACCAAAACATATATTATATTATATTAAATCCAGATTCATGAAAAGCAGTCGTTACATCCTCCCCAACTTAAGAAAAAATTCCGTCCTCGGAATTTCCAAATACTCACGAGTCCGAAAACAAAAGTGGGAAACGCTCTCGCATCTCATCCTCATTCTCCCAAGTAGACTCTCCAGGTGAACCGTGTCGCCACATCACCCTCACAAGATTGACAATCTTGTTTCGAAGCGATTTCTGACGCCTGTCCAGAATCTGCACTGGATGCTGGTCATACGTCATATCGGGGCGAACGGTAATCTCCGAAAAATCCACCGCATGAGACGGATCGCTAATGTATCGACGAAGCTGCGACACATGGAAAACATTGTGAACTCCTTCCAAAGATGGCGGCAAGGCCAAGCGATAAGCTACCTCGCCAACCCTCTCCAAAACGTCAAACGGTCCAATGTATCGCGGGCTCAACTTCCCACGCTTCCCGAAACGAATCACACCACGATTCGGGGAAATCTTCAAGAACACATGGTCGCCCGGCTGAAACTCCAAAGGACAACGTTTAGCATCCGCCCAATGCTTAAAACGGTCCTGAGCAATTCTCAACCTCTCCCGAATATTCCTGACGATATCCACGGCCTCCACGATCATCTCAGGTCCCAACAACTCCCGATCTCCAACGTCATCCCAACTCAATGGCGATCGACATTTCCTCCCATAAAGAGCGGCGAAAGGCGCCATGCCAATACTCACCTGGAAGCTGTTGTTGTAAGAGAACTTCACCAAGTGTAGATGGTCCTCCCACGAACCCTTGAAATCCAACATGCACGCCCTCAGCATGTCTTCCAAAATCTGAATCGTCCTCTCGGACTGGCCATCCGTCTGCGGATGGTACGTCGTGCTGAAACTCAGACGCGTACCCAAGCTCTTCTGCAAACTCTGCCAAAACTGAGATGTGAACCTCGTGTCTCTGTCAGACACGATACTCACGGGGACTCCATGAAGTCGCACAACTTCCTGCACGATTCACGTTACATCACTATCCAAACTAGGAAAAGGAAATAAAACGGAGAGTAAAAGAATTTTACCTCCATATATCTCCTCGCTAGCGCCTCAGTGGACTGTCCCACTCGGAATGGAATAAAGTGCGCAGATTTGGTCAATCGATCTACGATCACCCAAATCGCGTCATTCTGCTTCGGACTCCGAGGTAGTCCAGTCACGAAATCCATAGTGATGTGTTGCCACTTCCACTCCGGAATCGGAAGCGGTTGTAGCAACCCGGCCGAACGCTGATGCTCCGCCTTCACTTGCTGACAAACTAAGCACTTGGCTACGCTCCGAGCCACGCTCCTCTTCATACCATGCCACCAATAATTCAGACGAAGATCCTGGTACATCTTGGTGCCACCAGGATGCACAGAATACGGCGAACTGTGTGCCTCCACCATCAGCTCCTCTCTGATATCCCCAGCTGGCACACACAACCTGGCTCCGAACCTCAGCGAGCCATCCTCATGAATCAAAAAGTCAGTCCGCAGACCGGCTTCCACCATCTCCCGAATCCTCACCAGCTTCGGATCCTCAGCCTGGCCAGCCTTAATCCGATCCACGATCGTCGACTGTACCTGCATGTACATCAACGAAGAAGCCTCCCCAGGAAGAACAATCTCCACACCAGACTCGCAAAAATCCTGCTGCAATCTCCACTGCGAGGTCAAAATCATCACCGCTGGAAGCCTACTCAAAGCATCCGGAACCACATTCACCTTGCCAGGGTGAAACTGCAAATCAATATCATAATCCGCCATAAGCTCCAACCATCGACGCTGTCGCATGTTGAGCTCCTTCTGAGTGAAAATATACTTCAAGCTTTTGTGATCGGTGAAAATCTTCACTTTCTCACTCAGCAAGAAGTGCCTCCAAATCTTAAGAGCAAACACAACGGCAGCCAACTCCAAATCATGCGTCGGGTAATTCTTCTCATGAACCTTAAGCTGACGAGACGCATACTCCACAACATGCCCATGCTGATGCAACACACAACCGAGACCCTTGCCAGAAGCATCACAAAAGATCTCGAATCCACCGCTGCGATCAGGCACAACAAGAATAGGGGCAGTCGTCAACCTCTCCTTCAGAACACCAAAAGCACCCTCACAATCACCCGACCAAACAAAAGCAACATCCTTCCGCGTCAACCTGGTCATCGGATCAGCAATACGAGAAAAGTCCTTAATGAATCGCCGATAGTAACCAGCAAGCCCAAGGAAACTCCGAATCTCAGACGCAGACGACGGAACAGGCCACTCCCTGATGGCCCGAATCTTCTCGGGATCCACTGAAATACCATCTCCAGTCACCACATGCCCGAGAAAAGCAACTCGATCCAGCCAAAACTCGCACTTCGAAAACTTAGCATACAACCGATGCTTCCTCAAAATCTCCAACACCGTCCTTAAGTGTGAGGCATGCTCTTCCTCCGACTTCGAATAGATCAGAATGTCGTCAATAAAGATAACGACAAACTTATCCAAAAAGTTGTAGAAAATCAGGTTCATCAGATTCATGAAAACTGCGGGCACGTTAGTTACGCCAAAAGGCATAACCACGAACTCATAGTGTCCATACTTCGTCCTGAACGCTGTCTTCGGAACATCTCCCTTCTTCACCTTCAACTGATGGTAACCACTCCTCAAATCCAATTTAGAAAACACCCTCGAACCTCCAAGCTGATCAAAAATATCATCGATGCGAGGCAACGGGTATTTATTCTTAATGGTCACCGCATTCAACTCCCGATAGTCCACGCACATGCGACGCGAACCATCCTTCTTCTTAACCAACAACACCGGTGCTCCCCACGGAGACACGCTAGGATTAATATAACCCTTCTGTAAAAGCTCATCCAACTACTTCCGCAACTCTTCCAACTCTGCAGGTGCCATACGATACGGCGCCTTCGAAATCGGCTGCGCACCTGGAACAAGATCGATAGAAAATTCCAGAGCCCGATCAGGCGGCAAACCAGACATCTCCTCGGGGAAGACGTCGCCAAAATCACGCACCACAGCTGGCCACTCCAGCTCCATCTGCATAGCCACAGCCTCCACCGGCCTGGCCCGAAATCTGACAGGACCAAGCGAACTGCTACCACGACTGAACTCAAATACTGGATGTCCGGGAATCTCGAACACCACCTTCTTCCTCCGACAGTCGATCGTGGCATAGAAGCTCGCAAGCCAGTCCATCCCAAGAACTGCATCATAGTTGATGATGTCATGGACAATGAAATCAGCACAAAGCTCACGTCCACAAACCACCAACAGGCAAGAATTGCACCCACGATGCACCGAGACTACACCGTTCCCTGTGACGATATTCCAACTCTTAGGAAGAGAGGACGTCGACAAGGAATGCTTCTCCACGAAGCTCCGGGCCAAAATGCACATCGATGCACCAGAGTCAAAGAGGACTCGTGCAGGGAACATGCAAACCAAAACCACACCTAACAAGCAATTAACAATCAAATCCTAGCCTAGCAAACAATCATGAGCAAGCAACCAATATAATCAAAATCAAACTAACTAAGGAAGATAAATAGCTAGAATGAGCGTTACCTGCAATAACTTCATCCACGGCCATGCTCTCCTCCTCAGTCATCAGAAATGCCTGCCCTCTCGGCGGAACAGCCTGCCGAAAGGCCTGTCTCTGTGGAACAAGGGGCGCTCCACGTCCAACAGGCACAGGAGCTCGCTGCTGCAACGGCTGTGCTGCAATAGGAGCCCGCCAAGGCTGTCGCGACTTCGGACACTCCCGGATGGTGTGGGCAGGATCTCCGCAGAAAATGCACTGTCCTAGAAACCTCCTACACTGATCCCTGAGGTGTCCAGTCTTACCACAGAAATGGCAAGTCTTCAGAATAGGCCCTCCTGGCCTCTTGAACTGCACCGGATGATTAGGCTTGAAACCAGGCCTAACCACCGCCCTGGCCTGCTCCATAGGCCTCTTCCCAGCTCCGGAAACATGTCCCTTCCTCTGATTCAAATTTAACTCTTGCCGCCTCGCAGCAATCAGAACCTTCTGATATGTCTCCAAGTCAGAAGAGGTCACAAAGCTCTGAAGCTCCAAGGCAAGTCCCTGGAGAAATCGCTGAGCTTTCTCATCGGCATCCTGCACCATCTTAGGTGCAAACCGACTGAGCCTCGTGAACTCCTGGTGGTACTGATCCACCGACAAGCTTCCCTGCTTCAGATCTATAAAGCGCTGTAGCATCATCTGCCGAGCAGCCTTCGGGAAGAACTCTCCATCGAATCTGGACTTGAAGGTAGCCAAGACGATCGGCTCCACCAGCATCTTCTCTTCAGCATCCCACCAATTCCTGGCGTTATCCTTCAGCTGCCTCTTAGCCAGATCAACCCATCCAGTCGGGTTAATCTTCGCCATTGCCAAGTTATCCTCAATGTTCCTTATCCACTCGTCGGCAGCCAGAGGACCCTCAGAACCATCAAAATATGCGGGACCCAGCTCCCAAAATTGCTTCGCTCCTGGCTCAGAGCGAGGGGCATCCGGAAGAGCCCGGGCAGCTCGAGCAAGCGGAGCATTCTGGACTTGCAGAAGCACGCCCTGCTGCACTTGCATCATCTGGAGCATCATCCGCATCATCTCACCGTTGGTGGGTTCCCGCTCAGGCTCCTCATCATGAGGGATCGCGCCACTACCACCACCACGGGTGAATCGTCTTCCTGCCATCTAGTGACACAGAAAACGAATCAGATTAGACTCATAGCTTATGACTCGGACGTCGAACTTAATTTATTGGACATTCTAATGTTATTATCGCTATTCCAAAAATCGCAGTTACAGAGGGACCTGCATGGGCCACCAACAAAACCTGTCACGACCCGCTTCCCTAAAATGGAGGCGAGACGTGAAAAGGTCCGCACGGGAGTGGAGCTGTGAAGCCACAAACCCGATAAGCATCAATAATACATAAGCAGGTCCCTGTAACCACGACAGAATAACAATAATAACACAAGTAGAGACTGAAATAAAATTCCACATCTAAAAAATTGTCCAACATCAACAAAAGTCCAACATCCAGAAAAGCCACCAGGCTAAAAGAAAAGAGTCTAAAGGCCCAGAACAAGGCCAACAAAAACTGCAACAACAACAAGTATGGGTGCTACGCACCGATAACAAAACAACTGTCTAATAAAAGTAAAACACAACGAAGACACTAGGACTGGTCCCCAGTGTCCACGTACTCCCCGTCAAACACAAGCACGGGCTCGGCGTCAGCAAACACCTCGTCCTCAACAAGTAACTCAGGCTCGGGCTCTAACATGTGTCACCCAAAAGAGAAAAGGGGCACATGTCAGCAAGTCGAAAGACTTGTGCAAGGAAACGGGAATAATGGTGAACTAGCAACCTAGCAATTAAAACATGGTGCATGGCAAGTAAAGTACGGTGGTAACAAGTAAGGTAAAGGAGAGTACACGTGGCAAGTATCAAGTGGTAGGGGTGACATGTAATGTCAAGTAACAACTAAGGTACAAGGGATCACTCAACGAGTGCCCTATTGCCCGCAGGCTGTGTTCAAGTATCGAGTACAAGGGGTCACTCAACGAGTGCCCTATTGCCCGCAGGCTGTGATGAGCTCGTCTTCTGGAACACGAGCCAGAAAGTGTATTTGATAAGTATGGCGTAGGGGTGCACCTAGCCGGAACAAGTAACACTAGTATGTAGCGATGCTACGCAATCACGATGAGTATTCAAGCATGCAATGACATGAGCAGATAATTCGCATACCGTTACTTAAATTAAACGTGACAGGCGAAATGCAATGACATGAACATATTCGCGTACCGTTAATTAAAGTAAACATGGCAGGCGAAATGCAATGACATGAACATATTCGCGTACCGTTAATTAAATTAAACATGGCAGGCGAAATGCAATGACACGAACATATTCGCGTACCGTTAAGGAAAGTAAACGTGACATACAAGCATGATGAGGGTGACGGACCGAGCTTCGTTGTCAAGCTAGGTCAAAGGCGTCTAGACGGCTATCCTTTCACCGTCTAGTCTCTTTTACGCTAAAGCAAGGTAAATGGCCTAAGACATGGCCCAAATCGAGAGATGCAAGTTTCACTTGCCTAGCACCGGGGATGGCGACTACTTCGTCACACGGATGCCAATCTATGGGGAAATCACTGTTATGGGGGAACAACCATCAAACAACATGAAATTTATTAGGGTTTCATAAAAATACCAATAGACTATGAAAACATAGAGGAATCGATTTCTTACCAAGAGGAGACGGGAAGAACACTCCGGGGAACCCTAGGATCAGATCTGGAAAAGATTGGAGAAGTTTGGGGAAACTAGGGTTTTGGGGGATTTGGGGATTTTGATGGGTTTGGGTGAGATTTTGGGGAAGATGAGAGGTGGATGGAGTGAATGGTTGGATTGGATGATGATTCTAGGGCTTGGAATGGAGAAATGAAGCTTGGAGGAAGATGGGGGCTGAAGGGGGAAATTTTTAGGGTTTTGGGTCGTGTTGGAGAAGAAGAAGTCGTTTGGGTTGGGTATAAATAGGTTGAGCTGGCGGCTGCCCAGAAATTAGGGTTTTAACACTGGTTAGTCGGTCAAAGAGCAACCACTGACCGACTAGTTTGGCAACTAGTCGGTCGGTCGACCAACGCAGACCGACTAAGTGCAAACAGTAACTCCTGAACGAAAATAGGATTCTAGAGTTAGTCGGTCCATGAACAAATACTGACCGACTAGTTTTACATCTAGTCGGTCGATGAACGTTCTTAGACCGACTAAGAGTAAACAGTAGCTGATACAAAAATAAGATGATGTGTTAGTCGGTTCAAGAAGCATTGCTGACCGACTAGTTTGCAACCTAGTCGGTCAACCAACGTTCTTAGACCGACTAACGATAAACAGTAACTCCTGAGAAATTTAGAAAGCTAATTAGTCGGTCCAAGAAGGATTGCCGACCGACTGGATCGTCATCTAGTCGGTCGGTGCCCCTTCTTATACCGGCTAATGAGCACAGAAAAGTTCCGATACGGAGCGCGGGGCCCCGGGATCGATTCCTAAGACTCCTAGGCTTGATCTAATAGTTAGATACGACCGTTATGAAGTCTGTCACGAGTGACATACTTCGAAATCGACAATCCTAAGGAAGAAGCGAGAAAATACGACGAATCGATCGAAAATGAAACTACGGAGACGAAAATCACACAAGAGGAGAAAATCCACCAAAACATATATTATATTATATTAAATCCAGATTCATGAAAAGCAGTCGTTACACAACAACTTTAAAATAAGGCTCTCGTCACTGCCGATATATTCAAACACATCCTATAAGTCTGTTAAAAAATATCATTAGTCTACAGAGAAGCGATTTTATCAACAATTTAATGTATTAATCTAACCGAACAAAAAGCATGGACATTGCACGGCTAATGATCAGGGACTTGCCGGATGTTGCTTATGTCCTGATAACAAACGATTAATCAATTTCAGTGATATATCCAGAGCGACTTGCCAAACTCTGTTCTATATGATATATTAAAACTCTATTCTATATTCTATATGATCAAGGACTTTAATATATTATCAAAGATATATCCAAACTCCATTCTAAATGATTAGGGACTTGTCGAATGTTGCTTACGCCTGATAACCACCAATTTAGCTAATTCCTTTAATGAAAGAGTGCTGACATTTGGGCGGCTCACCTGGAAGGCAGTGAACTTGAATGGGATTTTCGGCTCGAACACGCCGTCGCCATTAAACCATCATTCTGGCCAGAAGGCTTCGACATCCTCTCCCCCACAGGAACTTCATTCTGCCCATGGCAATGGCTGGTAGTCTGTTACATCTCCTTTGTTCACACTGAGGCCATCTGGCAATGTATCGTCTGAGAAACATTTTTCCCTCCTGTGAAATGTTATTGCTCACTCTATGTCATGCCTAATTTTGCATACAACATGGCTTTCATACACAATATATTACCAGTGGAACGGTAAGATAGAGCCTTAAAGTATCACTCAATGATGCATGCCAATACTGCTTTCGGTTGAGGGCTTCATCGGTTAGAGACGCTGCAAACTCTGTGGCCGTAACTCCCACATTTGTGTCGGTTGCTTCTCTCACTTCTTTTGCGACCATTTCCTGCACTGTGGGATGCATGCATAACATGTACATGAGCCAGGAGATATTTCCGGCCTCATGTCCCTGCCGATTACCATGAAGTTCAAGATTAAATCTGGCAGGTATCGGTAGTTCATGGTTTCAGGATCATTCTCTCTATGCACCAGGAAACAGAATGTCCTCTTTGTTCATCTTCCATGTAGAGAAAAGTGAACAAATTTAGGAATTAATAATCTGTGTTTTTGGAAGTAGAATGGCTTACATCATCTCCCTGCTGCTTAGACACCAGTTCTATCTTCTTGTCGATCACTTCATACAAAAAAGTCTCTGAATGGGACATTGATATATGTAGGTAGTAGCTTTGGCTCTGATCTCGGCAGAGGAATTCCTGGCCGTAGCAGTCGCATGGCGAACATCATGATCCCTAACCGCCGCAGCAGGACGTTGATCTCCTGTGCCTGAATCAAGTGCTTCCATCTGCGAGCGCAACAATGGAGATGGCATCGGAGGTAGCGGAAGGGGAGGAGGCGAAGAGTTGGTAGAGTTATTTTGGGAATTGGTCTCGTTCTTGTCGGTGGGCTCCGTCTCAGCCTCTTCCTCCTGCTTGCAAGCTGCTCGGATTCTGATTTTAAAACAATCCCCCACGTTCTGGCCTTTGCCCTCTTTGTGTATAACAATCTAATTGAGAGTTATTGAGAGTGCGGTTCTGGCCATTGTCAAGCTCTGAGAAAAGAATGGGTTCAAAATGAGAGAAATTTGGGGTGGAAAAGTTTTGGTTTTGATTTTAAAGCACATCTCTCAGAAAACTTGCAGGGGAGAAAGGGGGTTTGAATTTCCCACCAAAAGTAGGTTCCCCCCAACTGATTTGAAAAGTCAAAAGTGTTTTGGGTTCCCAGATGTGCTTCGGTTTTTAGTTTGAAATTCAAATTCATAATTTAAACACAAAATGCAATAGCCCCCCCCCCCAACACCAAAGTTTGTCCTAGTCATCCCCCCTTTGTCCTACTCATCTTGTCCTAGTAGGACAAAGATTCAAAATCTTCATCAAATATAGAATATATACATATATATATATATATATATATATATATATATATATATATGAGAAAACAGGAAATATGGTGTCACAGGAGAGAATCCTCTCCTGTGTCGGTCAAAAAATCCAAACTCCACAAATTTTTTGGAAGATCTGATCCGTTCATCTCGATCTCCAACCTCTAAAACTCCTATCCACCAATTTTCAGCCTGATCCGAGGTGTTTTGCACGTTCATCCACCATTCACAAAAGTTCTATTCATGCGAAACCGTTAAATTTGGGTCGGATGGATGAACGACCAAAACACCTCGGATTAGGCTGAAAATTGGTGGATAGGGGGTTTAGAGGGTGAAGATCGAGATGAACGGATTGGATCTTCCAAAAAATTTGTGGAGTTTGGAGTTTTTGACCGACACAGGAGAGGATTCTCTCCTGTGACACCCTATTTCCTGTTTCCTTATATATATATATATATATATATATATATATATATATATATAGTGATTTTCGGGTGCGAAAAAACCCGGGCAAAAGCCGTGCGAAAACATTATTTTTTGAAATTTTTTTCAAAATTTTTTTTGATGTTTAATCCATACAATTATATACCCCAGGGAAAATAATGGGTGAAACCGTTGGGGATTAGAGCAGCCATCCACCCGTTACAAATTTAACGGTCTCAAAACGGGCGAATTTAATGAAATGCCTTGATCGAAGACCAAATGACATTATTTCTCAACCATTATTTTTTGAGGGGGGGTATAACAACATAAAATGAGGGTGCAAAAAAGAATTTTTGAAATTTTTTTTTCAAAAAAAAGATAAAAACATTTTCGCACCGTGCGAAATGTTCTCATTTGATAATTTTCCTATATATATATATATATATATATATATATATATATATATATATATATACTATAAAACACGAAGATTTTGAATCTTATCCTACTAGGACAAAACTTTGTCCTACGTGGCAAGTTTGTCCTAGGTGGCAATGACATTTTTGGGGGACTTAAATTTTGGGGGAAAACTTAAATTTGGGGGGAAATTTGAAATTTTGGGTGAAAACTGTAATTTGGGGAGCTTGAAATTTGTGTGTGTGTGGAAACTTAGCCATTGAATAAGCGTGCCCTAAGGGCACGGGCAATGACTAGTATTATACATTTGACAGCAATTTTTTGAATCCTAGGGCTGACTAGGAAAAAGTGGGTGATAGAAAGACAGCTGAGATTTAATCTTGAAGAATGAATGGTTGCGATGAAATTTGTGGAAAGTTTTTGGGGGGGACTTGAATTTTGGTGGAAAAAATGTTGGGTGAAATGAATTTTTTTGAAACGTTAACCTATTACTTTGGTAACCGAGATACATCATTTCTTCTTTTGATATCATTTTTCAAAAAAATTTTGAAAACACCGGCCAAAAAGTCTCTATCTCTGTCTTCTCTCTCACTCACTGCATTAGAGGCTCTCTCTCTCTAAGAATATCAATGGCTCACCATATGACGACGACTTCGAGGCAATCAAATACTGCAAAGCAAGTTGGCACCAGTTGTCATCTCACTCTTCTCCAAATAAAAACGTCCACAAAAAACAAAGGGATTCGAATGACTAAAAGCCTATTTGATTATTACCCACTTGAGGGATATAATAATCACTAAAAAGTCCATAAAAAGTCCATCAAAAACAGAGGGATTCGAATCACTAAAACCACTAAATGTTGTGAAGTTCAAACTTGATTATTACCCACTTGAGGGATATATATATATATATATATATATATATATATATATATATATATATATATATATATATATATATATAATAATCCTTCCTCCATGTCTCCAAAAAACAATTGATCGGTACCAAAGGAACTTTTGAAAAGAAACTTTCGAAAAATTTGTGGGGGCTCTTACTTTATAGCTGTCAACCAGCTCATAGATCCATAGCAAAGCAAAATGATTGATCGGGACAAAATGAATTGTCACTTCAATTTTTTTCGCTACCAGGTAATTGATCCGAGGCAAAACGAATTGCCCAATCAGAACATAGCACTATATCCTATTAAAAGCCATTTGCTCCCTTTCAATTCCTTCCACCAAAGTCTCTTGCTCTCTCTCCCCTCTGTCCTCTCTCGATTTTTTGTAATCCTCAAATTTGCCAAACCCTAATTCTCAGTTTTCATGGAGCCCAAGGCCGTGAAGAAGCCCTCAGAGAAGAAGATGTTGTAATGCCCTACCAGCTACTGCACAAGTACTAGAGGGGGGGGTGAATAGTACTTTAAAATAATAAGGCGTATAATTCCAAATTAAATTGCACACAACTACCAAATCAATTTGCGGAAGCTTAAATTGAATGACAACAATGAAATTAACAATGCTAACAAGCGATGTTAATGGGTTCGGATCCACCCAAGTCTCCCCGACTTGTTCCCGGTGATCCTACGTCCCAACCACCCGGATCCCCTCCGGATACTTGAGTTAGAAACCCTAACTCAAGATTTCCACTATGAATATCTTGTGAAAAACCTTCACAAGATCAAATCATACATGCAATGGCAAAGTAAATCCCACAACCCGGGATCACAAACTTCTCTCACAACCGAGAGAGCCAATAAGCAATATAAAAGAGTTTAGATGAAATAAATACTCTTACCACAAAATCCTATACCTTGAGTTTTTCTTACCCAATAGGTGGAATGAAGGATTTGAGGAAGATGAAGTTACCAAAACCTAGCACCAAGGAAATGACCAGCAATGGGTGCCTAGGGATGATTTGGAAACTTGAATCAAGCAATAGCTTGAAGAGCTCACCAAGAACAAGCTTCTCTCTAGATCTAGAAATGAGAGAGAATGGGTTTCTTGTGAGGAAGAGAGCTTTA
Source organism: Scilla litardierei (assembly GCA_030789695.1). Taxonomy (NCBI): domain Eukaryota; kingdom Viridiplantae; phylum Streptophyta; class Magnoliopsida; order Asparagales; family Asparagaceae; genus Scilla; species Scilla litardierei. The sequence continues at coordinate 714,696,221 of CM061142.1, read as the reverse complement.
GATTTGAGGGAGAATAGCTATCTCTTTAGAACTCAATGACTATCTGAATAGAAGCTTTTTTTTGGATAGAAATGACCTAGGTTCGTATTTATAGGAACCCAAAAACACAAGTTAGGTCATTCATCAACGGATAGAAATCTGTGAGAATTAGTCGGTCAAAGAACAATCACTGACCGACTAGTTCATCAACTAGTCGGTCAGCCAAACAACGTGGACCGACTAAGAGTAGATCTGAGAAGAGATAGAATTTCAGACCTAGAAATCTAGTCGGTCCAAGAACACTTTCTGACCGACTAGTTTCACAACTAGTCGGTCATTCAATGAACGTAGACCGACTAAGAGGCAAAATAACTTAGTCTGAATGCAAAGTGACTTAGTCGGTCCAAGAACAAAAGTTGACCGACTAAATTGTCAACTAGTCGGTCATCAAACGTTCTTAGACCGACTAACGGTAAACAGTAGCTTAGGAGAATTTTAGAGTGAACAATAAGTCACAACTAGTCGGTCAAAGAAGCATCACTGACCGACTAGTTCACAAACTAGTCGGTCGGTGAGTCAACGTAGACCGACTAACTGTAAACAGTAAAGTCCAAGAAATTAAGGAATCAAACTAGTCGGTCCAAGAACAGTTGCCGACCGACTAGATCACCATCTAGTCGGTCAGTACTTGTTCTTGTACCAACTAACATGCACAACAAAGTCCGAATCGAAGCGCGACGCTTCGAGGAAGTTAGAATGAACTTGTGCAAGGATCCTAGAGCTACGAAATGAGCGTAATGAAGATAGAAACGTAAGATATACTCAAGGCTTAACATTCTATATATCGAAGCTAAAAGACTATAAATAAAACCTTAATAAACGGTCTTCGATAGCTTCGATTGAATCTTCATATTTTCCAAAGCGTCGCAAGAGCTTCAACGAAGCTTTAGGCATGAATATGAGCTTTGGAAAGTGTTGAGATGTCGCTTTGAATGTTCACGTGAAATTGGCGACGATCTCCAATACTGCGCTCACAAATTGTTAGTTCATGAATTATTTATGTTTGCTCATCATCCAAAACCAAATCCGGGGAGTCCAATATTCAACATTCTCCCCCTTTTTGGTGATGACAAACCAACATAAATAATAATCAAAGATAATAATTCAAATGTAAAATACTTACTCCCCCTGCATTGATGACACGTTAATTCCAAAATGAATATAAATGAATTGCATCAAGCAGACGAGTAAGATAAATAAAATGAATTGATTTTTGAAATATCGGATTTTGAAAATCCTTATATGTATCTTAACTCCCCCTGAATCTAACATATCAAACTAGATTCTTGGAAATTGAGTTAAATTTTTCATTTGCGCTATTTATTATCATTATCTCTCCCCCTTTGGCATTATCCCAAAAATGGGGGGCATACAACGACAACAATTAGGAAATGTAAAATCCAACATCGGGAGTCGTAGACAAAGGCAATGGACCAACTTGACACCAAGGGAAAAATTGTGGAAATCAAAACAAGGTGTGCCAAATTTTCCATTATCAATAAAAATCAATGATAATCCAATTCATCAAAAATACCAAATGTTTATTCATTTCTTGAATAAAGAAACATACTCTTCAATATTCAATATTCTTGGTTAAATTTGTGCATGGAAAACAATTCTATACAATTATAGAATTTAAATCTATTTAACCAAGTTTGCATGCTACGAGCGACGAAATCACATTTCATATACATTCAACGAATATTAAAATGTGCACGACGAAATAAGATAAAGACAACGACGATGTATATATATAAATGATAACATCAAGAGTACATCCAAGAAGATATCAATACATCAAAATACAACATACCCATCAAGAAGAAATACATCATCATCATCATCATCATCATCAAAATAAATACTACAACAACGACAACATCCAAAATACATCAAAACATAATAACCCTCATACTCAATCCTAACCCAAAATACTCTCGCAAAGATATATCATCCAAAGCGTATATGGAGAGTCCTCGGAACAACGATCACGAGGAGGAGGCTGGATCTACAGCGTCCGTGGGTCCAGTCGACGGAGTGGACTCAGGATCTGCAGGGAGTAGAGGTGTCTCAACAGATGGAATCGTCAGGGCAGGAGTCGAGATCTCAGGAACAGGCTCAACAGCAGCAAGGGTCTCGACAGCAGAAGTGTCAACTGGAATATCAGCAGGCTCAGCAACAGGGTCTACAGCAGGCTCAGAAGACTGAAGTGCTGAAGCAGAAGGCTCTGGAGCACCGGAAGTGGTGCCAACTCCCGGAGCAGAAGTGGTAGTACCAGCAACAGCAGCAGCAGTGGCCTCATCGCCACGGGCAAAAGAAGTAGCAAGCTCGTCAAGCTCCTCATCGTCCATCTCCTCGGCCTCAGACACCGAAGGAGGAAGCTCAATCCCCATCATACGAGCCATACGGCAGATTACCTCCTCAGT
>CM061142.1:714671609-714693256 GCA_030789695.1 Scilla litardierei | reverse complement strand
TTTTTAAAGAAAGTTGTAACATTGCTTTACACAACTTTTATAAACGTTGTAATAAAAGTTTACACAACTTTTATTAAAAGTTGTAATAGAAGTTTACAAAACATTTATTAAAAGTTATAATATCTTTATACACAACCTTTTCTAAACGTTGTAATAGAAGTTTACACAATGTTTCAAAAAATTTGTAATATTTATCAATTACAACGTTTGCTTTCAACATGCAGAAAAAGTGGTCGAAGGAGCTGACCCTATTACAACTTTGCATATTACAACTGTTACAACCTGATGGTCGGCCTAGAAAATGAAGGCCCAAATAGTTGAAACCCAAGTGAATATGCTAGCCGGAACAAGATCGAGCCCAAATGAGAAGCCCGTCGCTCGCCCGGCTGATCGACAAGCTCATCCTACAAATAGAAAGAGAGGCTTGCCCAACTAGTCAAGCGGTAAGCTCGCCAGCCAAGCGTAGAGATTGATCGGCACGGTAAAGCTCGCTTTGACGACCTAGGCAGGAGGGTCGACCGGAGGAAGCTGGGGATGCCGAGCTCGGGTGCAAGCTTGACTCTCTCTAAGGGCAACCCTCGACGACCAGGCAGCCCATAAATACCTCTGACCAAGTGACGTGGGGCCACCTACGCCTCCAATTAATGCCTAAGGTTAAAGACAAGAACTGATTGTCCCCATTAATGCCCGATTAAGGTGGTGCTAAAATATCTCTAACACTCTTGCAAACCCATCGCATCCCTATTAATACTCCAGCAAAGCGCCAGCTGGACCCCAGCTAAGCAGAAGCAACTGCTGATTGGACGGTGATCAACCGACTCTCCCCACTATAAATACCCGCCTCTAGCCATCAACGAGGGGGTTGGTTGGTAGAAATAAAAAACTCTCATTTACACATTAGGCTGGATATCGTCCACATATCTGTGCCTTCCACGCAAGCTCGCCACGTTAGGTCGCTCTACACTAATATCGGCCAGCGTATCCCACCTCCTTTTAACAAGTCTCTTACTGAATTTACCATCGGTGAGGCCACGGGTTGACAGTCAACCCAGCCTTTCTGACGAGCTGCTCGTTGTGCAGGAAGATCGGCCACTCTTCCAAGTGGTCGGTGACCTTCGAGCGATCTTGAATCTGGTGTTTAGCCTCTACTAAGACCCAATTAACATGCAATCACCGTACCCTTGATTCCCCTTTGTATAAATCTCATCGTTAGGGGGAATTGACCTGCAACAATTGGTGTCGTTTGTGGAAACGAAGGGTTACACTCATGTCTGGCTCCATACATACTCGTAATAATTCCCGCCATGGCAAGTCACCCGACATCACCCCACCGCCACCTCCAAGAAAGCTGTGACGATTCGAGGCACTAATCAATAACACTTTGAGGTCGCCCTTGGCTGATGATCCTCGTTCTCCCGGAAGGACCCCCCGCTGGATCTGCCCATTGAGGGGTCGATGGCTATCATACAGACCGCGGTCGTCGCCAGACCCATGGGGCCCCCTCCACCCGAAGGCTCCCCTAGACCCCCGAATGTGAGGCATGACCTCCTCCCCCAGTTCGAATATGAAGTTACCGCTCGACAAATGCAGCTCGACGAGGAAGATGTTGTTTGACCACGACAACTGACCATCGCCGTGAGGGAGATGCTCTAAGGGAGGAGCTGAGGAGTCCCTATGAGGCGGACCAGGGAGTACGAAATTTTCATAGGCCAAATCTCGTTGCTGAAAGTCATCGGCGCGGGAGGTCACGGACCCCGAGACAAGAAGAACTCCTGCATTAGATCAGAAGCCCCCGTCAGTCAGGACGCTGTTCTCCTAGGCGTAATGATCACCAAGCGAAGGATTGAGGCAAACCCTGACAAGATATCCTCCCTCATCAACATGAGTGAGCCGAGGACGATCAGAGACTTACAAAGGCTGAATGGGCAGATCGTCGCACTGAGGAGATTCATGTCAAAGTCCACCGAGAGGTCCTCCCATTCTTTTGTAGAGGGCCCTCAGTATGAAGAAATGGGCGAGGAAGAAAGTCGAGTGGGACGACTCTTGCACCCAAGCCTTTGGCGAGCTGAAAGCTTATCTGCAAAGAACATCGCTGCTTGCAAAACTGAAGGAAGGAGAGCGGCTTGGCCTCATCTAGCTGCCATAGAGGAGGCCGTCAGCTCGGTCCTAATCAAAGAAGATGTTGGCACCCAGAGGCTAGTCTATTATACCAGCCGAGTGCTCCGAGAGGCAGAAACCCGCTATGGCCCTATATAGAAGTTTGCCTACTGCTTAACCCTGACAGCGAGGAAGCTCCGACCCTACTTCAAGGTGCATACCATCCTGGTCTACACCAACTCGCCGCTCGAGAAGAATCCGAAGAGGTTGGAGAGATCGGGCCGGATGCTGAATTGGAGCATCAAACTTAGCGAGTTTGACATCGTCTACAAGCCCACGGCGACGATCAGGGGTCAGGCACTGGCAGACTTCGTGGCAGAATGCACAGTCGAAGAGCTTGTTGGAGCTTTGCCTGATGATTAGCCGGGCTCGAAACAACAGAAGCCCGCCATCATGGACACCCTCTCAACATCCCCCCGATCTGAGAGAAAGCGATGGATCATCCACGTAGATGGATAGGCCACAGGCTCAGAGAGTAGAGCCGGCATCGTGCTAGAGACCCCCGAAGGGAGCTTGCTGGAGCATGCACTTTACTTCAATATTTTAGCGACCAACATTGTGGTGGAGTACGAGGCCGCCCTTAAAACTCTATTGAGCACTTGGGGCAATAAATGTGTTGTTGATTAGCGACTTGAGGCTCGTCGTCCAACATATACAATGCAGCTTGAAGCTAGGGAGGACCTGATGAAGCGTTATCTAAAGTGCGCCCGGGCCAAGCTTCAAAAGTTCAGAAGTGCGGAGATCCATCATCTGCCCCGATCAAACAATCTCTATGTCGACGCACTCTCAAAGTTGGCATTTTCTTCTTCGGCCGAGATAGGAAAGGACATCTACGTCGAGAGCCTACTGACACCAAGTATTGAAGAAGGCGAGCTGCTATGCATCGACCATGAGCCAACATGGATGAGCCCGATCATAACATACTTGGAGACCGGGGGCCTTGCCCGGAGATCGGCTTGAAGCACGAACGATTGAAAGACATGCCTTGATGTTCGTGATCTTCGGCGGCGAGCTTTATCGGAAGCGTCACGCTTTATATTAATTGATATGATTTTTATTTCCTAATTTCTGTCTTCTCTTATTTTTCAGTTGAAAATGGTGATCTCCCGGGTCCAACGGACATTTTTTGCGGATTATTCAGAGCTCAGGTCTATTTTTATGCATTTTTGGGAAGTTATACATCTTTTTATTAAATGATATGATTTTTTGGACTAATTTGGTCGTTTCTTATTGTTTTTTCATTTGAAGATAGCGATCTCCCTGTTCTGACGGACATTTTTGCTGATTTTTTGAGTTCGGGTCTATTTTCTATATTTTCTGGAAGATATGTTACTTTTTATTACATGATATCATTTTGGCCTAATTTTGTCTTCTCTTATTTTTCAGCTGAAGATGGCGATCTCCCTGTTCCAACGGACATTTTTGCGGATTTTTCTGTAGTAAAAGATATTTTCTAAATTTTATTTAAGATATGTATCTTTTTATTAAATGATATGATTTTTTTCGCCTAATTTTGTCTTCTCTTTTCTTAATTGAAAATGACGATCTCCCGGTTCCAACGGATATTTGTTAGGACTTTTTCGAGCTAGATATTATTTTTCTACATTTTTGGAAGTTATGAATCTATCTATTATGTGGCCTAATTTTATCTTCTCTTATTTTTAAGTTGAAAATGGCGAGCTTCCAGTTCTAACGGACATTTGTGCGGATTTTTCTTAGCTCCGCGCCATTTTCATCTTTCGACATTTTCTGTAAGATATGAATATTTATATTAATTGATATTATTTTTATTATTTAATTTCTGTCTTCTCTTATTTTTTTAGTTGAAAATGACGATCTTCCAGGTCCAACGGGCATTTTTTGCAATTTTTCAGAGCTCGGGTCTATTTTTATACATTTTCGAGAAGTTATGGATCTTTTTATTAAATGACATGATTTTTTGGACTAATTTGGCCGTTTCTTATTTTTTCCGTTGAAGATGGCGACCTCCTGGTTCCAAAAGACATTTTAAAGGATTTTTCTAAGCTTCTGGCTATTTTCTAAATTTTTTGTAAGTTATGAATCTTTATATTAAATGCTATGATTTTTTACCCCAATTTTGTCTTCTCTTATTTTTCTAGTTGAAGATGTCGATCTCCTAGTTCCAGCGGACATTTTTGCAGATTTTTCTCAGCTCGAAACTATTTTCAAAAGTTCATTGAAGATATAGATCTTTGTATTAATGATTTGATTTAAATGAAATGATTTTTTGCCTAATTTTGTCTTCTCTTATTTTTTCACTTGAAGATGGCGGTCTCCTGGTTCCAACTAATATTTTTACAGATTTTTCTGAGCTCCGAGCTATTTTCTATATTTTCTGTATGATATGAATATTTATATTAAATGATATGATTTTTATAGCCTAATTTTGTGTTCTCTTATTTTTTAAGTTGAAGATGGCGATCTCCCGATTCCAACAGACATTTTTCTGGATTTTTCTAAGATCAGTGCTATTTTCTACATTTTCAGGAAGTTATAGATCTTGTAATTAAATGATATGATTTTTGGAATAATTGGTTGTCTCTATTTTTCGTTGAAGATGGCGATCTCCAGTTCCAACGGTCAATTTTAGGGATTTTCTGATATCCAGACTATTTTCTAAATTTTCTTCAAAAAATGAATCTTTATATTAAATGAGAAGATTTTTAGCCTAAGTTTGTATTCTCTTATTTTTCAGTCGAAGATGACGATCTTCCGGTTCCAACAGACATTTTTGCATTTTTTTTCAGCTCGGAACTATTTTCAAAAGTTCATTGAAGATATGGATCTATTATTAAATGATATGATTTTTAAAGGCTAAGTTTGTCTTCTCTTATTTTGTAGTTGAAGATGGCGATCTCCCAATTCCAACGGACGTTTTTGTAGATTTTTCTGACATCGTGGCTATTTTCTAAATTTTCTGGAAGATAAGGATGTTTTTACTAAATGATATGACTTTTGGCCTAATTTTTCTTCTCATATTTTTCTGTTGAAGATGGCGATCTCCCGGTTCTAACAGACATTTTTCATATTTTCTGATCCAGTCTATATATTCTATATTTTTTGTTAGATATGAATCTTTATATTAAATGGTATGATTTTTATAGCCTAATTTTGTCTTCTCTTATTTTTCAGTTGAAGATGGTGATCTCCAGGTTCAAACGGATACTTCTGCGGATTTTACTTAGCTCTATATTTTCTGGAAGATGTGTATCTTTTTATTAAATGATATGATTTTGACATAATTTTGTATTCTCTTTTTTAAGTTGAAGATGTCGACCTCTCTATTCCAACGGACATTTTGCGGATTTTACTTAGTTGAATTTTTTATTATGATTTTTGGCATAGTTTTGTTTTCTCTTATCTTTCAGTTGAAGATGGCGATCTCCCTGTTCCAACGGATGTTTTATGCATATTTTTCTGAGCTCGAGTCTATTTTCTACATTTTCTAGAAGATATGGATCTTTTTATTAAATGATATCATTTTTATAACCTAATTTTGTCTTCTCTTATTTTTAAGTTGAACATGGTGATCTCCCGATTCCAAAGGACATTTTTACGGATTAATTTTACATCAGAGCTATTTTCTAAATTTTCTGTAAGATATGAATCTTATTATTAAATTTATGATTTTTGCCTAAGTTTGTCTTCTCGTATTTTTCAATTGAAGATGGCCATCTCCCGATTCCAACGGACATTTTTACCAATTTTTATAAGCTCTGTGCTATTTAATATATTTTATGGAAGATATGAATCTTTTATTAAATGATATGATTTTTGTAACATACGTTTCTCTTCTCTTATTTTTTTCTATTGAAGAAGGCAATCTACCGGTTCCAATGCATATTTTTTTGCATATTTTTCTTAAGTTGGGGCTATTTTTTTACATTTTCTGGAAAACATGGATCCTTTTATTAAATGTTTGTTATAAATATGGTCTAATGGGCCTATTGGGTATCCACCCACATTGAATAATATGTATATGAGGCTAGGGGTTTCCTAGCCCTTAACCCTTCACAACACGTTATCAGCACGACTGCTCGTGGAAAAGACGACGGCTCGTGAGAGGGAGTCGGCCCGGGAGGCTCCGATGATTTTTTTGCAATGCAACGCTTCGCGAGATGACCCGGATTTTTTCGGGCATCCTTCATCGAACGTTGCTAGATCTGGAGAACGGATCTAGAGGTAATCACACAAAAACTCGATCTAAACCTATTTTTTCGTAAAATATGTTTAGATCTGTTAAATCTTGGACCAAAATCGATGTTTTACAAAATAAAAATCAAATTTTTATGACAAAAACATTGATTACAAAAATAAAAATTGGATTTTGTAAATTGGATTTTTAAGATGATGGAGATATTTTCTTAATACACGGAGGGACTCCTCTTTTTTTTCATCGATATTTTAATAAGCAGATGTTGTTTGATAGACTCTTGTGTTACAAGTTGCCCAACGATCCAACAATCTACGTCGCTTGTATTACTTGTACAACACACGAATTAATTATTTAACTGTATTAATGCTGTAAAATTCTTTTTGTGCCTGCTTGTTTATACAAACAAGTAGTCTCATGTTTAGGATCCATGTGTTACAATATTAATTTGTAGTACTAAACGTAGTACATCACCGTGAGGAAGCCCCAAAACCCTCATGAGATGAGAGGTCTAAGGGATAATTCCTAGATATACCTTAACAGGCTGGCTCATATCATTTCTCTTTAATTATTTGAGACTTTTTGCATTATACGCCTTCCACCCGCCCGCAAGGGGCTCCGCCGCCACGAAGGCGGCACCCCCTGCACCGACACGCCCGTCGCAGGGGGGCCCACTGCCCCGAAGACAACATCTCCCACAACGCCCTTCTTCTCCATCAGAAGAGGTGGGGCCGGCCCTGACGGCCGGGCAAAACCCCTGCGCCTTCATGTCCCATGTTTCGATAAACGCCGGTAAAGGAGGCTCGCAGCTCTGCTGGCTGCGGCCCCCCACAAATCCGATCACCACGGTAAAGGGAGGGGGCTCTGCACCCCTGACGGCCATGTCCCCCGTACCCAAAATCCTAGCCAAGGGGTTTTTGCGACCCTGAAGGCCACCGCCGCGTCCTCGTGCACCCTTCACGGCCCTAACGCTCGTCACCGCACTAATCACGCGAAAACTAACCCAAACCCTAATTAGGGTCTTTGGACGGCCATGTAACGGGAATCCTAAATTTTATATGGGGCGTTTGGGACATATAATTAATTCTCACGTTTACCATTATATGCCTGAAGCATATATGTGATGAAAATTTTAAATGCCCGTAGCATGATTATATATCTGCGATTAAATTTTTTGAATGCTTGTTGCATAACTACATGCCTGTGATGAAAACTTTAAATGCCTGTAGCATAATTATATATCTGCGATTAAATCTTTTGAATGCATGTTGCATAACTACATGCCTGTGATGAAAACTATATATGCCTGCTGCATATCCTAAATTCTGTGATGCACATTTCATTTAGCATGCTAAAATCTATATGATATATTTTTAATGCATGTAGCATAACGATATGTCTACGATGAAATTATTTGAATGCCTACACATATAAAAATATCATGTGTATACATCATATATGTTTCAATTCATGTTAACTGAGCATACATTTTTAGCTCACATGCTTGATATTGTTTGCATGGATAATTTAGTTTCTTTCAACTATTTTATTGAGCATACTTTTTTGACGAGTAAGTATGAACTTTATTAATAACAACAAACTATTATACAAAACTTCACCGTCAGCGTAAACTAATAGAATAATAGGAGAGGGGGGAGAGGACACAAGCATCATCACCCACTACATCCTAAAATCATGTAGCTCACCACTAACGAGGCAAAAGATATATATACAAAAATTTAACAAGTCTAAAAAACCCCAATTGGAAAAAGGAACTGCGTCAGAGGGTTGATCTCGCTCAGTATCACGAAGAGCTATAACCACATCTGCTGCGATGTCCTCAAATAGAGCGATTTATCCTTTCTCTTATCCTCAAAAATTCTCAGGTTTCTTTGTTTCCATATGTGCCAGACCATAGATGCTAGCGACATTTTAGCCAAGGTGCCCACATTATCCTTCTTGGTATACTGTGCAATAAAGAGGTCCCCCACCCCACATAGCGTCCTGGGGACTGTGATATGGATCCCCAGTTTAAGCAGAGATCTGCAGAGAATATACCTAGTGTAAGAGCATTCAAAAAACAGGTGATCAATACTCTCCACAGCTCCCTCATCACACAACACACATGACTGATCTGGAGCAACCCCCCATTTATATAAGATATCACGAGTTAGGAGTTTTCCATGGAAAGCCCTGAGGAGGGTGATGGCCATCTTGGGAATATGACTCCTATGCCAAACAATGCCGCGATAGAGAAAGGGTTCCCCCTAGTACGGGTCCCCTCCCATGCATCCCGAAATGAACAATCCCGTCCCGATATCCAAAGCCCACGAGTCACACCCATGGCCGAGCTGCACAGCCTATAAAATAGGCCGAAAGTTGTCTATATCTGAGTCGCAGATCCATCCAGATTTGCACCAGTAATCCCTGACAACCTTGTTTTCAGAACCTGGGGGAACCAACTGAAGATGAGATAAGGGTCCACAGGGAAACCAATTATCATGCCAGAATGAGGTTGTGGTCCCATCCTTCACGACGCGTTTGATTAGTTTCTATGACGTACTACGATAGCGGAGCAAAAATTTCCATGTTCCAGACTGTGTTGGTCTGGCCTTGGAGAGATAAAAACCCTCATCTGCTTTATAAGATTTTCTCATAAACTTAGCCCAAGAGCTTTCAGAAGATAAGTACTTCCAGGTTAAACGAACCCCTGAGGCCACATTCAGATCAAATAGGAGTCTTAAACCCACCCCTCCCTCTTCCTTAGGGGTGCACAAATCCTTCCAGGCCCAGAAGTGCTGGTTCCTCCAAATAAATTTTCTACAGGCCGAGCTAATAGTATAAATAACTGTATGTGGGATCCGATAGGCTTGCATCCAAAATGACACCATACCATAGATAACTGTACGAACTAGCTCAATTCTTCCAGCTATCGAGAGAAGAGAAGAGGACCAACCCAAAAGTCTTTTCTTGCACTTGTCAATTTACTTGGAGAACATGGATGCCTTAGGATAATTCGATGATAACGGAAGGCCCAGATAAGTTGTAAAACAAGTGACAAGCTTGATCCCCAGGATGCCAGCAAGGTTACATGGGCTTCGAGTTCCCTTACTAAATATCGCTGAACTTTTGTCCCAGTTAACCTGAAGCCCAGTAAATAGATTGAAAGTTTCTAACAGCTCCTGCAGGCCCTTCAGAGAATGGGAATTGCCACGGCAAAAAAATAAGGAGATCATCAGCGAAGAGTAGGTGAGAAATAGCCCCAGACCTCCTCAAAGGGTGAATAGAAAGGGACGACTCTGCTCTAGCCATCAAGAGAGAGAATGCCTCCATAACAATAACAAACATGTATGGAGATAGGGGATCACCATGCCTCAACCCTATATTATAGGTAAAATAGCCTGCAGGCGAGCCATCAATCAACACAGAGAAGGTAGGAGTAGTGATACATTCAAAGATCCAATTAATAAATCTAGCACCGAACCCTATCTGATGGAGCATGTAAAGAATAAACTCCTTGTTAACACTGTCAAACGCCTTTCGCAGATCTAATTTGATACAAGCTCTGGACCCCATTGGATTACTGAAATCACGTATTTGCTCATGGGCAATAAGAGTACAATCTGCGAGATGTCTATCTTTGAGGAAGGCTGCTTGATTTGAGGAAATCAGCTCACTTATCACCTGCTTTAGTCTGTTACAAAGAATTTTACTAATGATTTTATAAATAACATTGCAACAGGCAATTGGCCTATAATCCCCCAAATTAGATGCATTGGAATTCTTTGGGATTAAGGTTAAGAAAGTATGATTGATTTGACGTAGCATGGTCCCAGATTTAAAAAAAAGAAGAGATAGCAGCCGTGACATCGTCACCAATGATGGCCCAACTGTGCTGGTAAAAATAACCGTTGAACCCGTCAGGTCCAGGGGCTTTATCTTTGCCAATCTGAAAAACGGCCTCTTTAATTTCATCAGCTGATATGTCACTATCCACCCAATCTATGCCAAAAGGGTAAGCTTTCTTTTCGGGGTAAGCTTGGGAAAAACATTCCAGTAGTCATCCTGTTTATATAGATTCTCAAAGAATAATGGGGCGTCCTTTCTTAGGCACTCTGAATTAGCATTAGCCCTACCGTCCGAAAAAATTTAATGGCTAAGATTGTTATAATAATGCCTAGCCTTCATAGTAGTGTAGAAAAATTTAGTATTCTTATCCCCCAAACTTAGCCAGTCCTGACGACTTTTCTGCCTCATATCCGCCTCCTCCATATCCTGAGCCTGGGCAAGATTGAAAAAGGCTACCTGCTCTAGTTTCTATGGCATAATAGCATTCTGCAAATCTGGGTTGCCCTGAATCTGCTCTAATTCTTTACGGCAAAGATGTTTATTACGGCATCCAGCGGACCAAATCCTAAGTTCTTGCTTAAGAACTTTTAGTTTAGTTACAACTTTAAACATTGGGGAGCAATGTGGAGTATACAAACTTTAGTTCCTTTGCAAAATATCAATAAAACCCGAATTTACCGTCCACGCATTATAGAATTTGAAGGGTTTAGGATGGGAACTTACATTGGGTTGAAGAATGACTCGCATGGGACAGTGATCACTAGTCCCAGCATTCAAATATTCCAAGAAAGAGTGCGGGAGGAGACGAATCCAAGAAGCATTGCATAACATTCTATCAAGAGTTGCGGTGATGCGTCCAGGTCCAATACGCTTATTATTCCAGCTTCTACGTTGACCAACACTCTTTAGCTCCATCAGACAGCAGCTTCATATGCACGAGTTAAACTCATCTGCAGCAATGGCATCGATAGGACGGCCTCCAACCTTCTCATTGGAGTAACGAACACAGTTGAAATCCCCTCCCATAAGCCAAGGCAGGTTTATTGAGCATACCTTTTTAGCTTACAAGATTTATATTGTGTGCATGATACATCCTTAAATGTTACATATTGCACACTTATATGCTCATTCAATGCTTATGCTCATACTCATGATATGAAAATATTTTATGAAAAAAAACCAATCATAATTTCAAAAAGTTTAACACTATATCTACTTAGACAAATTGAACCTGAAGTTTAAATCAAATCAAAAGTCAACACCCTTTTACTCAAATAAAATAAAAATTATCAAATACGATGGATTATGCGAAAATCAATTATGAGATATTTTAGAGATACACATTTTGCGGTAAATAGATCTCTCAGATCTATGGTCTTTATAAACCAATATTGACACCGACAGTTGTCATAACACTGCTAAACTCTTTTAGAATAATTTCACTATACAAGTTATAATTCATGAATCTAGCCTAAATTTTAGGCATACGCCCAAAGTCGTGGCTTAATATATAAGTGAGAAATTATAAATTTTGTAGCCACGTATCTGTTTCTCCTTGAGCATGATTCTCTATCCATATAATACTTGAATGACTCGATAAAAATGGCCTGGAGACCATACTTGAGCATTCAAATAGATTTTTAACAGTCTATCATAAATTAGAAAAGTGGAAATATAGAAACTAATTCATTTCTCTTGTATATGTCTACTTAGTAAGACTAATATTCATTCTTCTTTATAAATGACAATAAGGAAGACTGAAAACATGGAAAGTCTTGAATAAAATGAGAAATGGAAGATATGATATACCTCGACATGGAGTAAACAATGGCCAACCAATATCAGACCAGAAGTTTTGATAAGACACAAAATGCTTTTGCAACATAAATGGAGCATTAACTTATGCCACATAAAAATATATACATACCTAGTTTAAACGACGAAAGTCAATTGACCTTGTGTATATCTAGCTACTCCACGAGGACAAATAAACTTTGAAAACAAATTTAATCTGTTAACATAAAATAATTCTTAATGAGTATAGTTGCATCCATATGCTATCAAAAACATTTAATCCTAATAATAGTGCAATTAAAAACTTTTTTTGGACGTCTACTTGAGATTCAGACTTTGCAAACCTGAATACTCTATATGAGGATACCCAGTACTCTCAAAAATCTATAAAAGAAACTTACCAAGTTTGGTTGGAAATTCGTCAAAACAAAATCCCTAATTAATGATTCAAGAAATCAATGAAGCCTGAAGCTTTGTCCCATTATGATCCGCATAATAGTCAATGTGAAGATGTCCTTCACATTTCGAACACAGTTAACCTATTATCGAACACAATTAATTCGAGCATTTTAATGGACTTTCAAAAGTCCCACATAAATTCGAAAAGAGGAATTAATTTGGAACACCAGAAGTGTCCAAAATCGACCAACTTTGGAACGATGTCACCCTGGATTGATGATGCAAGACATCATTAACCAATCCTATAAATCTGACGAACCCGAAGATTCTTCAAAATGGGTGAAACTTTCATTGTCCCATTCAAAAGGAAAAAAATGATTACGAGATCATCTCCATTCACGTGGACATTGACTCTCTTCACTTCCTCAAAAGAATTTAAGATGATATATTTACTATCATCATTAACATAATAAGACCTTTAGGTCGCTTGAGAGTATTTGAGGGATAAAAGTGGACTTATCCACTCCCTACATAGGGCTGATGATGTACTTAGGAGTACTCATCCATACATACTCTAAAAATGGTCATTATCAAACCTATTATCCAACTATGGTCCATCTTTTAACATGTTATAAGACACATCAATAAATGGCAAAAACATTGGATAACACTGGGAAATCAAATAATATTTACAACCGAAATAATGTTGAACACCCTGAAGTTTGTGTTCACATCCAAAATGGGTTATATAAATAAATCATTAAAGTGATTTAAACGGATTACTTATCCATTAAAAATCCAGTTGTAGGTGACTACACAGGAACATGCAATTACAATGCAAACCATCAAAACACATCCTTAGAACATATTTATATGAGCCTGATCATCTCATATAAATAGTTTTCGAGAACCCCTAACGGGTGAAGTGTTTAGAGCACATCTTACAGATTGTGCCATGATGTGTACACATCCACATATCACCATTAAAACCCATCAAAATTCACTCCAAACAGGGAAGCATTTAAATTCACTTCTATTAAGATGTGCATTGATGGACCCTCCTTTAAAGATTCGATGAGATCCTGAAGATCTTTCACATTCAGAAATCTTTAATTTCCCAGTATAAGGTTCAACAGAAATATTATAATCATCCATAAGAATGAAGCACAATTTGACCATTTCAAACATTAATACCAATGATCTGATTATCATTAAATTGTGATGAGATCATGAAGATCCACACTTATGAAACTGTTAAACAGTTATCAGATATAGTTAATGTCAATATAAATATTGTCAAATTCACACATCCCTGCTGCTAAAAATCCAGCTAGGATTGACATACCAAATATAATGGATGCAATCCACCAATAGCAGAAGTGGATGTCCTCAATGGATGAGAGGACATACCACGAGGCTCCAAAACGAGAATAACTCCTGGAGACCCTAAAGCAATACCACCACAGGAAAGTGAGCTCATCTCCATATACTCTCCCTTTCCAGAACCTCTAGAAGAGATGAATCTGGAATAAATTAAAATATTATTGAATAATATACGTACATGGGGGAGGTGTTTGGATAAAAACCACATTGGTCGAAAATTACTCACATTTCATTTTGCCATTTAAATGATAAATATCGTTCCACACTTCGTTTCCTGAAGCAAACATAGAGATTGGCCAAAATGTGGAACGAGGCAATAATAAGTTGAGATGGACTCAATTATGAAATGTGAAGTTTTTGGACCTGAAGTCCTGATATCAAAAGATATCAAACCTGGGCCAACCGAGTATTGTGAACATAAACATAAATAAATAAAATCGTATGCTACAAGCAATACGCTATATCTTAGAGGTTTATTTCGCTGAAACCAGTAAGTAATCAAGTAAGATGAGCTTGACTCACTTACAAAATTATATAAACTGATGCATCACGCTCCTTGGTCATAGTTACGAAAACCATGTGATTGGCAATTTTGGGCTATGTTGCTATCGATGATGTGACAACATACCCTTACGGATTTCCCCCTTATTTGCATGGATAGATTTTTGGGACATTCATCCTATGAAATTATCATTCTGAAGATGACACCATCATCCAGAAGATGAATTATCATCCAGAAGATGAATTATCATCCAGAAGATGAAATTATCATCCTGAAGATGACACCATCATCCAGAAGATGACACCATCATCTAGAAGATGAATTATCATCCTGAAGATGAATAATCATCTAGAAGATGAAAACATCATACCGAAGATGCATTATCATCCAGAATATGAAATTATCATCCCGAAGATTAATAACATGTGACATTAAACTTCATACACCCGAAGTTGATAAAGAAACATGGACAATTGAAATCCACTAATACACCTACTGGTTGTATGAATGCACATTTACTCTCCTTCCATTCGATGGAAGAGAGCAAGGATATCCTAGGTCCTGAAGTGATTTACTTTAGTGTTTTTGGTATACTCCTTTATTTGGCCAACTACACGTGACTTTAGAGAGCATTAGCAGTAAATCTCATAACCAGATACAGTGTAGCACCTGCAGCACACCACTGAACCAAAGATATGTAGCTTCTGCACTACCTCAAAAGGTCAAGGATCATCCTATATGCTAAATGTATTTGCAGATACATGTTACAGATAATCGCGATGACTACAACAAAAGAACGACCAACTCTTGGAGACCAGCAAAGCATGCTTCCTAGGCAACACCAATCCCACGATCCCGAGAGGCTCATCATCCAAGAAGCAAATCATGAGTATGCAGAGCCAAGTCCTACAGTACCTCGTAGACACAGTGACGACTGGGTCAGAGACGTGGAGTTACCTACCGAGTCTGCAGACCACTCCATCTTAGAAGAGCTCCCTCAGATTCAGTAGCTACCATATATGAATGATACGTGTATAGATGAGCGATACTTGTATAGATGAGTGATGTCTTGTACTTTGTACTTATTTCCAGAATATTGTAAGAGATTGATGTATAGTTACCTAGGAGATCAGCAAGCCTATAGCTTGTATAGATCATGGGGACCCAAATGAATGGTGTAATCTTTTTCCTTGGCTATTGGTTTTTCCCACTGTGTTTTCCTTAGCTAAAGGTTTTAACGAGGCAATCTCATTGACTCTGGATCCAGAAGTATCCATCACTAAATACTTCCACTAATAGGGGAAGTTATGGAGAACTGTACTCTTTTTCCTTGGCTATTGGTTTTTACCACTGCATTTTCCATAGCTAAAGGTTTTAACGAGGCAGTTATCCCTAACTAAGGATCTAGAAGTATCCACCCCATATGATACTCATAAGAACTATGGATCATGCAGTATTCATATGTTGAGTATACACCGATGGTTGGATAAAGGGAAGTGTTATGAATAGGGTCCAATGGGCCTATTGAGTATCCACCCACATTGAATAATATATATATGAGGCTAGGGGTTTGCTAGCCCTTAACCTTCACAATAATGTTATGATTTTTTGGCCGAATTTTCTCTTTTCTTTTTTCTGTTGAAGATGTCAATATCTCAGTTCAAAAGGGCATTTGTGCGGATTTCTTTGAGCTACAGGCTATTTTGTACATTTTCTGTAAAATATGGTTCTTTATATTAAATGATATGATTTTCATAGCCTAGTTTTGTCTTCTCTTATTTTTTTTCAATTGAAAATGGTGATCTCCCAGTTCCAACAGACATTTTGGCAGATTTTTCTGAGCTCGGGGCTATTTTTCTATATTTTTGGAAAGCTAGATATATTTTTATTAAATGATATGATTGTTGGCCTAATTTTGTCTTCTCTTATTTTTCAGTTGAAGATGGCGATCTTCCGGTTCCAACGGCCATTCTCACCGATTGTTCTAAGCTCGGAACTATTTTCTACAGTTTATTGAAGATAAGGATCTTTTTATTGAACGATATGATTTTGTAGACTAAGTTTGTCTTATCTTATTATTAAGTTGAATACGACGATCTTACATTTCCAACGGACATTTTTGTGAATTTTTCTATGCTCCGGGCTATTTTCTACATTTTCTGCAAGATACGGATATTTATATTAAATGATATGATTTTTAAAGAGTAATTTTTTCTTCTGTTATTTTTCAGATGAAGATGGTGATCTCCCGGTTCCAATAGACATTTTTACGGATTTTTCTCAACTCATGGCTATTTTCTATATTTTCTGTAAAATATGAATCTTTATATTAAATGATCTGATTTTATAGCCTAATTTTGTCTTCTCTTATTTTTCAAGCTGAAGATGGGGATCTCTCTGTTTCAACGGAAATTTTGCGTATTTTTCTGAGCTCGGGGGCTATTTTTTATATTTTCTGGAAGATAAGAATTTTTATATTAATTGATATGATTTTGGTTGCCTAATTTTTTGTTCTCTTATTTTCCAATTGATGATGGCGATCTTTTTATTAAATGATAGGAGTTTTTGGTCTTAATTTGTCTTTTCTAATATTTCGGTTGAAGATGTCGATCTCCTGGTTCCAACAGACCTTTTTGCAGATTAATTTGAGCTATGGGCTATTTACCATATTTTCTGGAAGATATTGATCGTTTTATTAAATGATATCAGAGAAGACAAAATTAGGCCAAAAATGTACATTGTAACTAGGACCATCTTCAACTAGTAAGATATATATCATTTTCTGAGCATGGTGCTATTTTCTACATTTTGTGAAAGATATGAATCTTTTTATTAATTGATATGATTTTTGTAGCCTAAATTTGTATTCTCTTATTTTCCAATTGAAGATGTCGATCTTTTTATTAAATGATATGATTTTTTGGCCTAATTTGGTCTTCTCTTATATTCTAGTTGAAGATGACTATCTCTCGGTTCAAACGAATATTTTTTGCAGATTTTTCTGAGCTCCGGCCTATTTTCCACATTTTTTGGAAGATATGGATCATTTTATTACATGATATGATATTTTGGCCTAATTTTGTCTTCTCTTATTTTCCAATTGAAGATGACGATCTTCTGATTCCAACGGATATTTTTGCAGATTTTTTAAGCTCGTGGCTATTTTCTACAGTTTATTGACTTAATGTATCTTTTAATTAAATGATATTTTTTATAGCCTAAATTTGTATTCTCTTATTTTTCAATTGTACATGGCGATCTCCAGGTTCCAACAGACATTTTTGCGGAATTTTCTGACCTCGAGACTATTTTCTACATTTAACTGAATATATCAATCGTTTTATTAAATGATATAATTTTCGTAGCCTAATTTTCTGGAAGATATATATTTTCTTAATAAATTTTATGAGTGTTGGCCTAATTTTGTCTTCTATTATTTTTAAGTTGAAGATGGCGATCTCCTGGTTCGAACGGACATTTTTGCGGATTTTTCTGAACTCGGTGCTATTTTCTACATTTTATGGAAGATATGTATTTTTTATTAAATATATGATTTTTATATCCTACGATTAACTTCTCTTATTTTTCAGATGGAGATGTCGGTCTATCAGTTCGAACGAACATTTTTGCGATTTTTCTTAACTTGGGGCTATTTTTCTACATTTTCTGGAAGATATGGATCTTTTTATTAAATAATAAGATTTTGGCCTAATTTTGTCTTTTCTTTTTTCAGTTGAAGATGGTGATCTCCCGGTTCCAAAAAATATTTGAGCGGATTTTTTGAGCGTCGGGCTATTTTCTACATTCTCTCAGATATGAATCCTTATATTAATTGATATTATTTTTATAGCCTAATTGTGTCTTCACTTATTTTTCAGTTGAATATGGTGATCTCCTGGTTCCAAAGGACATTTTTGCTGTTTTTCTGTGTTCGTGGCTATTTTCCTACATTTTATGGAAGAAATGATCATTTTATTAAATGATATGATTTTTTGGCCTAATTTTGTCTTCTCTTATTTTCTGTTGAAGATGGCAATCTCCTGGTTCCAACGGACCCTTTTGCGCATTTTTCTAAGCTCTGAGCTATTTTCTACATTTTTGTATAATACTAATCTTTTTATTAAATAATATGATTTTGATAAACTACTTTTGTCTTCTCTTATTTTTCTGCTGAAGATGGCGATCTTCCGGTTTCAATGGAATTTTTGCAGATTTTTTGACATCGGAACTATTTTCTACATTTCATTGAAGAAATGAATCTTTTTGTAGCCTAAATTTGTGTTCTCTTATTTTTCAGGTTAAAATGGCGATCTCTTGGTTCTAATGGACATTTTACGGATTTTTATGATATCGAGACTATTTTCCACATTTAATTGAAGAAATGAATCTTTTCATTAAGTGATATGATTTTTGCACCCTAATTTTGTCTTTTTCTTATTTTTTAGTTGAAGATGACGACCTCCACGTTACAATGGACATTTATGCAGATTTTTATGTGCTCGAGACTATTTTGTACATTTTATTGAAGACATAGACAAATTTATTAAATGATACGATTTTTGTAGCCTAATTTTGTCTTCTCTTATTTTTCAATTGAACACGGCGATCACTCGGTTCCAACAGATAATTTTAGGGATTTTTCTGAGATTGTGACTATTTTTCTACATTTTCGAGAAGTTATGGGGTTTTTTATTAAATGATGTGATTTTTTGTCCTAATTTTTCCTTCTCTTATTTTTTCAATTGATGCCGGCGATCTCCTGGTTCCAACAGACATTTTTACGAATTATTCTGACGTCGGGGCTATATTATGATTTTTATATCCTCAGTTTGTCTTCTTGTATTCATTTGAAGATGGCAATCTACTGGTTCCACTGTACATTTTTGTGGATTTTTCTTACCTTGAGGATATTTTTCTATATTTTCTGAAAAATATGTATCATTTTATTAAATGTTATGATTTTTGGCCAAATTTTATCTTCTCTTTTGTTATTTGAATATGGCTATCTCTCAGTTTCAACGGACATTTGTACGGATTTTTTTGAGCTCCAGGCTATTTTTTACATTTTCTGTAAGATATGGATATTTATATTAAATGCTATGTTTTTTATATCCTAATTTTGTCTTCTCTTATTTTTCAATTGAATATGACGATCTCCCGGGTCCAACAAATATTTTTGTGGATTTTTCAGAACTCGGGGCAATTTTTATACATTTTCAGGAAGGTATAAATCTTTTTTAAAATGATATGATTTTTTGGCCTAATTTTGTCTTCTCTTATTATTTTCGTTGAAGATGGCGATCTCCCAATTCCAACAGACATTTTAAGGGATTTTCTGAGATTTAAGCTATTTCTAAATTTTTAGTAAGATATGAATATTTATATTAAATGATATGATTTTTATGCCTAATTTTGTCTTCTCTGATTTTTTAGTTGAAGATGGCGATCTTTCGGTTCTAACGGATTATTTTGTGGATTTCTCTGATCTCAGGGCTATTTTCTAAACTCCCCAGAAGAAATGGATCTGTTTATTAAATGATAGGATTTTTGGCCTAATTTTGTCTTCTCTTATTTATCAGTTGAAGATAGCGATCTCCCGATTCTAATAAACGTTTTTACTGATTTTTCTGAGCTGCTATTTTCTAAACTCTCCAGACGTTATGGAAATTTTTATTAATGATATGATTTTTGGCCTAAGTTTGTCTTCTCTCATTTTAAAGTTGAAGATGTCAATCTCCCGGTTCCAATGAACATTTTTCCAGACTTTATTGAGCTTCGAGCTATTTTCTACATTTTCTGCACGATATGAATCTTTGTATTAATGATTTGATTTTTGTAACTTAATTTTGTCTTCTCTAATTTTTAGTTGAAGATGGCAATCTCCCGATACCAACAAACATTTTTGCGGATTTTTCTGAGATCAGTGCTATTTTCCTACATTTTTAGGAAGTTATGGATCTTTTTATTAAACAATATGATTATTTGGTCTAATTTTGTTTTCTCTTATTTTAAGTTGAATATGGCGATCTCCATATTCTAACGGACATTTTTGCGGATTATTCTAACCTCGGGGCTATTTTCTAAATTTTCTTGAAGATATGAATCTTGTTATTAAATTATATGATTCTTGGCCTAAGTTTTCTTCTATTATTTTTCAATTAAAGATGGCGATCTCCCCGTTCCAACAGACATTTTTGCCAATTTTTATGAGCTTGGTGCTATTTTCTACATTTTATGGAAGATAAGGATATTTTTATTAAATGATATAATTTTTATAGCCTACGTTTCTCTTCTCTTACTTTTTTCAGTTGAAGATGGCAATCTCCCGATTCCAATGCATATTTTTGTGGATTTTTCATAACCTTGGGCTGTTTTTCTACATTTTTTGGAAAATATGTATCTTTTTATTAAATGTTATGATTTTTGGGCCAAATTTTGTCTTTCTTTTTTCATTTGAATAAGGCGATCTCTCATTTCCAATGAACATTTGTGTGGATTTTTTAGCGCCTAACTATTTTCTACATTTTCTGTAAGAAATGGATCTTTATATTAAATGATATGTTTTAAAGCATAATTTTATCTTCTCTTATTTTTTTAGTTGAAAATGTCGATCTCCAGGTTCCAACAGACATTTTTGCAGATTTTTTTAAGCTGGGGCTATTTATCTACATTTTTGAAAAGTAACATATCTTTTATTAAAAGGTTATGATTTTTTGACCTAATTTTGTCTTCTTTTATTTTTCAGTTGAAGATGGCAATCTACCAGTTCCAACAGACTTTTAATGGATTTATATGGCCACGAGGATATTTTCTAAATTGAATGATATTGATCTTCTTATTAAATGATATGAGTTTTGGCCTAATTTTATCTTCTCTATTTTTCAGTTGAAGACGGTGATCTCCCGATTCCACCAGACATTTTTGTTGGTTTTTCTTAGCTCGGTGCTATTTTCTACATTTTATGAAAGATATGTATCTTTTTATTAAATGATATGATTTTTATAGCCTACGTTTGTCTTCTCTTATTTTTCAGTTCAAGGTGGCGATCTACCGTTTCCAACGGACATTTTTGCTGATTTTTCTTTGCTAGGGACAATTTTTCTATATTTTCTGGAAGATATGGACCTTTTTAATAAATATTATGATTATTTGGCCTAATTTTGTCTTCTCGTTTTTTCGTTGAAGATGGCTATCTCCCGATTTCAACGGACATTTGAGAGCTCTGGACAATTTTTCTGTATTTTTTGTAAGATATGAACCTTTTTATTAAATGATATGATTTTTACTGCCTAATTTTTCCTTCTGTTTTTTAAATTGAAGATGGCCATCCCCGGGTTCAAGCGGACATTTTATCTTATATTTCTGAGTACGGGGCTATTTTCTGTATTT
>CM061142.1:714647692-714671109 GCA_030789695.1 Scilla litardierei | reverse complement strand
ATAGTCCCGAGATCAGAAAAATCCGTAAAAATGTCTGTTAGAACCGGGAGATCGCCATCTTTAATGGAAAAATAAGAGTAGAATAAAAAGCCCAAATCATATAATTTAATAAAATGATTCATATCTTTTAGAAAATGTAGAAAATACCCCAGATCTCAGAAAAATCCTTAAAAATTCCTGTTGGAACCGGAATATCACCAACTTTAATTAAAAATAAGATAAGAAAAAATTAGGCTATAAAAATTATATCATTTAATATAAAGATCCATGTCTTACAGAAAATGTAGAAATTTGCCTGGAGCTAAGAAAAGTTTGCAAAAGGTTCGTTGGAATCGAGAGATCGCCCTCTTCGACGAAAAAAATAAGAGAAGACAAAATTAGGCCTCAAAATAATATTATTTAATAAAAAGATCCATATCTTCTAGAAAATATAGAAAATAGGGTCGAAGTCAGAAAAATCCGCAATAGTGTCCGTTGGAAAGAAGAGATCGCCATCTTCAACTAAAAATTAAGAGAAAACAAACTGAGGCTATAAAATCCCATCATTTAATAAAAAGATTCATATCTTCCATAAAATATAGAAAATAGCCCCCAGCTCAGAAATCTACAAAAATGTCTGTTTGAATTGGGAGATTGCCATCTTCAACTGAAAAATAAGACAAGACAAACTTAGGCTATAAAAATCATACCATTTAATAAAACGAGCCATATGTCCCATAAAATGTAAAAAATAGCTCGAAACTCAGAAAAATATGCAAAATGTCTGTAACGACCCACTCTCGGGGCCAGTTACTGTTTGGAACATGCGCAAATCCTGATAGGCACTAATAAAGTCAATACATGCTCTATTACAGAAATATGCCAAAATACTCATAATAAAAATTGTCTACAATCTTATTACAATCAGCAGCGTACAGAAAAGGAAATATAACCGAATACAAATACACACCAAGCCACTCTGATACATCAAATACTAAAACTCTCTTACACTCACACTTAGTAACCAGCGTCCTCCTGGTCAAACTCTACAGCAAACTCAGCGTCTGCAGCCTCTGGTGCAACTTCTTCGACCTGTGAAATATCTGGCGGGTCCACCACAAAGAGAAGGGTCGCCAGGATCAGACGTAACTCAAAGTATCTCTAATCATGGAGATAAATACAAAGTACAAGCATGGCAGTCTAAGGAGAAAAAAGTAAAGTGCGAACAATGATGATAAGGAAATAGAGCAGAAATGTAACTTGCAATTTACAATTATCAGCAATATCCAGCAATTAAAAGTACTTTATTAAAAGAGTCCATTTTACGAGAGTCTAACTGAGTCGTACCTAGACCGTGACTTATAATGCGGGGTACAGTAAGCAACCAAGAGACCACCTCTTGCCACGGGTGCTACCCGGGCGAACCATTCTCTAAGAACTGTGCAATAATTTGCGATCTGTGATGGTTGTCACCGGCTACTGTGATGAGTTGCTAGAACCCGCACGGTGACAACAAGGCCTGGACTAGTCGCTCTCGCACCCTCGTTATTATAAGTTACCCCAAACCCAATGTCTGTGGTGTTACCGTAATTACAAGTTAGGAATCATTTATCTAGAGTTACACATTTTTACGTAACTGTTCAAAAATATCAAGCTTCCACGATACTGTGCAGATTATCAAGACTAATTAACTTTTCAATCGATCAATTGCTAGTGAAATGAAACTAATTTTAGCATGCATTTGTTTTTGAATTAAAGCCCATGGCAAGATTACGAAGAGTTACCGATTTGTCTTGTAGTGAAAGGCCTGTTTTGGTCAGCGGTAGGGGTACCTGGTTCACATATGTTACATGGCAAGTTAGCCATACAACTAATAATAAAACTTTATAGGATAAAATATAAATAAGTTATTAACTTACTTATATAACTTACTAACTTAACTATTTAATAAATATAACTTACTTATAATAAAACTTTATAACTAAGTTGATAAATGTAACTTTTTATTTTATTATAAACTAATTCTTTAGAAACTTAGCTTATGAAACTAATATAGGTTATAAAATATTAACTTATAATTAACTTATAAAATAACTTTATATTAAAAAAACTTATATTAACTTAACTTATTAACTAATTAACTAACATAACCTCTCTCACACACACACACACACAGAGTATTGGTTGGGGGATGGCGCCTGTGCTATCGCCTCGCTTTACAAACATCCTTCTTCCATCCTAGAGTCATGTACTTTTTTCTGAGATTCAGTAAAGACGCAAAGCATATTCTCCATACATACATACATACATATATATATATATAACTTAACTTATACAAATATTACCTCTCCCTTTCTTTATTGTGCTGTCTTATCTTTCCCCTTTCTTTTTATTTCTTTTTTTTGCTTCTCTTTGCAGCAGGGGAGGGGGATCAAGTGGATGCGGCCTAGAGGCGGCTGGGCGGCGCAAGGGACGGCACAAAGGGGCTGGGGGCGGCTTCAAAGGGGGCTGGGCGGCGCAGGGGGGCTTGGGGACGGTGCAAGGGGGCACGGTGGGCGGCAAAGGGGGCTGCGCGTGACGCTGCGCAAGGGGGCCGGCGGCCTGGAGGCTAGGGCAACGCGACGGTAGGCTTCGGGGTCGGGCACGGACAGGCGACGGCGGGCGCGCGCGCGGCTAGTTGGGTGGCGGCCTGAGGAGTTGGGGCACGATGATTCGAGGTGGGGGAAGAGGAAGAATGAAAATGGGTTGAATTGGGGTTGAATTTGGGCATTTCAGGTTCAATTTCACGATTTGGGCTTCAATTTTGATGTTTTCTTCTTCAATTTCAGAATTGGTTTTGGTTTGGAGATTTGATTTTGGATGAAGTAATGTGTTTGATTTGGGTTGCAGGATTTTGGGTTGGTTGATGTGTTTGTTGTTGGGTTGAAAGAGGTGGAATGATGTTGATGGTGTTATTGTTTGCAGTAAGCTTGAACAAAAATGGGGATGATGATGTGCATGAGGATGAAAGGGAGAGGGATTTGATTAAATAAGTGTAAACCTATAATACTGTAATTATGAGAGTATTTAATGAAAGTGGGTGATATTTTGACTAACGTTTTAGGGGAATGAACTGAATGTATTTGGGGGAGATATCGGGCTGTGGGACGAGAAAAACGTGGAAGGGGTGTGTTGGGAAATAGGTTAGTTATTAATAAGAGGTAATTAATAATAGTAAACGTAATTTGGTAATTAGCTAAATTAATTAGTTAAGCTATGGTAAAAATCTCTTAAAACAAAGTCGTGATCACGTCAACATGTAGAAAAGAAAACGCTCGGATAGAAAAACTCGAACAACTACAGTAAATACGTGCAATCAAAGATGCCTAAAAATCCAGGTCGTTACATCCTACCCTCCTTAGAATAATTCCGTCTTCGAAATTCTCTACAGGGCTGGGAAAAGGGAGGGGTAACGTTCTCGCATCTCATCCTCTCGCTCCCATGTAGATTCACCAAGTGAGTCACGACGCCACATAACCCTGACTAGATCTATAGTCCTGCTCCTGAAGACTTTCTTGCGTCGATCTAGGATCTCCACTGGTTGCTGCTCGTATGTCAAGTTTGGATGGATTGCGATCTCCGAATAGGCCACGACATGACTAGGGTTGCTCACATAACGACGCAACTGCGAGATGTGGAACACATTGTGCACTCCAGATGTTGATCACACAGCGACCAAAGCGAATCAATCCTCAGTTGGGCGAGATCTTCAGAAAAACATGATCACCGGGCTGAAACTCCAGATGTCAACGTTTCGCATCTACCCAATGCTTGTACATGTTCTGAGCTAGTTGCAGCTTCTCTCTGATGGTCCGAACCACATCCACGACTTCTGTTATTAGCTCAAGACCCACCAACTCTCGATCTCTTACCTCATTCCAGCTCAAGGGGGATCAGCACTTCCTCCCATACAGTGCCGCAAAAGATGCCATACCGATGCTAGACTGGTAGCTGTTGTTGTATGCAAACTCCACCAAATGGAGATGGTCTTCCCATGATCCTTTAAAGTCCAGCATACATGCCCACATCATGTCTTCCAGTATCTGTATAGTATGCTCTGACTGACCATCTGTGTGTGGATGGTAAGCTGTACTACAACTCAAGTGGGTTCCCAAGCTCTCCTGAAGGCTCCTCCAGAAACAAGATGTGAACCCGGTGTCTCTGTCCGAGACAATGCTGGTAGGAACTCCATGCAGCTTCACAATCTCATCCATGTACTTCTTAGCCAACACGTCTGTAGACTGGCATACTCTGAAAGGAATGAAGTGCGTTGTCTTGGTTAATCGATCTACAATCACCCAGACAGCATCAGTCTGCTTCGTACTCTTGGGTAGTCCAGTCACGAAGTCCATCGTGATATGCTGCCATTTCCACTCTGGAATGGGCAAAGGCTGTAATAGGCCGGCAATCCTATGATGTTTAGCCTTCACCTGCTGGCATACAATACACTTTGCTACGCTCCGTGCGACGCTTCTCTTCATGCCATACCACCAGTAATGTTGTCGCAGATCCTGATACATCTTGGAACCCCCAAGATGTATAGAGTAAGGAGAGCTGTGAGCTTCCTCCAACAGCTCCTCTCTAATGGCGCCAGACGGTATACAGATTATGTCCTTAAACCTCAAGGATCCATCTGCATGAATCTTAAACTCTGGCCTCTGACCTGCTATCACCAGATCTTTGATCTTCCGCAGCTTCGCATCGTCCATCTGAGTAGACTTGATCCTCTCTACCAAGGTCGACTGGATATGCATTTCCATCAAAGATGCAGTCATCCCTGGTAGAATCACTTCTATACCCATGTCCCGGATCTCTTGTTGCAACTTCCATTTAGTCGTAAGGGTCATCACCGCTGGTAGACGACTCAATGCATTAGGTAAGACATTGACTTTTCCAGGATGGTACTGAAGATCAATGTCATAATCCGCCATATGCTCTATCCATCGTCTCCGACGCATGTTGAGCTCCTTCTGAGTGAAGAGATACTTCAGACTCTTATGATCCGAGAACACCTTCACGTGCTCTCCCAATAGAAAATGCCTCCAAATCTTCAAAGCAAAAATCACTGCTGCCAACTGAAGATAATGCGTGGGGTAGTTCTTCTCATGGATCTTCAATTGCCTAGATGCATATGCTACGACTCGACCGTGCTGATGTAGCACGCATCCAAATCCCTTACCAGATGCATCACAGAAGACTTTGAATCCTCCTGATCGTTCTGAAATGATCAAAATAGGTGCAGTTGTCAACCTCTTCTTCAACTCCTGAAAAGGATCCTCACATGCTTTTGACCAAACAAACACCACATCCTTTTTCGTCAATCACGTCATGGCTCTTGCGATCTTCAAGAAGTCTTTGATGAACCTCCAGTAGTAACCAGAGAGTCCCAAGAAGCTTTGAATCTCGGTCACCGTTCAAGGGACTGGCCAGCTTTGAACATCGGCTACTTTTTTCAGGATCAACAGCAATCCCTTCTCCGGACACTACGTGGCCTAGAAACACCACCTCGTTCAGTCAGAACTCGCACTTGCTAAGTTTGGCATAAAGCTGGTGTCTTCTCAGGGTCTCAAGAACATCCTAAGATGCTCTGCAAGCTCCATCGCATTCTTCGAGTAGATAAGAATGTCGTCGATGTAGACTACTACAAACTTGTCCAAGTATTCATACAATACTTGGTTCATGAGACTCATAGATACCGCGGGTGCATTGGTTACACCAAACGGCATTACTAAGTACTCATAATGTCTGTATCTGGTCCTGAATGCAGTCTTGGGAACATCTTCGTCTTTCACCTTCACTTGATGGTACCCTATCCTCAGATCCATCTTCGAATAGATGCTTGACCCTCTGAGTTGATCGAAAAGATCGTAGATGCACGTCAGAGAGTACTTGTTCTTCCGGTACTTTGTTCAGCTCGCGGTAGTCGACGCACATACATATGGATCCGTCTTTCTTCTTCACCAGCAATATAGGAGATCCCCAGGGAGATACACTGGGTCATATCCATCCCTTCTTTAGAAGCTCATCTAGTTGGATCCACAATTCTTCTAGCTCAGATGGTGCTAAACGATATGGTTCCATGGACTTTGGTTGAGCTCCTAGCATTAGTTCAATGGCAAATTTGAGGGTGCGATCCGGAGGCAAACCTATAACGTCATCTGGAAACACATCCAAGAACTCTCGTACCACCTCTGGTATACCAGGTTCAGCTTCCATTGCAGCTGCTACTGCTTCGGCCGACCTGGCTCTGTACTCCACTGGGCCTACTAATCTGCTTCCACTAATGAACTCGAACTTTGGATGTTCAGGGATCTCGAAAACTATCCTCATTTGACAACAGTCGATGGTGGCATGTAAAGTTCCCAACCAATCCATCCCTAATACAGCATCAAAGTTTGGGATATCTATCATCATGAAGTCAGCGAACAATGCTTGCCCACAAATCACTACATGGCATTGAGGATACCCACGTGTTGACTTTATTACTCCGCCACCCGTGTTAACGTTCCAACCGGATGCTAAAGGTTTGACAGGAATGGTGTGGGTGCGAACGAATCGACTCGCTAGAAAGCAGTGTGATGCTCCCGAGTCGAACAAGGAGAGGGCGGGTTTTCCAGCTACTAGTATGACACCTAGGTTACAAACACTAATCTAAGCAACCAATGCTAATAAAAGAAATGAATTACGAATTATGCAAGAAATATACCTGTGATCACTTCTCCAGTAGCCTCGGCCTCTTCGACGATCATGGTGTAAGCCTGGCATTTCAGTGGTGGTTTCTGCCTTGCTTGCTGAAACATCCTATGCTGTGGAGGTAGAGGTGGACGCCGTGGTGCGTTCCCAGTCGGGGCAGTACGGGGAGCTGGAGCTGGAACTGGAGCACGTGTATTATGATGCATGCAATTCCTAGCAATATGTCCAAACTCTCCACAAACCAGACAAAGGCATAAAAATCATCGACACTCAAACTTGATGTGTCCAGGCTTCCCACAAAAGTGGTAGACCGGGAGGGCCTGCTATTGTTGTCCTGACCTCTTAAACTGAGACTGTTGAATATGAAGATGCGTCTGTGGCCGTCTGCTTGGCCCAACATAGGTCGATGGGGGCCTCACAGGTGCTGTTAGCCTAAGCTCTTCATTCACTTCCTCTTCGACCATCTCATGACTACGAGCAATGGTCAGAACTGCAGCATGTGTGGTTGGAGTAGCAATAACCATCTTCCTCCGAATCTCAATGTTGAGCCCCTGCAGGAATTGCTGGGCTCGAGTCAATGGATCTGCAACCATCTCTGGGGCAAACTTGCTGAGCCTAGAAAACTCAGCGTCATACTGGTCCACTGTCATCGAGCCCTGCTTCAGGTCGATGAACACCTTTCTCATCATGATCTTTTCCTGTGGCGGGAAGTACTGAGCGTTGAATGTTCTGGTGAAGACCTCCCACGAAATCGGTAATCCCAAGCGGTCTTCTACCGCCTGCCACCAGTCTCGAGCACCATCAGCCAATTGCCTCTTGGCGGTAGCCACCCATGTTTCTTCTCGAATCTGAGATGCCCTCAGATCATCAGTGATGCCCCTGAGCCATTCTTCCACTTGGAGATGATTCTCGGTCCTAGCGAAAGTCTTTGGGTTCATCGCTCGAACGTGGTAAGCATACAAAAAGCATATCATTTGATAAAAATATCCATATATTCAATAAAATGAAGAAAATAACATCGAGCTCAGAAAAAACAGCAAAAATGTCCGTTATAACCAGGAGATCACCATCTACAACTTAAAAAATAAGAGAAGACAAAATTTTGCTATAAAAATCCTATCATTTAATATAAAGATACATATCTTACAGAAAATATAGAAAATAGCCAGTAGTCAGAAAAATCTGCAAAAATGTCTGTTGGAACCGGGAGATCGCCATCTTCATCTGAAAAATAAGAGAAGACAAAATAAGGCCAAACATAATATATCATTTAATAAAAAGAAACATATCTTCCAGAAAATGTTGGAAATAGCCCCGAGGTTAGAGGAATCTACAAAAATATCCTTTAGAGCCGAGAGATCGCCATCTTCAACTTAAAAATAAGGGAAGACAAACTTATACTATAAAAATTATATCATTTAATAAAAAGATTCATATCATACAGAAAATATAGAAAACAGGACGGAGTTCAGAAAAATCTGTAAAAATGTCTATTAGAACCGAGAGATCGCCAGCCTCAAAGAAAAAATAAATGAAGACAAAATTAGAAAAAATCGTATCATTTAATAAAAAGATCAAAATACTTCCTGAATATGTAGAAAAATCACCCTGAGTTCAGAAAAATCGGCAAAAATTGTCTGTTGGAACGGCAGATCACCATACTTAACTTTAAAATAAGCGAAGACAAAATTACGCTACAAAATTATAATAAAAAGATCCATATCTTCAGTAAAATGTAGAGAATAGATCCGTTCTCAGAAAAATCCAAAAAATTATCTGTTGGACTCGGGAGATCGCCATCTTTAACAGAAGAAGACAAAATTTGGCCAAAAAAACTATCATTAACAAAATGATCCACATATTTTAGAAAATGAAGAACATAGCTCAGATCTCAGAAAAATACGCAAAAATGTCAGTTGGAACTGGGACATCACCATCTTCTATTGAAAAACAAGGGAAGAAAAATTAGGCTATAAAAATCATATCATTTATTATAAATATTCATATCTAACAGAAAATGTTGAAAAATAGTCTGTATCTAACATAAATCTACAAAAATCTCTATTGGAACCGGGAGTATGCCATCTTCAACGAAAAACAACAGAAGACAAAATTAGGCCATAAAAATCATATCTTTAATATCAAGATATATATCTTAAAGAAATTGTAGAAAATAGCTTGTAGTTCAGAAAAATCTGTAAAAATTTTAGTTGGAATCAGGAGATCGACATTTTCAACTAAAAAATAAGAGAAGACAAAATTAGGCAATAAAATCATATCATTTAATAAAAAATACATATCTTCAATAAATTGTAGAAAATAGTCCCGAGCTCAGAAAAATCCGTAAAAAATGTCCATTTGAATCGGGAGATCGCCATCTTCAATAAAAAAATAAGAGAAGTCAAAATAAGCCCAAAAATAATATCATTTAATAAAATGATCCATAACTTTTAAAAATGTAGAAAATAGCCCAGATCTAAGAAAAATCCGCAAAAATTTCTGTTGAAACCGGAAGATCGCCTTCTTTAACTGAAAAATAAGACAAGACAAAATTAGACTATAAAAATTATATTATTTAATATAAAGATCCGAGTCTTACAGAAAATTTAGAAAATTGCCCGGAGCTAAGAAAAATCCCCAAAAAGGTCCGTTGGAACCAGGAGATCGTCATATCCAACGAAAACAATATGAGAAAAACAAAATTAGGCCCAAAAATCATGTTATGTAATAAAAATATTCATATCCTCCAGAAAATATAGAAAATAAGCTCGTGGTCAGAAAAATCAGCAAAAATATCCGTTAGAAACAGGAAATCGCCATATTAAACTGAAAAATAAGAGAAAACAAACTTAGGATATAAAAATCACATCATTCAATAAAAAGATCCATATCTACCATAAAATATAGAAAATAGCCCCCCAGCTCAGAAAAATCGGCAAAAATGTCCGTTGGAACCAGGTGATCGCCATCTTTAACTGAAAATAAGACAAGACAAACTTAGGCTATAAAAATCATATCATTTAATAAAAAGAGCCAAATGTTCCATAAAATGTAGAAAATAGCTCGAAACTCAGAAAAATCCACAAAAATGTCCGTTGGAATCAGGAGATCGCCATCTTCAACTGAAAAATCAGAGAAGAAAAAATTTGGCCAAAAAATCCTTTAATAAAAAAGATTCATATCTTTCCTAAAATATAGAAAATAGCCTGGAGCTATGAAAAACCCGTAAAAATGTTTATTGGAACCTTGAGATCGCCATCTTCACCTGAAAAAAGAGAGACAAAATTAGGCCAAAAATCATATCATTTAATAACAAAATACATATCTTACAAAAATGTAGAAAATAGTCCAAGCAAATAAAAGTCTGCAAAAATTTCTGTTGGAACCGGTAGATCGCCATCTTCACCTGGAAAAAATAAGAGAAGACAAACTTAGGCCAAAAATCTATATTTTAATAAAAGAACCATTTCTTCCAGAAAATTTAGAAAATAGCATAGAGGTCAGAATAATCTGCAAAAATGTCTATTAGAAACCGGGAGATCGCCATCTTCAATTTAAAAATAAGATAAGACAAAATTAGGCCAAAAATCATATCATTTAATAAAAACATCCATAACTTTCCGAATATGTAGAAAAATAACATAGATCTCAAAAAATCCGCAAAAATGTCCGTTGAAATCGGGTGATCGCCATCTTCAATTTAAAAAATAAGAGAAGGAAAATTTAGGATATAAAATTCATATCATTTAATAAAAAATCCATATCTTTTCTAAAATGTAGAAAATAGCTCGGAGCTCAAAAAATCCCCAAAATGTCTATTGGAACCAGAAGATCACATCTTCAACTGAAAAGTAAGAGAAAACAAAATTAGGCCAAAAATCATATCATTTAATAAAAATATCCATATCTTCTAGAGAATTTTGAAATAGCCCCGAGGTCAGAAAAATTCGCAAAAAATGTCTGTTGGAACCGGAAGGTCGCCATCTTCAATTGAAAAATCAGAGAAGACAAACTTAGTCTATAAAATAATGTCATTCAATAAAAAGATACATATCTTCACTGAACTGTAGAAAATAGTTCCGAGCTCAGAATAATCCGCAAAAGTATCTGTTGGAACCGGGAGATCGACATCTTCTACTGAAAAATAAGTGAAGACAAAATTAAGCTAAAAAATCATATCATTTTATATAAACATTCATTCCTTACAGAAAATTTAGAAAATAGCCCGGAGCGCAGAAAAATCTATAAAACTATCCGTTGGATCGAGAGATCGCCATCTTCAACGAAAAAATAAATGATATGAGATATGTATTTTTGTAAGATATGTATTTTGTTGAACCATAAGATATGTACAAATAAATGTATATGAGACGCTTGGACTATTTTCTACAAATAAATGATATTAGGACAAAAAAATGAGATATGTACAAATAAATGTAATATCATAAGATCATATCATATCATTTAACAAATAAATGATATGAGATATGTACAAATAAATGATATGAGATATGTCCTAAAATGAGATATGTACAAATAAATGATATGAGACGATAAAAATGATTTTTTTTGTTGAACCATAAGATTGCTATCTTTAACGAATAAAATAAGAGACGATAAAATTAGTCCAAAAATCATATCATTCAATAAAAAGATACATATCTTCCAGAAAATGCAGAAAATAGCTCCGACATCAGAAAAATCTGGAAAAATGTCTGTTGGAACCAGGAGATTGCCATCAACTGGAAAAATAGGGAAATACAAACTAAGGCTATAAAAATCATATCATTTAATTAAAAGATACATATTTTCCATAGAATTTAGAAAACAGCCCCGAGATCAGAAAAACCTGCAAAAAATTCCTTTGGAAACGAGATATCATCACCTTCAACTGAAAAATAGGAGAAGACAAACTTAGTCTATAAAAATCATATCATTTAATAAAATGAACCACATTATCAATAAATTGTAGAAAATATTTACAAGCTCAGAAAAATGTGTGAATATGTTTGTTAGAACCGGGAGTTCACCATCTTCAAATAAAAAATTAAGAGAAGACAAAATTGGGCCAAAAATAATATCATTTAATAAAAGATCCATAATAACCAAAAATGTAGAAAAATAGTTCCGAGCTCAGAAAAATCCGAAAAAATGTCCGTTGGAACCGGGAGATCGCCATGTTCAACTGAAAAATAATAGAAGACAAAATTAGGCTACAAAACTCAGATCATTTAATAAAAAGATCCATATCTTCTATAAAATGTAAAACATAGCCATGAGCTCAGAAAAATCTACAAAATATCCGTTGGAACCGAGAGATCGTCATCTTCAATTGAAAAATAAGAGAAGACAAAATTAGGACATAAAAGCCACACAATTTAATATAAAGATCCATATCATCAATAAAATGTAGAAAATTTTTCAGAACACTGAAAAATCCGCAAAAATGTCCGTTGGAACTGGGAGATCACTATTTTCAATTAAAAAAAATAAGAGAAGACAAAAATTGGACTTAAAATCATATCCTTTTTAATAAAAATCCATATTTTTCAGAAAATGTCGAAAATAGCCCGTAGCTAGAAAAATACGCAAAAATATCCGTTGGAACCATGATTTTGCCATCTGTAACATGAAAATAAGAGAAAACAAAATTTGGCCAAAAAATCATATCATTTAATAAAACGATCCATATCTTCCAGAAACTGTGGAAATTAGACTAGAGCTGAGAAAAATCCACAAAAATGTACATTGAAATCGTGAGATCGCCAACTTCAACTGAAAAATTAGAGAAGACAAAATTAGACCAAAAATCAAATTATTTAATAAAAATCTATCTTTCAGAAAATGTAGAAAATAACCACGAGCTCAGAAAAATCCACAAAAATGTTCATTGGAACCGGGAGATCGCCATCTTCAACTTAAAAATAAGAGAAGGCAAAATTAGGCGATAAAAAT
The DNA here is from genome assembly GCA_030789695.1 of Scilla litardierei. Lineage (NCBI taxonomy): Eukaryota > Viridiplantae > Streptophyta > Magnoliopsida > Asparagales > Asparagaceae > Scilla > Scilla litardierei. The sequence goes on along the minus strand of CM061142.1, from coordinate 714,658,443 downwards.
TATATCATTTACTAAAAAGATTCATATCTTACATAAATTTTAGAAAATGGCCCATAGTTCAGGAAAATCATCAAAAATGCCCGTTGGAACCGAGAGATCGCAATTTTCAAATGAAAAATAAGAGAAGACAAAATGAGGCCAAAAATCTTATCATTTAATCAAAAGATCCATATCTTCCAGAAAATGTAGAAAAAATCCGCAAAAATGTCCATTAGAACAGGGAGATCACGATCTTCAACTGAAAAAAAATAAGAGAAGACAAATTTATGCTATAAAAATCATATCATTTAATGAAATGATCCATTTCTTAAATAAAATGAAGAAAATAGCTCCGAGCACAAAAAAATCCACCAAAATGTTCGTTGGAACCGAGCGATCGCTATCTTTAATTGAAAAATAAGAGATGACAAAATTATACCAAAAATCATATCATTTAATAAAAATATCAATGTCTTTCAGAAAATAGAGAAAATAGTCTCGCGAACAGAAAAATCTGCAAAAATTTCTGATGGAACTGGGAGATCGCCTTGTTCAATTGAAAAATAAGAGAAGACAAACTTGGTCTGTGAAAATCAAATAATTTAATAAAAAGATCCATAAAATGTCTGTTGCAACTGGGAGATCGCCATCTTCAATTGAAAAATAAGAGAAGATAAATTGATGCTATAATAATCATATCATTTAATAAAAGGATTCATTTCTCCAATAAAATGTAGAAAATAGCCTCGAGATCAGAAAAATTCCTTAAAATATCTATTGGAACCAGGGGATCGCCATCTTTAACAGACAAATAAAAGAAGACAAAATTAGGCTATAAAATTCTTAAGATTTAAGATAAATATTCATATCTTACAGAAAATGTAGGAGCTCAGAAAAATCCTGCAAAATATCTGTTGAAACGGGGAGATCACCATCTTTAGCGAAAAATAATAGAAGACAAAAATTAGGGCAAAAATTCATATCATTTAATAAAAAGATCCATATCTTCGAATAATGAAGAAAAATAGACCCGAGCTAAGAAAAATCGGCAAAAATTTCGTTGGAATAGAAAGATCGACATCTTCAACAAAAAAATAAGGGAAGACAAAAATTAGACTACAAAAAGCATATCATTTGATAAAAAAATCCATATATTTAATAAAATTAAGAAAATACCGCTGATCTCAGAAAAATCAGAAAAAATTTCTGTTGTAATTAGGAGATCACCGCCTTCAACTGAAAAATAAAGGAAGACAAAGATAGCCTATAAAAATCCTATCATTAAATTAAGATACATATCGTACAGAAAGTATAAAAAATTGCTCGTAGATCAGAAAATCCGCAAAAATATCGTTGGAACCGTGCGATTACCATCTTCATTTGAAAAATAAGAGCAGACAAAATAAGGCCAAAAATCATATCGTTTAATAAAAATAAATAAATATTAAAAATGTAGAAAATCGCTCCGAGGTCAGAAAAATCCGCAAAAATATCCTTTGGAACCGGGAGATCACCATCTTCAACTAAAAAATAAGGGAAGACAAACTTAGGCTATAAAAATCATATCATTTAATTAAAAGATTCGTATCATACATATAATGTAGAAAACAGCTCAGAGCTCAGAAAAATCTGTAAAAATATTTATTAGAACCGGAAGATCGCCATCTTCAACGAAAAATAAATGAAGACAAAATTAGGCCAAAAAATCATATCATTTAATAAAAAATCCATCTTACTGAAAATGTAGAAAAATCGCACCGAGTTCAGAAAAATCCGCTAAAATGTCTGTTGGAACCGATAGATCAACATACTTAACTGAAATAAAGATAAGATAAATTTACGCAACAAAAACCATATTATTTAATAAAAAGTTCCATATCTTCAGTAAAATGTAGAAAATAGTCCCGAGCGAGGAAAATTCACAGAAATGTCGTAGGAACCAGAAGATCGCCATCTTTAACAGAAAAAATAAGAGAAGATAAAATTAGGCAAAAAAAATCATATCATTTAATAAAAATATCCATATTTTTCATAAAATATAGAAAATAGCCCAGATTTCAGAAAAATCTGCAAAAATTTCTGTTGGAACCGGAAGATTGTCATCTTTAACAGAAAAATATCAGAAAACAAAATTAGGTTATAAAAATTATATCATTTAATATAAAGATCCATATCTCACAAAAATGTAGAAAATTGCAAGGAGCTCAGAAAATTCGCAAAAGGACTATTGGAACCGGGAGATCACAATATTCAACGAAAAAAATAAGAGAAGACAAAATTAGGCAATAAAAATCATCTCATTTAATTAAAAGCTATATATCTTTAATAAACTTTAAAAAAATAGCTACAGGCACTGAAAATAATCAAAAATATCTGTTGGAATCGGGAGATCGCCATCTATAACTTTAAAAATAAGAGAATAGAAAATTAGGCCAAAAGTTTTATCATTAAATAAAAAGATCCATATCTTCTCAAAAATTTATTAAAATTGCCCCGAGCTCAGAAAAATACGTTATAATGTCCGTTGGAACCGGGAGCTCACAATCTTCTACTGAAAAATAAGAGAAAACAAAATTAGGCTATAAAAATCATATCATTTAATATAAAGATTCATATCCTTGAAAAAATGTAGAAAATAACCTGTAACTTAGAACAATTTGCAAAAATGTCTGTTGGAACCGAGAGTTTGCCATCTTCAACGGAAAAAATAAGAGAAGACAACATAAAAATCATATCATTTAATATAAATATTCATATCTTACAGAAAAGTAGAAAATAGACCAGAGTTTAGAAAATCTGCAAAAATTTCTGTTGGAACCAGAAGATCGACATTTTGAACTAAAAAATAAGAGAAGACAAAATTAGGCGATAAAAATCATATCATTTAATAAAAAGAAACATATCTTCAATAAACTGTAAAAAGTAGTCCGAGCTCAGAAAAATTAGCAAAAATATCATTTGGAACCTGGATATCGCCATCTTCAACAGAAAAATAAGAGAAGACGAAATAAGGCAAACTAATCATATGATTTAATTAAATGATCCATATCTTTTAGAAAATGCAGAAAATAGCCCAGATCTCAGAAAAATCCGCAAAAATTTCTGTTGGAACCGAAAATCGTCATCTTCAACTGAGAAATAAGAGAAGACGAAATTAGGCTATAAAAATTATATCATTTAATATAAATATCCATGGCTTACAGAAAATGTGAATATTGCTTAGAGCTAAGAAAAATTCGCAAAAGGTCCGTTGGAACCGGGAGATCGCTATATTCAACGAAAAAAAATAAGAGAAGACAAAATTATGCCCAAAAATCAAATTATTTAATAAAAAGATCCACATCTTCTGGAAAATATAGAAAATAGGCTCGAGGTCAGAAAAATCCGTAAAAATGTCCGTTGGAACCGGGAGATCGCCATCTTCAACTAAAAAAAATAAGGGAAGACAAAATTAGGCTATAAAATTATCAATTGATTAAAAGATCCATATCCTCAATTAACAGTATAAAATAGCCCTGAGCTCAGAAAAATCTGCAAAAATGTCGGTTGGAAACAGGAGTTCGCCATCTTTAACTGAAAAGTAAGAGATGACAAACTTAGGCTATAAAAATCATATCATTTAATAATATTAAATGATCCATATCTTACATAAAATATAGAAAATAGCACCTAGCTCAGAAAAATCTGCAAAAATGTCTGTTGGAACAGGGAGATCGACATCTTCAACTGAAAAATAAGACAAGAGAAACATCGGCTATAAAAATCATATTATTTAATAGAAAGAGCCATATGTTCCATAAATGTAGAAAATAGCTTGAAGCACAGAAAAATCAGCAAAAATATCCAATGGAACAGGAAGATCGACATCTTCAACTGAAAAATAAGAGAAGACAAAATCAGGCCAAAAATCATATCCTTTAATAAAAATATTTATATGTTTCATAAAATATAGAAGATAGCCCGGAGCTATGAAAAATCTGTAAAAATGTCCACTGGAATCGAGAAATTGACATCTTCAATAGAAAAAGGAGAAGACAAAATTAGGCCAAAAATTCATTTCATCTAATAAAAAATACATATCTTACAGAAAATGTAGAAAATAGTCCCAAGGAAAGAAAAGTCCGCAAAAATGTCCATTGGAACCGGTAAATCACCATCTTCACCTGAAAAAATAAGAGAAGAAAAATGTAGGCTATAAAAATCATCTCATTTAATAAAATAATACATATCTTCCACAAAAATGTAGAAAATAGCACCTAGCTCATTAAAATCTGCAAAAATATAAGTTGGAACCGGGCGATCGCCATCTTCAATTAAACATAAGAGCAAAATTAGTCAAAAAAATCAAATAAAAAGATCCATTCCTTCCAGAAAATTTAGAAAATAGCCCCGAGTTCAGAATAATAATAAAAAATGTCCATTGGAACCGGGAGATCGCCATCTTCAGCGAAAAATAAGAGAAGACAAAATTTGGCCAAAAAATCATATCATTTAATAAATAGATCCATAACTTTTTGAAAATGTAGAAAATAGCACCGAGCTCAAAAAAATCCGCAAAAATGTCCGTTGGAACCGAGAGATCGCTATCTTTAGCTGAAAAATAATAGAAGATAAAATTATGCTATAAAAATCATATCATTTAATATAAAAGATCCATATCTTATAGATAATTAGAAAATAGCCCGAAGCACAAAAGATCCGCACAAATGTAATTGAAACCGGAAGATCGCCATCTTCAACTTAAAAAAGAGAAGACAAAATTGGGCCAAAAAATCATATCATTTAATTAAAATATCCATATCTTCCAAAAAGGTAGAAAATAGTCCCAACCTAAGAAAAAATCTGTAAAAATGTCTGTTGGAATGAGTAGAATGACATCTTCAACTGAAAAAAATAAGAGAAGGAAAATGTCGGCAATAAAAATCATATCATTTAATAAAAAGATCGTTATCTTTCATCAAATATAGAAAATAACACCGAGTTCATAAAAATCCGCAAAAAGGTCCGTTGGAACCAAGAGATCGACATCTTTAACTGAAAAATAAGAGAAGACAAAATTATGCCAAAAATCATATCGTTTAATAAAAAGATACATATATTCCAGAAAATTTAGAAAATAGGCCCGAGGTCAGAATAATATGCAAAAATGTCCGTTGAAAGATCGTCATCATCAACTGAAAAATAAGAGAAGACAAAATTAGACCATAAAGATCATATCATTTAATATAAAGATCTAAATCTTCCAGAATATGTAGAAAATAGCCTAGAGCTAAGAAAAATCCGCAAAAATGTCCGTTGGAACCGAGAGATCAACATTTTCAACTAAAAAAATAAGAGAAGACAAACATATGCTATAAAAATATATCATTTAATAAAAAGTTTTTTATCTTCCATAAAATGTAGAAAATAGCACCGAGCTCAAAAAATTTCGCAAAATTTTTCGTTGGAACCAAGAGTTCGCCATCTTCAACAGAAAAAAATAAGAGAAGTTAAAATTAGGCTATAAAAATCATATCATTTAATTTAAAGATTCATATCTTACAAAAAATATAGAAAATATCCCGGAGCTCAGAAAAATCCGCAAAAAACGTTCATTGGAATCGGGAGATCGTCATCTTCAATTGAAAAAATAGAGAAGACACAATTAGGCCAAAAATTATATTATTTCAAAAAAAGATCCATATCTTTCAGAAAAAGTAGAAAAATAGACTCAAGCTAATAAAAATCCGCAAAAATATCCATTGGAACCGGTAGATCGCTATCTTCATCTGAAAAAAATAAGAGAAGACAAACATAGGCTATTAAAATGTAGAAAATAGCACCATGCTTTTAAAAATCTGCAAAAATATCCGTTGGAGAAGGGAGATCGCCATCTTCAACTTAAAAATAAGAGGACAAAATTAGGCCAAAAATCATATCATTTAATATAATATCCATATCTTACAAAAAATTTAGAAAATAGTCACAATGTCAGAATAATACGCAAAATGTCTGTCAGAAACGGGAGATCGTTATCTTCAACTGAAAAATAAAAGAAGGAAAAATTAGGTCAAAAAATCATATCATTTAATAAAAAGATCCATAACTTCTCGAAAATGTAGAAAAATAGCCTCGAACTCGAAAAAATCCGCAAAAATGTCCCATGGAACCGGGAGATCGCTATCTTCAACTTAAAAAATAAGAGACGACAAAATTTTGTTATAAAAATCAGATCATTTAAAATAAAGATTCATATTATTCAAAAAATATAGAAAATAGCCCGTAGCTCAAAAAATTTCGCACAAATGTCCATTGGAACTGGGAGATTGCCATCTTCAAATTAAAAAAGAGAAGACAAAATTAGGCCGAGAAACATATCATTTCATAAAAAGATACATATCTTCCAGAAAATGTAGAAAAATAGTCTCCAGCTAATAAAAATCTGCGACAATGTCTGTTGAAACCGCGAGATCGTCATCTTCAACTGAAAAAAATAAGAGAATACAAACGTAGACTATATGTAACACCTCGCTCTACAGGATACCTGGAAAGTACAATTCCGTCCCAAGTATTCATAGAGCAACGAGTGTTAAAAAGAAAAAGAAGGAAGAGAGTTTACAAGAAGAATAATGCAGGTCACTGCACACATGCTGGGAATTACAAGTAATGCTCCAACACAGAAAATAAGAGACAATCATATACAAGTCCAACATTATTTATTATTAAAACAAAGGTACCACTTTATTTACATAATCTCATCCTCAAATACAAAAGTGAAAAATAGAAGAAATCCCATAAAAATCCCATAAAGACATATAGGTCCACACTAGTACAACTCACTCCGTAGACTACCCTGAGAACCAAATGAAGAGGCTGCCCTTTGAGGATTCCATCTCTACCACAAACTGAAAGCTAACTCCTGAGTCAGACCGGATCAGGCTGTACTGCTCTGAAACCTGGAAAAAGTAAATGGGACACGTCAATGCGTGACCCAGTTGGAAATCCTAACATCGTTAGGTAGAGTCTAGTTTTAGAACTGTTATTCCTAACTGGGGTCTGTTCACTTAACTGTAAGTAGATTACTATTTACGCATAAGGAACAAGTAATGTAAATAAGGTCTACTGAATTAACATGCAGGAAAAGTAAACAACATCACATGCAAATATTGAAAAGTAAGAGCTACAGAATTAAATAAGCGTGATGTAAATGCAGACAATCATAGATATGCACATGATGCATATGAATGGTTATGAATACAAATGCAACACATAAGGGATCCCATGTATGCCAACATGCCCATAATGTGACTCATGGATTATAGAGGTTGCTTCCATGGATTTAGGAGGTGGCCCTAGGCATTTACGTGGCACGTTGGTCTATATAGCACATAGGTCAATGTCGTCTATCATACCACACATTGATTCAAGAGGTGGCCCCCATGGATTCAGGAGGTGGCCTTCGGCATTTCTGTGACACGCTGGTCCATGTTGCACCTTGGTCTATGTGGTGTAAATTCTGTTAAGCTACCATTCTTTTCATGACAAAATTCACTTACACTATAACATCTTATGTTTCCAATTAACATATAACTCCATCATTCTTAATATGAAACACATCATTGTATGGAAGCATCTTGTCATAAAGAATGCAAATATGAGACTAAGGATCATAACATGGCATTTGTGTGACATAGTACAAGCATAACATTACATCCATAAGCATGAACTACTCTCATAACATAATTTACTACATGGATAACAACGTTACATCCATAAGCATGAATATAACCATTCTTAGCACCATAATTTTCACAAACTTTAGCATGATATTTATAAGACAACTACCGAATTTTATTTTGAATCTAGACTCTAATATATCTATAAAAACAGCTATCTAAGCCATAATATGGTTTAGTGTTGAACATAAAAGTTGTAGATGCGAAAGTTTTGTTTCCAGATTATCTAAAATTGTGTCATTTAGGGATCTGTAGAGATAGTTATGAAAAGTTTCCCACAATGTAGCAGAATCTATCTAAAACTGACACCATGGTAAAGTCGTCTGTTTACACCTTCCTACAGTAAAAACTAGGCCCCGCTTCCTCTAAAGAGTTATAGTTAACTTCATGACCTTTCCAAGACATCTTGAATCATCCCATTTGGAGGTCTACACTAGTAGATATGAATTTTTGAATTTACAGGACAGAACTGAAAATTTTGAAACATATCACTAACATAGCTATTATAGCATATTGATTGACTAACATGATGCTACTAGTCATACTCCCATTGCCATCCTAATAATTTGACATTATAATGATTTTAAAGCTAAGAAATGAAGCATAATGGCAACATGGTCTACACTAACATGGGATGTTACTTGGTATATTTTGGCAACTATGCATACTTCCACTAAATAAAACATTACATCTTAAGATAACATGGCACTTTACTAGCATGGGGCATAAACTACAATTCTACATTAAATTCCAACTTAAAATTAAATAGGTGATGAAACTCTATAACCACAGTCCTATACCTACATCCTAACTAGGAAGTTAGAGCTCCTAACTCAAATATCTCCATCTTAATTTATTTGGCCCTTCTTCTCCTTGAAGACCCTATCAATCCCCAAGCTTTCTCCCCAAATACTCCCCATGATACTTAGGAAGTATGAATCCGTACCAAGTAATCCTAGATCAGCGAGTGTTAAAATGAAAGAGAAGGAAGGAAGTCTACAAGAAGAATTATGCAGGTCACTGCGCACATGCTAGGAAGTACAAGTAATGCTCCAACACAGAAAATAAGAGATAGTTATATACAAGTCTAACATTCTTTATTATTAAAACAATGGTACCTCTTATTTACATAATCGCATCCTCAAATACAAAAGTGAAAAACGGAAGAAATCCCATAAAAATTCCCGAAAGACATAAATGTCCACACCAGTACGACTCACTCCTTAGACTACACTGAGAACCGGCTGAAGAGGCTGCCCTCTGAGGATTCCATCTCTATTACGAACTGAAAGCTAACTCCTGAGCCAGGCCTGATCTGGATGTACTGCTCTGAAACATGTAAAAAGTAAATGGGACACGTCAATGCATGATCCAGTAGGAAATCCTGACATTGCTAGGTAGGGTCTAGTTTTAGAACTGTTATTCCTAACTAGGGTCTGGTTACTTAACTGTAAACAGGTCTACTATTTACGCATAAGGAACAAGTACTGTAAATAAGGTCTACTGAATTAACATGCAGGGAAAGTAAACAACATCATATGCAAATATTGAAAAGTAAGAGCTATAGAATTAAATAAGCATGAAGTAAACGCAGACACACATAGATATGCACTTGATGCATATGAATGGTTATGAATACAAATGCAACACAAAAGGGATCACATCTATGCCAGCGTGCCTACAATGTGACTCATGGATTCTAGAGGTGGCTCCCATGGATTTAGGATGTGGCCCTAGGCATTTACGTGGCACACTGGTCTATGTAACACATAGGTCCATGTCGTCTATCATACCATACATTGATTCAAGAGGTGGCCCACATGGATTTAGGAGGTGGCCTTCGGCGTTTCTGTGGCACGCTGGTCCATGTGGCACTTTGGTATGTGTGGTATTAATTTCTGTGAAGCTACCATTCTTTTCATGACAAACTTCACTTACACTATACATCTTATGTTTCCAATTAACATATAACTCCATCATTCTTAATATGAAAACACATCATTTTATGGAAGCATCTTGTCATAAAGTATGCAAATATGAGACTAAGGAGCATAACATGGCATTTGTGTGACATAGTACAAGCATAACATTACATCCATAAGCATGAACTATTCTCATAACATAATTTACTACATGGATAACAACACTACATCCATAAGAATGAATATCAACATTACATCCATAATTTTCACAAACTTTAGCATGATATTTACAAGACAACTACAGAACTCTATTTTGAATCTGGACTCTGATATATCAGTCTAAAACAGCTATCTAAGGCCATAATCTGGTTTAGTGCATAACATAAAAGTTGTAGATGCTTCAGTTTTGTTTCTATATTATCTAAGATTGTGTCATTTGGGAGTCTATAGAGAGAGTAATGAAAATTTTCCCACAATGTAGCAGAATCTGTCTAAAACCGACACCATGATAACATCGTCTGTTTACGCCTTCCTACAGTCAAAACTAGGCTCTGCTTCCTTCTAGAGAGTTGTAGTTAACTTCGTGACCTTTCTAAAACATCTTGAATCATCTCATTTGGAGGTCTACACTAGCAGATATGAATTTTTGAATCTACAGGGCAGAACTAAAATTTTTACAGCATATCATTAACATAGCTATTATAGCATATTGATTGACTAACATGATGCTACTAGTCATACTCCCATTTCAATCCTAATAATTTGACATGATAATTATTTTAAAGCTAAGAAAGGAAGCATAATGGCAACATGGTCTACACTAACATGGGATGTTACATGGTATATTTTGGCAAACTATGCATACTTCCACTAAATAAAACATTACATCATAAGTATGCATATTAAACTTAACATAACATGGCACTTTACTAGCATGGGGCTTAAACTACAATTCTACATCAAATTCCAACTTAAAATTAAATAAATGATGAAAATCTATAACCACGGTCCTAAAACTACATCCTCATTAGGAAGATAGAACTCCTAACTCAAATATCTCCTTCTTAATTTATTTGGCCCTTCTTCTCCTTGAAGACCCTATCAATCCTCAAGCTTTCTTCTTCCATACCTTAAG
>CM061142.1:714622202-714647192 GCA_030789695.1 Scilla litardierei | reverse complement strand
CAAAATATATAGGTGTCGCATAACTAAATTTGGGGTGTGATTTATGAACAACCTTCAATCAATTTTCGATTTATTTGTTGGGTTCATGTATTAGAGATTTGAGTACACCATGATGACAATACAGGGCGCCCTTATCACGGGATCGAGCTTGCAGATTCTTATGGGGTTTTTGGGCTTGTGGAGGATTGTGGTCAGATATTTATTGTTTTGCTTTGTGAATTGCTTGGTTATTTTGGGAAGTTCTTGCATTTGCATTCTCAATTTCATCAAGTTGTTTATCCCAAAAATATTATGAAGCCTATCTGAATGTTTTTAGCAAAATTGGTGGTAAATGTGTGTGTTTTCCTTTCCTCAAAAGATATAGGTGTCACGTAACCAGATCTTGGGTGTGATTTATACTTATGCACAACCTTCACTCAATTTTTCCCAGGCTGATAACTTTTCATGCTTTAAAAAGTGCTCTTCCATTGCTCTAGAATGCCATGTATTAATCTTTCATGCATAACTGAGTTCTCATATACAGTGCAAGTTTTGGGACATCACTATTTCCTAGTTGATGCCCAATTGTACAACATGCTTGCACATTCTGTGTAGCACATGCTTGTTATTGGGCAAACTATGAATATACTGAATCACTTCCGATATAATTAGGAATCTATTTTAAATAGATGATTTAACGTTTCTAGGATATTGTATGCCATGGCTCATTTATTCTTTGGTTTTTACATGAAAAGTACATATAATGGCTTTTCATCCAAAGTTGCTTTAATCAGGACCAAATTCTTAAAAGATTCATCATCTTTTATCAGTTTGCATCTAGAGGATGGAACCGTTATTAGAACAAAGGTATCTCAACAAGATTGGGCAATCACATATGGAAGATATTGAATTGTTGTTTTAAAACTATTTTCCCCCGACTTGATCATTTTCTACCAATTAACTTTGCAACACTGTGATATTTTGTTGGCCTTAAGACCCATGAGAATAAGTTAAATGCAATTACATTGTTTAGAAAAGTTTTTGAAAAAAGGGAGAAAAAGAGCGTTGAATAAGTGACAATGATGATTGTATGTGTTATGCTCTGACGCATATGCACATAATTTGCAATATTGATAGTAAATACTTGGAAAATGATAGTTTGTCGATAAAAAAGCTTTCGACTAGCTATTTAAAAGTCTGTAATTGTGATGTGAATTGATGTGACTTGTGTATATAAAACATGAAATATGGTTAGATAATTGCTTTGTTTCTTTTTTATGTTTATTATTTTTTAAGATTTGTAAGACTTTTATTCACCTTCCAGTTATCCCTTTTCACTTCTGTTACTTCTATATGCTTAATCCCTGATCAAAATGTTTTGTTGGTGATCCAAAGGTACTACTCGGGTGTGATGGAATGCAATCCGTGGTGGCTCAATGATTGGGACTTGCAGCTCCCATTAGTTCTGGCAGGTCAGCTGTCCAGGGATTGTCTATTTATCAAAAAGGCCACATGATGAAGAATGGGGTCCACCAATGCCTTTCAGATGGAAAAAGGGCTGGTATCATTCCTCTTAATGACAAATAGGTCTATTAGTTCTTTACCTTTTGTACTGCGCTAAGAGGTAAATCTCTCTATTTCTCTATCTCACACATGCACAGACATGCATAGACACATGCATCCCATTTTCTAATGACAAGGACTAGCTTATAGACCTGGGGGTGATTAAGTTTCGAAAGATTGCATTGAAAATTAACCTCCCCAACTGATCTGCATATTGATCCCACACCAAACTTGAATGGCGGTGATAATTTCATGACTGAAGAGATTGTATTACTAAAAACCAATGCGATTCTGAAAAAACAATCGCTTTCTTTTTATGGGCAGAGTCGTCTAGTTGCACATGAAGTATTAACATTATGTGGGTTAGGCGAGGGCAAGGGCAGCCCGGGCAGCGAATGTGGGTTAGGCAAGGTGGAATGGCACATGATATGTAGGGCAACATATATAAAAACTACTTTTTATGGTTTATGTTCTTTTTCTAATTATTTTTATAATGTTTTCACACAAAAACACACGCTTATTAAATGTTTGTTGCACTGCAGAAAATAATTTTTACGGTTGTAGAAACCGGACGTTCTTCATGGGTTTGAGCGGGTCTTTGTCTGTATCAAGCATGACGGCTCGCATGTACACCATGGGGGAAGATTACGTTGGGTTTTGGAGGCCGATGATGAAGGGGGATTACTGGTAGAGAGAGGAAGCTTGTGCTCCGTCCATCACCGCCGGTCGACGACGAAGGGGCATGACTGAGAGGAACAGTGTTGTATCAACCACAGCCATGAGTGTTGTTGTAACTCTATGTCAATACTTGTTTGGCATATGTAGTTAGTTGACTGATATATGATATCAACAATGATATGCAAATTTTGTAAAAAAAATTATGTCACTTTAGTTTTTGAAAAAAGATGAGGAAATAAAACTGTGTTATCTCAATGAATAATGAATGTGGTTTGAATAATATTTTTTGTGTGTGCGTTCATCAGGATGTGTACAACTACTGCAGGGAGATTTGGAATAACTGTAGCCGCAAATTTTTTTAGTTTTTTACATTTTCTGCAATATTTTATAGAAGTTGTAATAACTGTTAGACAACATTTTATAGAAGTTACCAAAGAGTTTTGAACAACAATTTAAACCAATTGTAATAGAAGTTTACACAATCTTTTATAAACGTAGTAATACAAGTTTACACAATTTTTAAAGAAAGTTGTAATATTGCTTTAAACAACTTTTATAAACGTTGTAATAAAAGTTTACACAACTTTTATTAAAAGTTGTAATAGAAGTTTACAAAACGTTTATTAAAAGTTGTAATATCTTTATACACAACCTTTTCTAAACGTTGTAATAGAAGTTTACACAACGTTTCAAAAAATTTGTAATATTTATCAATTACAACATTTGCTTACAACATGGAGAAAAAGTGGTCGAAGGAGCTGACCCTATTACAACTTTGCATATTACAACTGTTTCAGAGTGTTTTATCACTACAAAAGCGTTGACCGTGGACTACCCGGTCAACGTGGTCAAGGGGCCGACTTGGGTCCATCGGGTGCGTCGAGTCTGTGCAGACGCGGCGCGAATCGGAGTTGCGGATGACGTGGAGCACGTCGGCTGGGCCGGGTCTGGATCCTCGGCCACAAGGGGGGTGAGGGGAAGCCTCGACCCGGTGTGAGACGCTCGGCCTCGGACAGTCGGATGACGAGGGGTAGCCTCGGCGCCTCGTGAGCGGAGGGGAAGCCTCGGCTCGGACGGACGTGCTCGGCCTCGGTCGGTCGGACGACGAGGGGTAGCCTCTGTCGTCTTGCTTGATACGTGGCCGGCGTGGGGCGGAGGGGAAGCCTCGGCCCGTGGATCTGACGTCCTCCTGCGCAGACGAGAACACTCGTCAGGGGGGCCGGACCTTGGTTCCGGCCAAATCCCCTCCGATGCCTAAGTCAGACGATGATCTGAAAGAGGAGGCTCGGCGGAGACGGTTCGACTAGAGAGGAGATCGGAACGATGTCTACCAGCACGAGCAGGGGAGGAAGGAGATGAAGTGGGGGAACTAGGTCGTCGATGGAGTACCTTAGGTTTTAGTTACCTCAGATGCCGTCCTTTGTCCAATCGTCCTTCTAGCCCTTTTATAGACCTCCCGTCATGATTGCCCATGACTCACATCCCTCGTCCGCCCCTAATCGTGCCCCCTCAATCCGCCTCCCCTTAACCGCTCCCTGCGCCATCCCAGCACCTCCCCATAACGGCCATTAAGTGGTAGCGGGCCTGGGGGAACGGTTATCGCTGGAGTGGGTGAGTGACTTGCGCGTTATCAGGGCCGGGTCGGATCGATATTCGGGGGTCCTCTATATGGCCTTGTTGGGCGGGCCTGATCGCGCAGATGGGCTTCTGATCGACAGTCGGGTTTCTGGGCTCGTGTCTTTCGGGCTTCGGCCAAATAGGCGTAACAACAACTGTTACGACCCGATTGGCGGCCTAGAAAATGAAGGCCCAAATAGTTGAAACACAAGTGAATATGCTAGCCGAAACAAGAGCGAGCCCAAATGATAAGCCCGCCGCTCGCCCGGCTGATCGACAAGCTCATCCTACAAATAGAGAGAGGCTTGCCCAACTAGTCAAGCGGTAAGCTCGCCAGCCAAGCGTAGAGATCGATCGGCACGGCAAAGCTCGCTTTGACGACCTATGCAGGAGGGTCGACCGGAGGAAGCTAGGGATGCCGAGCTCGGGTGCAAGCTTGACTCTCTCTAAAGGCAACCCTCGACGACCAGGCAGCCCATAAATATCTCTGACCAAGTGACGTGGGGCCACCTACGCCTCCAATTAATGCCCAAGGTTAAAGACGAGAACTGATGGTCGTCCATCGTGTCCCCATTAATGCCCGATTAAGGTGGTGATAAAATATCTCTGACACTCTTTTAAACCCATCGCATCCCTATTAATACTCCAGCAAAGCGCCAGCTGGACCCCAGCTAAGCAGAAGCAACAGCTGATTGGACGGTGATCAACCGACTCTCCCCATTATAAATACCCCCCTCTAGCCATCAACGAGGGGGTTGGTTGGTAGAAATAAAAAACTCTCATTTACACATTAGGCTGGATATCGTCCACATATCGGTGCCTTCCACGCAAGCTCGCCACGTTAGGTCGCTCTATACTAAGATCGGCCAACGTGTTCCGCCTCCTTTTAACAAGTCGCTTACTGAATTTACCATCGATGAGGCCACGGGTTGACAGTCAACCCAGCCTTTCTGACGAGCTACTCGTTGTGTAGGAAGATCGACCACTCTTCCAAGTGGTCGGTGACCTTCGAGCGATCTTGAATCTGGCGTTTAGCCTCTACTAAGACCCAATTAACATGTCATCACCGTACCCTTGATTCCCCTTTGTATAAATCTCATTGTTAGGGGGATTTGACTTGCAACAATTGGCGACGTCTGTGGAAACGAAGGGTTACACTCATGTCTGGCTCCACACATCCTCGTAATAATTCCCGCCATGGCAAGTCACCCGACATCACCCCACCGCCACCTCCAAGAAAGATGTGATGACTCGAGGCACTAATCAATAACACTCTGAGGTCGCCCTTGGCCGAGGAGCCTCGTTCTCCCGGAAGGACCCCCCGCTGGATCTACCCATTGAGGGGTCGACGGCTATCATACAGACCGCGGTACGCAACGTCTATGCAAACTTCGCGGCCTTCACCAAGATGATGGAAGACTGGGTCGTCGCCAGACCCGTGGGGCCCCCTCCGCCCGAAGGCTCCCATAGACCCCCGAATGTGAGGCAGGACTCCTCCCCCAGTTCGAATAGGAAGTTACCGCTCGACAAAGGCAGCTCGACGAGGAAGATGCTGTTTGACCACGACAGCTGACCATCACCGTGAGGGAGATGCTCTGAGAGAGGAGCTGAGGAGTCCCTATGAGGCGGCCCAGGGAGTACGAAATTTCCATAGGCCAAATCTCGTTGCTGAAAGTCATCGGTGCGGGAGGTCATGTACCCCAAGACAAGAAGAACTCCTGCATCGGAGCAGAAGCCCCCTGTCGGTCAGGACGCTGTTCTCCTAGGCGTAATGACCACCAAGCGAGGGATTGAGGCAAACCCTGACAAGATATCCGCCCTCATCAACATGAGTGAGCCGAGGACGATCAGAGACTTACAAAGGCTGAATGGGCAGATCACCGCACTGAGGAGATTCCTGTCAAAGTCCACCGAGAGGTTCCTCCCATTCTTTTGCGGAAGGCCCTCAGTATGAAGAAATGGGCAAGGAAGAAAGTCGAGTGGGACGACTCTTGCAGCCAAGCCTTTGGCGAGCTGAAAGCTTATCTGCAAGGCACATCGCTGCTCGCGAAGCCGAAGGAAGGAGAGCGGCTTGGCCTCATCTTCCGCCATAGAGGAGGCCGTCAGCTCGGTCCTATTCAAAGAAGATGTAGGCACCCAGAGGCTGGTCTACTATACCAGCTGGGTGCTCCGGGAGGCAGAAACCCGCTATGGCCATATATAGAAGTTTGCCTACTGCTTAACCCTGACAGCAAGGAAGCTCCGACACTACTTCAAGGCGCATACCATCCTGGTCTACGCCAACTCGCCGCTCGAGAAGAATCTGAAGAGGTTGGAGAGATCGGACCGGATGCTGAATTTGAGCATCAAACTTAGCGAGTTTGACATCGTCTACAAGCCCACAGCGACGATCAGGGGTCAGGCACTGGTAGACTTTGTGGCAGATGCACGGTCGATGAGCTTATTGGAGCTTTGCCTGATGTTCAGCTGGGCACGGAACAACAGAAGCCGACATCAAGAACACCCTCTCAACATCCCCCCGATCCAAGGGAGAGCGATGGATCATCCACGTAGATGGATAGGCCACAGGCTCGGAGAGTAGAGCCGGCATCGTGCTAGAGACCCCCGAAGGGAGCTTTCTGGAGTAGGCACTTTGCTTCAATTTTTCAGCGACGAACAATGTGGTGGAGTACGAGGCCATTCTCAAAACTTTACTAAGCACTTGGGGCAACAAATGTGCTGTTCATTAGCGACTTGAGGCTCATCGTCTAACATATACAAGGCAGCTTGAAGCTAGGGAGGACCTGATGAAGCGTTATCTAAAGTGCACCTGGGCCAAGCTTCAAAAGTTCAGAAGTGCGGATATCCAGCATCTGCCTCGATCAAACAATCTCTGTGCCGACGCACTCTCAAAGTTGGCATCTTCTTCTTCGGCCGAGATAGGAAAGGCCATCTACGTCGAGAGCCTGCTGACACCAAGTATTGAAGAAGGCGAGCTGCTATGCGTCGACCATGAGCCAACGTGGATGAGCCCGATCATTACATACTTGGAGACCGGGGCCTTGCTCGGAGATCGCTTAGAAGCACGGACGATTGAAAGACATGCCTTGATTTTGTGATTTTCGGCGGCGAGCTTTATCGGAAGCGTCACGCTTTATATTAATTGATATGATTTTTATTGCCTAACTTCTGTCTTCTCTTATTTTTCAGTTGAAAATGGTGATCTCCCGGGTCCAACGGACATTTTTTGCAAATTATTCAGAGCTCGGGTCTATTTTTATGCATTTTTGGGAAGTTTTGCATCTTTTTATTAAATGACATGATTTTTTGGACTAATTTGGTCGTTTCTTATTGTTTTTCCATTTGAAGATAGCGATCTCCCTGTTCTGACGGACATTTTTGCTGATTTTTTGAGTTCGGGTCTATTTTCTATATTTTCTAGAAGATATGTTACTTTTTATTACATGATATCATTTTGGCCTAATTTTGTCTTCTTTTATTTTTCAGCTGAAGATGGCGATCTCCCTGTTCCAACGGACATTTTTGCGAATTTTTCTGTGCTAAAAGATATTTTCTAAATTTTATTTAAGATATGTATATTTTTATTAAATGATATGATTTTTTCGCCTAATTTTGTCTTCTCTTTTTTTTTCAATTGAAAATGATGATCTCCCGGTTCCAACGGACATTTGTTTGGACTTTTTCGAGCTAGATATTATTTTTCTACATTTTTTGGAAGTTACGAATCTATCTATTATGTGGCCTAATTTTGTCTTCTCTTATTTTTAAGTTGAAAATGGCGATCTTCCAGTTCCAATGGACATTTGTGCGGATTTTTCTTAGCTCCGTGCCATTTACGTCTTTCGACATTTTCTGTAAGATATGAATATTTATATTAATTGATATTATTTTTATTATCTAATTTCCGTCTTCTCTTATTTTTCAGTTGAAAATGACGATCTTCCAAGTCCAACGGACATTTTTTGCGGATTTTTCAGAGCTCGGGTCTATTTTTATACATTTTTGAGAAGTTATGGATCTTTTTATTAAATGACATGATTTTTTGGACTAATTTGGCCGTTTCTTATTTTTTTTCGTTGAAGATGGCGACCTCCCGGTTCCAAAAGACATTTTAGGGATTTTTCTAAGCTTCGGGATATTTTCTAAATTTTCTGTAAGTTATGAATCTTTATATTAAATGCTATGATTTTTTACCCCAATTTTGTCTTCTCTTATTTTTCTAGTTGAAGATGTCGATCTCCTGGTTCCAGCGGACATTTTTGCAGATTTTTCTCAGCTCGAAACTATTTTCAAAAGTTCATTGAATATATAGATCTTTGTATTAATGATTTTATTTAAATGAAATGATTTTTGGCCTAATTTTGTCTTCTCTTATTTTTCACTTGAAGATGGCGGTCTCCTGGTTCCAACTAACATTCTTACAGATTTTTCTGAGCTCCGAGCTATTTTCAATATTTTCTGTATGATATGAATCTTTATATTAAAAGATATGATTTTTATAGCCTAATTTTGTGTTCTCTTATTTTTTAAGTTGAAGATGGCGATCTCCCGATTCCAACGGACATTTTTCTGGATTTTTCTAAGATCGATGCTATTTTCTACTTTTCAGGAAGTTATAGATCTTGTAATTAAATGATATGATTTTTGGAATAATTGGTTGTCTCTATTTTTTGTTGAAGATGGCGATCTCCAGTTCCAACGATCAATTTTAGGGATTTTCTGATATCCAGACTATTTTCTAAATTTTCTTCAAGAAATGAATCTTTATATTAAATGATAAGATTTTTAGCCAAGTTTGTCTTCTCTTATTTTTCAGTCGAAGATGACGATCTTCCGGTTCCAACGAACATTTTTGCATTTTTAAGCTCGGAACTATTTTCAAAAGTTCATTGAAGATATGGATCTTTATTAAATGATATGATTTTTAAAGGCTAAGTTTGTCTTCTCTTATTTTTATAGTTGAAGATGGCGATCTCCCAATTCCAACTGACATTTTTGCAGATTTTTCTGACATCGTGGCTATTTTCTAATTTTTTTGGAAGATATGGATGTTTTTACTAAATGATATGATTTTTGGCCTAATTTTTCTTCTCATATTTTTCTGT
This sequence comes from Scilla litardierei, assembly GCA_030789695.1. NCBI lineage: Eukaryota > Viridiplantae > Streptophyta > Magnoliopsida > Asparagales > Asparagaceae > Scilla > Scilla litardierei. Next base: position 714,638,250 of record CM061142.1, on the reverse strand, counting down.
TGAAGATGGCGATCTCCCGGTTCCAACGGACATTTTTCATATTTTCTGATCCAGTCTATATATTCTATATTTTTTGTTAGATATGAATCTTTATATTAAATGTTATGATTTTTATAGCCTAATTTTGTCTTCTCTTATTTTTCAGTTGAAGATGGTGATCTCCCGGTTCAAACGGATATTTTTACGGATTTTACTTAGCTCTATATTTTCTGGAAGATGCGTATCTTTTTATTAAATGATATGATTTTGACATAATTTTGTATTCTCTTTTTTTAAGTTGAAGATGTCGACCTCCCTATTCCAACGGACATTTTTGCGGATTTTACTTAGCTGAATTTTTTATTATGATTTTTGGCATAGTTTTGTTTTCTCTTATTTTTAAGTTGAATATGGCGATCTCCCTGTTCCAACGGATACTTTATGCATATTTTTCTGAGCTCAAGTCTATTTTCTACATTTTCTGGAAGATATGGATCTTTTTATTAAATGATATCATTTTTATAACCTAATTTTGTCTTCTCTTATTTTGAAGTTGAACATGGTGATCTCCCGATTCCAAAGGACATTTTTACGGATTAATTTTACATCGGGGCTATTTTCTAAATTTTCTGTAAGATATGAATCTTATTATTAAATTATATGATTTTTGCCTAAGTTTGTCTTCTCGTATTTTTCAATTGAAGATGGCGATCTCCCGATTCCAACGGACATTTTTACCAATTTTTATGAGCTCTGTGCTATTTTCTACATTTTATGGAAGATATGGATCTTTTATTAAATGATATGATTTTTGTAGCATACGTTTCTCTTCTCTTATTTTTTTCTGTTCAAGAAGGCAATCTACCAGTTCCAATGCATATTTTTTGCAGATTTTTCTTAAGTTCGGGCTATTTTTTTACATTTTTTAGAAAACATGGAGCCTTTTATTAAATGTTTGTTATAAATATGGTCTAATGGGCCTATTGGGTATCCACCCACATTGAATAATATGTATATGAGGCTAGGGGTTTCCTAGCCCTTAACCCTTTCACAACACGTTATCAGCACGACTGCTCGTGGAAAAGACGACGGCTCGCGAGAGGAAGCCGGTCCGCGGAAGCTCCGATGATTTTTTTTCGAAATGCAACGCTTTGCGAGACGACCCGGATTTTTTCAGGCATCCTTCATCGAACGTTGCTAGATTGAGAATGGATCTAGAGGTAATCACACAAAAACTCGATATGAAACTATTTTTTCATAAAATATGTTTAGATCTGTTAAATCTTGGACCAAAATCGATGTTTTACAAAATAAAAATCAAATTTTTACGACAAAAACATTGATTACAAAAATAAAATTGGATTTTGTAACAAAAATCGGATTTTTAAGATGATGGAGATATTTTCTCAATACACGGAGGGACTCCCCTTTTTTTTCATCGATATTTTAATAAGCAGATGTTGTTTGATAGACTCTTGTGTTACAAGTTGTCCAACGATGCAACAATCTACGTCGCTTGTCTTACATGTGCAACACACGAATTAATTATTTAACTATATTACTGATGTAAAATTCTTTTGGTGCCTGCTTGTTTATACAAACAAGTAGTCTCATGTTTATGATCCATGTGTTACAATATTAATTTGTAGTACTAAAAGTAGTACATCACCGTGAGGAAGCCCCAAAACCCTCATGAGATGAGAGGTCTAAGGGATAATTCCTAGATATACCTTAACAGGCTGGCTCATATCATTTCTCTTTATTTATTTGAGACTTTTTGCATTATACGCCTTCCACCCACCCGCAAGGGGCTCCGCTGCCACGAAGGCGGCACCCCCTGCACTGACACGCCTGTCGCAGGGGGGCCCGCTGCCCCGAGGACAACGTCTCCCACAACGCCCTTATTCTCCATCAGAAGAGGTGGGGCTGGCCTTGACGGCCGGGCAAAACCCTTGCGCCTTCATGTCCCATGTTTCGATAAATGCCAGCAAAGGAGGCTCGCAGCTCTGCTGGCAGCGGCCCCCCCACAAATCCGATCACCACCGGTAAAGGGAGGGGGCTCCGCAGCTCTGACGGCTATGTCTCCCGCACCCAAAATCCTAGCCAAGGGTTTTTTACGGCCCTGAAGGCCACCGCCGCGTCCTCGTGCACCCTTCACGGCCCTAACGCTCGTCACCGCACTAATCACGCGAAAACTAACCCAAACCCTAATTAGGGTCTTTGGACGGCCATGTATGACGGGGAATCCTAAATTTTATATGGGGCTTTTTGGGACATATAATTAATTCTTCCATTTACCATTATATGCATGAAGCATATATGTGATGAAAATTTTAAATGCTCGTAGCATAATTATATCTCTGCGATTAAATCTTTTGAATGCTTGTTGCATAACTACATGCCTGTGATGAAAACTTTAAATGCATGTAGCATAATTATATATATGTGATTAAATCTTTTGAATGCATGTTGCATAACTACATGCCTGTGATGAAAACTATATATGCCTGCTGCATATCCTATGTTCTGTGATGCACATTTCATTTAGCATGCTAAAATCTATATGATCTATTTTGAATGCCTGTAGCATAACTATATGTCTGCGATGAAATTATTTGAATGCCTGCAACATATAAAAATAACAAGTGTATACATCATATATGTTTCAATTTATGTTAACTGAGCATACATTTTTATCTCACATGCTTGATATTGTTTGCATGGATAATTTAGTTTCTTTCAACTATTTTATTGAGCATACCTTTTTAGCTTACAAGATTTATATTGTGTGCATGATATGATGATACATCCTTAAATGTTACATATTGCACACTTATATGCTCATTCAATGCTTATGCTCATGCTCATGATATGACAATATTTTATGACAACAAACCAATCATAATTTCAAAAAGTTTAACATCATATCTACTTAGACAAATTGAACCTAAAGTTCAAATCAAATCAAAAGTCAACACCCTTTTACTCAAATAAAATAAAAATTACCAAATACGATGGATTATGTGAAAATCAATTATGAGATCTTTTTAGAGATACACATTTTGCGGTAAATAGATCTCTAGATCTATGGTCTTTATAAACCAATATTGACTCCGGCAATTGTTATAACACCGCTAAACTCTTTTAGAATAATTTCACTATACAAGGTATAATTCTTGAATCTAGCCTTAATTTTAGGCATACGCCCGAAGTCGTGGCTTAATAGATAAGTGAGAAATTATAAATTTCGTAGCCACGTATCTGTTTCCCCTTGAGCATGACTCTCTATCCATATAATATATGAATGACTCGATAAAAATGGCCTGGAGACCATACTTGAGCATTCAAATAGACTTTTAAAAGTCTCTCATAAATTAGAAAAGTGGAAATATATAAACTAATTCATTTCTCTTGTATATGTCTACTTAGTAAGACTAATATTCATTCTTCCTTATAAATGACAATAAGGAAGACTGAAAACATGGAAAGTCTTGAATAAAATGAGAAATGGAAGATATGATATAGCTCGACATGGAGTAAACAATGGCAAACCAATATCAGACCAGAAGTTTTGATAAGACACATAATGCTTTTGCAACATAACTGGAGCATTAACTTATGCCATATAAAAATATATACATACCTAGTCTAAACGACGAAAGTCAGTTGACCTTGTGTATATCTAGCTACTCCCCTAGGACAAATAAACTTTGAAAACAAATTTAATCTGTGGACATAAAATAATTCTTAATGAGTATAGTTACAGACGTATGCTATCAAAAACATTTAACCCTAATAATAGTCCAATTAAAAACTTTTTTGGACGTCTACTTGAGATTCAGACTTTGCAAGTAGACGTCCTAGTCTAAACGACGAAAGTCAATTGACCTTGTGTATATCTAGCTACTCCCCGAGGACAAATAAACTTTGAAAACAAATTTAATCGACATAAAATAATTCTTAATGAGTATAGTTACAGACGTATGCTATCAAAAACATTTAACCCTAATAATAGTCCAATTAAAAACTTTTTTGGACGTCTACTTGAGATTCAGACTTTGCAAACCTGAATACTCTATATGAGGATACCCAGTACTCTCAAAAATCAATAAAAGAAACTTACCAAGTTTGGATGGATATTCGTCAAAACAAAATCCATAATTAATGATTCAAGAAATCAATGAAGCCTGAAGCTTTGTCCCATTATGATCCGCATAATAGTCAATGTGAAGATGTCCTTCACATTTAGAACACAGTTCACCTATTATCGAACCCAATTAATTTGAGCATTTTAATGGACTTTCAAAAGTCCCACATAAATTTGAAAAGTGGAATTAATTTGGAACACCAGAAGTGTCCAAAATCGAACAACTTTGGAACGATGTCACCCTGGATTGATGATGCAAGACATCATTAACCAATCCTATAAATCTGTCGAACCCGAAGATTCTTCAAAATGGGTGAAACTTTCATTGTCCAATTCAAAAGGAAAAAATGATTACGAGATCATCTCCATTCACGTGGACATTGACTCTCTTCACTTCCTCAAAAGAATTTAAGATGATATATTTACTATCATCATTAACATAATAAGACCTTTAGGTCTCTTGAGAGTATTTGAGGGATAAAAGTGGACTTATCCACTCCCGACATAGGGCTGATGATGTACTTAAGAGTACTCATCCATACATCCTCTAAAAATGGTCATTTTCAAACCTATTATCCAACCATGGTCCATCTTTTAATAGGTTAAAAGACACATTAATAAATGGCGGAAACATTGGATAACACTGGGAAATCAAATACTATTTACAACCGAAATAATGTTGAACACCCTGAAGTTTGTGTTCATATCCAAAATGGGTTATATAAATAAATCATTAAAGTGATTTAAATGGATTACTTATCCATTAAAAATCCAGTTGTAGGTGACTATACAAGAACATGCAATTACAATGCAAACCATCAAAAACGCATCCTTAGAACATATTTATATGAGCCTGATCATCTCATATAAATAGTTTCCGAGAACCCCTAACGGGTGAAGCGTTTAGAGCACATCTTACAGATTGTGCCATAATGTGTACACATCCACATATCACCATTAAACCCCATCAAAATGCACTCCAAACAGGGAAGCATTTAAATTCACTTCTCTTAAGATGTGCATTGATGGACACTCCTTTAAAGATTCGATGAGATCCTGAAGATCTTTCACATTCAGAAATCTTTAATTTCCCAGTAAAAGGTTCAACAGAAATATTATAATCATCCATAAGCATGAAGCACAATTTGACCATTTCAAACATTAATGCCAATGATCTGATTATCATTAAATTGTGATGAGATCCTGAAGATCCACACTTATGAAACCGTTAAATAGTTATCAGATATAGTTACTAACAATATAAATATTGTCAAATTCACACCTCCATGCTGCTAAAAATCCAGCTAGGATTGACATACCAAATATAATGGATGCAATCCACCAATAGCAGAAGTGGATGTCCTCAATGGATGAGAGGACATACCACGAGGCTCCAAAACGAGAATAACTCCTAGAGACCCTAAAGCAATACCACCACAGGAAAGTGAGCTCATCTCCATATACTCTCCCTTTCCAGAACCTCTAGAAGAGATGAATCTGGAATAAATTAAAATATTATTGAATAATATACGTACATGGGGGAGGTGTTTGGATAAAAACACACTTGTCGAAAATTACTCGCATTTCATTTTGCCATTTAAATGATAAATATCGTTCCACACTTCATTTCCTGAAGCAAACATAGGGATGGCCAAAATGTGGAACGAGGCAATAATAAGTTGAGCTGGACTCAATTATAAAATGTGAAGTTTTTGGACCTGAAGTCCTGATATCAAAAGATATCAAACCTGTGGGCCAACCGAGTATTGTGAACATAAACATAAATAAATAAAATCGTATGCTACAAGCAATACGCTATATCTTTGAGGTTTATTTCGCTGAAACCAGTAAGTAATCAAGTAAGATGAGCTTGACTCACTTACAAAATTATATAAACTGATGCATCACGCTCCTTGGTCATAGTTACGAAAACCATGCGATTGGCAATTTTGGGCTATGTTGCTATCGATGATGTGACAACATACCCTTATGGATTTCCTCCTTATTTGCATGTATAGATTTTTGGGACATTTATCCTATGAAATTATCATCCTGAAGATGATACCATCATCCAGAAGATGAATTATCATCCAGAAGATGAAATTATCATCCTAAAGATGACACCATCATCCAGAAGGTGACACCATCATCCAGAAGATGAATTATCATCCCGAAGATGAATAATCATCCAGAAGATGAAAACATCATACCGAAGATGCATTATCATCCAGAATATGAAATTATCATCCCGAAGATGAATAACTTGTGACATTAAACTTCATACACCCGAAGTTGATAAAGAAACATGGACAATTGCAATCCACTAATACACCTACTGGTTGTATGAATGCATATTTAGTCTCCTTCCATTCGTTGGAAGAGGGCAAGGATATCCTAGGTCTTGAAGTGCATTACTTTAGTGTTTTTGGTATACTCCTTTATTTAGCCAACTACACGCGACTTTAGAGAGCATTAGCAGTAAATCTGGTAGCCAGATACAGTGCAGCGCCTGCAGCACACCACTGAACCAAAGATATGTAGCTTCTGCGCTACCTCTAAAGGTCAAGGATCATCGTATATGTTAAATGTATTTGCAGATACATGTTACAGATCATCACGATGACTACAACAAAAGAACGACCAACTCCTAGAGACCAGCAAAGCAAGCTTCCTAGGCAACACCAATCCCACCATCCCGAGAGGCTCATCATCCAAGAAGCAAATCATGAGTATGCAGAGCCAGGTCCTATAGTACCTCGTAGACACAGTGACGACTGGGTCAGAGACATGGAGTTACCAACCGAGTCTGCAGACCACTCCACCTTAGAAGAGCTCCCTCAGATTCAGTAGCTACCATATATGAAAGATACATGTATACATGAGCGATACGTGTATAGATGAGCGATGTCTTGTACTTTGTACTTATTTCCAGAATATTGTAAGAGATTGACGTATAGTTACCTAGGAGATCAGCAAGCCTACAGCTTGTATAGATCATGGGGAGCCAAATGAATGGTGTACTCTTTTTCCTTGGCTATTGGTTTTTCTCACTGTGTTTTCCATAGCTAAAGGTTTTAACGAGGCAATCTCATTGACTCTGGATCCAGAAGTATCCACCACTAAATACTTCCACTAATAGGGGAAGTTATGGAGAACTGTACTCTTTTTCCTTGGCTATGGTTTTTCCCACTGCATTTTCCATAGCTAAAGGTTTTAACGAGACATGTATCTCTAACTTAGGATCTGGAAGTATCCACCCCTTATGAAGTACATAAGAACTATGGATCATGCAGTATTCATATGTTGAGTATACACCGATGGTTGGATAAGGGGAAGTGTTATGAATAGGGTCCAATGGGCCTATTGAGTATCCACCCACATTGAATAATATATAAATGAGGCTAGGGGTTTGCTAGCCCTTAACCCTTCACAACAATGTTATGATTTTTCGGTCGAATTTTCTCTTTTCTTTTTTCTGTTGAAGATGTCAATATCTCAGTTCAAAAGGGCATTTGTGCGGATTTTTTTGAGCTACAGGCTATTTTGTACATTTTCTGTAAAATATGGTTCTTTATATTAAATGATATGATTTTCATAGCTTAATTTTGTCTTCTCTTATTTATTTTTTCAATTGAAAATGGCGATCTCCCAGTTCCAACAGACATTTTGGTAGATTTTTCTGAGCTCGGGGCTATTTTTCAATATTTTTGGAAAGTTAGATAATTTTTATTAAATGATATGATTGTTGGCCTAATTTTGTCTTCTCTTATTTTTCAGTTGAAGATGGCGATCTTCCGGTTCCAACGGCCATTTTCGCCGATTTTTCTAAGCTCGGAACTATTTTCTACAGTTTATTGAAGATAAGGATCTTTTTATTGAAGATATGATTTTGTAGACTATGTTTGTCTTATCTTATTTTTAAGTTGAATACGACGAACTCACGTTTCCAACGGACATTTTTGTGAATTTTTCTATGCTCCTGGCTATTTTCTACATTTTCTACAAGATATGGATATTTATATTAAATGATATGATTTTTAAAGCGTAATTTTTTCTTCTCTTATTTTTCAGATGAAAATGGTGATCTCCCGGTTCCAACAGACATTTTTATGGATTTTTCTCAACTCAAGGCTGTTTTCTACATTTTCTGTAAGATAAGAATCTTTATATTAAATGATATGATTTTTATAGCCTAATTTTGTCTCCTCTTATTTTCCAATTGATGATGGCGATCTTTTTATTAAATGATAGGAGTTTTGGTCTTAATTTGTCTTTTCTAATATTTCGGTTGAAGATGTCGATCTCCCGATTCCAACGGACCTTTTTGCGGATTAATTTGAGCTATGGGCTATTTACCATATTTTCTGGAAGATATGGATCGTTTTATTAAATGATATCAGAGAAGACAAAATTAGGCCAAAAAATGTCCATTGTAACTAGGACCATCTTCAACTAGTAAGATATATATCATTTTCTAAGCATGGTGCTATTTTCTACATTTTATGAAAGATATGAATCTTTTTATTAATTGATATGATTTTTGTAGCCTAAATTTGTCTTCTCTTATTTTTCCAATTGAAGATATCGATCTTTTTATTAAATGATATGATTTTTTGGCCTAATTTGGTCTTCTCCTATATTCTAGTTGAAGATGACGATCTCTCGGTTCTAACGCATATTTTTGCAGATTTTTCTGAGCTCCGGCCCATTTTTCACATTTTTGGAAGATATGGATCATTTTATTACATGATATGATATTTTTGCCTAATTTTGTCTTCTCTTATTTTCCAATTGAAGATGGCGATCTTCTGATTCCAATGGATATTTTTGCAGATTTTTTAAGCTCGTGGCTGTTTTCTACAGTTTATTGACAGCCTAAATTTGTCTTCTCTTATTTTTCAATTATACATGGCAATCTCCCGATTCCAACAAACATTTTTGCGGAATTTTCTGACCTCGAGACTATTTTCTACATTTAATTGAAGATATGAATCGTTTTATTAAAAGATATGATTTTCGTAGCCTAATTTTCTGGAAGATATACATTTTCTTAATAAATTTTATGAGTGTTGGCCTAATTTTGTCTTCTCTTATTTTTAGGTTGAAGATGGCAATCTCCTGGTTCGAACGGACATTTTTGCGGATTTTTCTGAACTCGGTGCTATTTTCTACATTTTATGGAAGATATGTATTTTTTTATTAAATATATGATGTTTATCTCCTACGATTATCTTCTCTTGTTTTTCAGATGGAGATGTCGATCTATCAGTTCGAACGAACATTTTTACGATTTTTCTTAACTTGGGGCTATTTTTCAACATTTTCTAGAAGATATGGATCTTTTTATTAAATAATAAGATTTTGGCCTAATTTTGTCTTTTCTTTTTTCAGTTGAAGATGGTGATCTCCCGGTTCCAAAAAATATTTGAACGGATTTTTCTGAGCGCCGGGCTATTTTCTACATTCTCTCAGATATGAATCCTTATATTAATTGATATTATTTTTATAGCCTAATTGTGTCTTCTCTTACTTTTCAGTTGAATATGGTGATCTCCTGGTTCCAAAGGACATTTTTGCTGTTTTTCTGTGTTCGTGGCTATTTTCCTACATTTTATGGAAGAAATGGTCATTTTATTAAATGATATGATTTTTTGGCCTAATTTTGTCTTCTCTTATTTTCTGTTGAAGATGGCAATCTCCTGGTTCCAACGGACATTTTTGCGCATTTTTCTAAGCTCCGAGCTATTTTCTAGATTTTTGTATAATACAATCTTTTTATTAAATAATATGATTTTGATAAACAACTTTTGTCTTCTCTTATTTTTCTGTTGAAGATGGTGATCTTCCGGTTTCAATAGACATTTTTGCAGTTTTTTTGACATCGGACCTATTTTCTACATTTCATTGATGAAATGGATCTTTTTATAGCCCAAATTTGTGTTCTCTTATTTTTCAGGTTAAAATGGCGATCTCTCGATTCTAACGAATATTTTGACGGATTTTTATGATATCGAGACTATTTTCTACATTTAATTGAAGATATGATCTTTTCATTAAGTGATATGATTTTTGCACCCTAATTGTGTCTTTTTCTTATTTTTTTAGTTGAAGATGACGACCTCCAGGTTACAATGGACATTTATGCAGATTTTTATGTGCTCGAGACTATTTTGTACATTTTATTGAAGACATAGACAAATTTATTAAATTATACGATTTTTGTAGCCTAATTTTGTCTTTTCTTAGTTTTCAGTTGAACACATCGATCACTCGGTTCCAATAGATAATTTTAGGGATTTTTCTGAGATTGGGACTATTTTTCTACATTTTCGAGAAGTTATGGGTCTTTTTATTTAATGATATGATTTTTTTTCCTAATTTTTCCTTCTCTTATTTTTTCAATTGATGCCGGCGATCTCCTGGTTCCAACAGACATTTTTATGAATTATTCTGACGTCGGGGCTATATTATGATTTTTATATCCTCAGTTTGTCTTCTCGTATTCATTTGAAGATGGCAATCTACGGGTTCCAATGTACATTTTTGTGGATTTTTCTTACCTTGGGAATATTTTTCTATATTTTCTGAAAAATATGTATCATTTTATTAAATGTTATGATTATTTGGCCAAATTTTATCTTCTCTTTTGTTATTTGAATATGGCTATCTCTCAGTTTCAACGGACATTTGTACGGATTTTTTGAGCTCCAGGCTATTTTTACATTTTCTGTAAGATATGTATATTTATATTAAATGCTATGATTTTTATATCCTAATTTTGTCTTCTCTTATTTTTCAGTTGAATATGACGATCTCCCGGGTCCAACAAATATTTTTGCGGATTTTCAGAACTCGGGGGCAATTTTTATACATTTTCGGGAAGGTATAAATCTTTTTTAAAATGATATGATTTTTTGGCCTACTTTTGTCTTATCTTATTATTTTCGTTGAAGATGGCGATCTCCCAATTCCAACAGACATTTTAAGGGATTTTCTGATATTTAAGCTATTTCTAAATTTTCAGTAAGATATGAATATTTATATTAAATGATATGATTTTTATGCATAATTTTGTCTTCTCTGATTTTTAGTTGAAGATGGCAATCTTTCGGTTCTAACAGATTATTTTGTGGATTTCTCTGATCTTAGGGCTATTTTCTAAACTCTCCAGAAGAAATGGATCTTTTTATTAAATGATAGGATTTTTGGCCTAATTTTGTCTTCTCTTATTTATCAGTTGAAGAAAGCGATCTCCCGGTTCTAATGAACATTTTTGCTGATTTTTCTGAGCTGCTATTTTCTAAACTCTCTAGACGTTATGGATATTTTAATTAATGATATGATTTTTGGCCTAATTTTGTCTTCTCTCATTTTTACAGTTGAAGATGGCAATCTCCCGGTTCCAATGAACATTTTTCCAGACTTTATTGAGCTTCGAGCTATTTTCTACATTTTCTGCACGATATGAATCTTTGTATTAATGATTTGATTTTTGTAACTTAATTTTGTCTTCCCTAATTTTTAGTTGAAGATGGCAATCTCCCGATACCAACAAACATTTTTGCGGATTTTTCTGAGATCAGTGCTATTTTCCTACATTTTCAGGAAGTTATGATCTTTTTATTAAACAATATGATTTTTTGGTCTAATTTTGTTTTCTCTAATTTTTAAGTTGAATATGGCGATCTCCATATTCTAACAGACATTTTTGCGGATTTTTCTAACATCGGGGCTATTTTCTAAATTTTGTTGAAGATATGAATCTTGTCATTAAATTATATGATTCTTGGACTAAGTTTTCTTCTCTTATTTTTCAATTGAAGATGGCGATCTCCCCATTCCAACGGACATTTTTGCCAATTTTTATGAGCTTGGTGCTATTTTCTACATTTTATGGAAGATAAGGAACTTTTTATTAAATGATATAATTTTTATACCCTATGTTTCGCTTCTCTTACTTTTTTCAGTTGAAGATGGCGATCTACCGATTCCAATGCATATTTTTGTGAATTTTTCATAACCTTGGGCTGTTTTTCTACATTTTCTGGAAAATATGTATCTTTTTATTAAATGTTATGATTTTGGGCTAAATTTTGTCTTTCTTTTTTCAGTTGAATAAGGCGATCTCTCAGTTCCAACGAACATTTGTGTGGATTTTTTTAGCGCCTAACTATTTTCTACATTTTCTGTAAGAAAATGGATCTTTATATTAAATGATATGTTTTAAAGTATAATTTTATCTTCTCTTATTTTTAGTTGAAAATTGCGATCTCCAGGTTCCAACAGACATTTTTGCAGATTTTTCTGAGCTCGGGGCTATTTATCTACATTTTCGAAAAGTAACATATCTTTATTAAAGGTTATGATTTTTTGACATAATTTTGTGTTCTTTTATTTTTCAGTTGAAGATGGCAATCTACCAGTTCCAACGGACATTTTAGTGTATTTATATGACCATGAGGATATTTTCTAAATTGAATGATATTGATCTTCTTATTAAATGATATGAGTTCTGGCCTAATTTTATCTTCTCTTATTTTTCAGTTGAAGACGGTGATCTTCCGATTCCAACAGACATTTTTGTTGGTTTTTCTTAGCTCGGTGATATTTTCTACATTTTATGAAAGATATGTATCTTTTATTAAATGATATGATTTTTATAGCCTACGTTTGTCTTCTCTTATTTTTCAGCTCAAGGTGGCGAACTACCGTTTCCAACAGACATTTTTGCTGATTTTTCTTATCTAGGGACAATTTTTCTACATTTTCTGGAAGATATAGACCTTTTTATTAAATATTATGATTATTTGGCCTAATTTTGTCTTCTCGTTTTTTCAGTTGAAGATGGTGATCTCCCGATTTCAACGGACATTTGAGCGTTGCTGAGCTCTGGACTATTTTTCTATATGTTTTGTAAGATACGAACCTTTTTATTAAATGATATGGTTTTTACTGCCTAATTTTGTCTTCTGTTTTTTAAATTGAAGATGGCCATCCCCGGGTTCAAGCGGACATTTTATCTTATATTTCTGAGTACGGGGCTATTTTCTGTATTTTCTGGAAGATATGAATCTTTTTATTAAATGGTATCATTTTGGCCTAATTTTGTCTTCTTTTATTTTTTCAGTTAAAGATAGCGATCTCCCGGTTCCAACGGACATTTTAAGGGTTTTTTCTGAGCTTCGGACTATTATCTAAATTTTCTGGAAGATACGAATATTTATATTAAATGATATGATTTTTAGCCTAATTTTGTCTTCTCATATTTTTCAGTTGAAGATGTCGATATCCTGGTTCCACCGGACATTTTTACGGACTTTCTCAGCTCAAAACTATTTTAAAAAGTTCGTTGAAGATATGGATCGTTTTATTAAATGATATGATTTTTATAGACTAAGTTTGTCTTCTCTTATTTTTCACTTGAAGATGGCAATCTCCCAGCTCCAACGAACGTTTTTGCCAATTTATCTGACCTCGGGGATATTTTCTAAATTTTTTGTATGATATTGATCTTCTTATTAAATGATATGATTTTTGGCCTAATATTATCTTCTCTTATATTTTTGTGGAAGATGGCGGTCTCTAGGTTCCAACGAACATTTTAAGGAATTTTTCTGAGCTTCAGACTATTTTCTATATTTTATTTAAAATATGAATATTTATATTTAATGATATTCTTTTTATAACTTAAATTTGTCGTCTCTTATTTTTCAGTTGAAGATGGCGATCCTCCGATTCTAATGGACATTTTTGCGGATTTTTCTGAGATCGGTACTATTTTTCTTCATTTTCGAAAAGTTATGGATCTTTTTATTAAATGAAATAATTTTTTGGCCTAAATTTGTCTTCTCTTATTTTTATATTGAAGATGGAGATCTCCCGGTTCTAACAGACAATTTTTTTGCAATTTCTGACCTCGGTGCTATTTTCTAAATTTTCTGGAAGATATGGATCTTTTTATTGATTATATGATTTTTGGCCTAAGTTTGTCTTCAATTATTTTTCAGTTGAAGATGGCGATCTCCCGGTTCAAACAGATATTTTTACCGATTTTTCTAAGCTCGGTGCTATTTTCTACATTTTATGTAAGATATGTCTCTTTTTATTAAATGATATGATTTTTATAGCCTACATTTGTCTTCTCTTAATTTTTTAGTGGAAGATGGCGGTCTACCGTTTCCAACGGATATTTTTGTCGATTTTTCTTTGAATGGGGCAATTTTTCTACATTTTCTGGAAGATATGGACCTTTCTACTAAATGATAAGATTTTACAGCCTAATTTTGTCTTCTAAAGATGGCCATCTCCGGGTTCAAACGACATTTTTACGTATTTTTCTGACCAATGGGCTATTTTCTAAATTTTTGGAAGGTATGGATCTTTTTATTAAATTATATGATTTTTGGCCTAAGTTTGTCTTCTCTTATTTTTTAATTAAAGATGGCAATCTCCCAGTTCCAATAGACATTTTTGCTGATTTTTCTGAGCTCGGTGCCATTTTCGACATTTTATGAAGATAAGTATCTTTTTATTAAATGAAATGATTTTTATAACCTACGTTTGTCTTCTCTTATTTTTTTAGTTGATGATGGCAATCTATCGTTTCCAATGGTCATTTTTGCTAAATTTTCTTAGTTTGGAGCAATTTTCTACATTTTCTGGAAGATATGTACCTTTTTATTAAATAATATGAGTATTTGGCCTAGTTTTGTCTTCTCTTTTTCAGTTGAAGATGTCGATCTCTCAGTTCCAACAAACATTTGAGTGGATTTTTCTGAGCTCCGAACTATTTTCTGCATTTTCTGTAAGATATGGACCTTTTTATTAAATTATATGGTTCTACAGCCTAATTTTTTCTTCTGTTTTTTAGTTGAAGGGGGCCATCTCGGGGTTCAAACGAACATTCTTGCGTATTTTTTTGAGTTTGGGGCTATTTTCTGCATTTTGTGGAAGATATGAATATTTTTATTAAATGATAACATTTGGGCTTAATTTTGTCTTCTCTAATTTTTCAATTGAAGATGGCGTTCTCCCGGTTCCAACGGACATTTTTAGGGATTTTCCTAAACGCCGGTTTATTTTCTAAATTTTCTGTAAGATATGAATATTTATATTAAATGATATGCTTTTTAAGCCTAAATTTGTCTTCTCTAATTTTTCAGTTGAAGATGTCGATCTCCCGGTTCCAACGGACATTTTTGTGGATTTTTCTGACCTTTTGAGGGTATTTTCCAAATTTTCTGGACGATATAAATATTTTTATTAAATGATATAATTTTTGGCCTAATTTGTCTTCCTTATTTTTCAGTTAAAGATGGCGATCTCTCGGTTCCAATGAACATTTTTTGGGATTTTTCTGAGTTACGGGCTATTTTCTACATTTTCTTTAAGATATGAATCTTTATATTATAGACATGATTTTTATAACATAATTTTGTCTTCTAGTATTTTTCAGTTGAAGATGGCAATCTCCCGATTCCAACTGACATTTTTTCGGATTTTTTAGAACGGTGCTATTTTTCTACATTCTCAGAAAGTTATGGATCTTTTTATTAAATGATATAATTTTTTGGCCTAAATTTGCCTTCTCTTATTTTTATGTTGAAGATGGAGATCTTTCAGTTTTAACAGACATTTTTTTCCGGATTATTCTGACCTCGAGGCTATTTTCTAAATTTCCTGGAAGATATGGATCTTTTTATTAGATTATAAGATTTTTGGCCTTAGTTTATCTTAACTTATTTTTCAATTGAAGATGGCGATCTCCCGGTTCCAAAAGATATTTTTGTCGATTTTTATAAGCTCGGTGCTATTTTCTACATTTTATGTAAGATATGTCTTTTTTTATTAAATGATATGATTTCTATAGCCTACATTTGTATTCTCTTAATTTTTCAGTTGAAGATGGCGGTCTACCGTTTC
>CM061142.1:714591108-714621702 GCA_030789695.1 Scilla litardierei | reverse complement strand
CTATAAAATTCTTAAGATTTAATATAAAGATTCATATCTTACAGAAAATATAGTAGCTCAGAAAAATCCTGCAAAATGTCAGTTGAAACGGGAGATCACCATCTTTAGCGAAAAAAATAAGAGAAGACAAAATTAGGGCAAAAATTCATATCATTTAATAAAAAGATCCATATCATCGAAAAATGTAGAAAAATAGACCCGGGCTAAGAAAAATCCGCAAAAAATTTCGTTCGAATCGAAAGATCGCCATCTTCAACAAAAAAAATAAGGGAAGACAAAATTAGACTACAAAAAGCATATCTTTTGATAAAAAAACCATATATTTAATAAAATTAAGCAAATAACACTGATCTCAGAAAAATCAGAAAAATTTTCCGTTGTAACCGGGAGATCCCCGCCTTCAACTGAAAAATAAAGGAAGACAAAGATAGCCTATAAAAATCCTATCATTAAATATTAAGATACATATCGTACAGAAAGTATAAAAAATTGCTCGTAGATCAGAAAATCCGCAAAAATATCCGTTTGGAACCGTGCGATTAGCATCTTCATTTGAAAAATAAGAGCAGACAAAATAAGGCCAAAAATCATATCGTTTAATAAAATAAATAAATATTAAAAAAATTTGAAAATCGCTCTGATGTCAGAAAAATTTGCAAAAATATCATTTGGAACCGGGAGATCACCATCTTCAACTGAAAAATAAGGGAAGACAAACTTAGGCTATAAAAATCATATCATTTAATTATAAGATTCATATCATACAGATACTATAGAAAACAGCTCAGAGCTCAGAAAAATATGTAAAATTGTTTATTAGAACCGGGAGATCGCTATCTCCAACAAAAAATAAATGAAGACAAAATTAGGCCAAAAAATCAAATCATTTAATAAATAATCTATCTTACTGAAAATGTTGAAAAATCACATCGAGTTCAGCAAAATCTGCTAAAATGTCTGTTGGAACCGATATACTTAACTGAAAATAAAGATAAGACAAATTTAAGCAACAAAAACCATATCATTTAATAAAAAGTTCCATATCTTCAGTAAAATGTAGAAAATAGTCCCGAGCGAGGAAAATCCACAGAAATGTCCGTTGGAACCAAAAGATCGCCATCTTTAATAAAAAAATAAGAGAAGATAAAATTAGGCCAAAAATCATATCCTTTAATAAAAATAACCATATTTTTCAAAAAATAAAGAAAATATCCCCGATTTCAGAAAAATCTGCAAAAATTTCTATTGGAACCGGAAGATTGTCATCTTTAACAGAAAAATATCAGAAAACAAAATTAGGTTATAAAAACTATATCATTTAATATAAAGATCCATATCTCACAAAAATGTAGAAAATTGCCAGGAGCTCAAAAAATTCGCAAAAAGGACCATTGGAACCATGAGATCGCAATATTCAACGAAAAAAATAAGAGAAGACAAAATTAGGCAATAAAATCATATCATTTAACAAAAAGCTATAAATCTTCAATAAACTTTTAAAAATAGCCACGAGCACTGAAAATTAATCAAAAATATCCGTTGGAATCGGGAGATCGCCATCTATAACTTTAAAAATAAGAGAATATAAAATTAGGCCAAAAATATTATAATTAAATAAAAGATCTGTATCTTCTCGAAAATTTATAAAAATTGTCCCGAGCTCAGAAAATACGTAATAATGTTCGTTGGAACCGGGAGCTCACCATCTTCTACTGAAAAATAAGAGAAAACAAAATTAGGCTATAAAAATCATATCATTTAACATAAAGATTCATATCCATGAAAAAATGTAGAAAATAGCCTATAACTCAGAACAATCTGCAAAAATGTCTGTTGGAACCGAGAGTTTGACATCTTCAACGGAAAAAATAAGAGAGAAGACAACATAAAAATCATATCATTTAATATAAATATTCATATCTTAGAGAAAAGTAGAAAATAGACCAGAGATCAAAAAAATCTGCAAAAATTTCTGTTGGAACCGGAATATCGACATTTTCAACTAAAAAAATAAGATAAGACAAAATTAGGCGATAAAAATCATATCATTTAATAAAAAGACACATATCTTCAATAAACTGTAAAAAGTAATCCCGAGCTCAGAAAAATTAACAAAAATGTCATTTGGAACCGGGATATCGCCACCGAAAAATAAGAGAAGACAAATAAGACAAACAAATCATATGATTTAATTAAATGATCCATATCTTTTAAAAAATGCAGAAAATAGCCCAGATCTCAGAAAAATCCGCAAAAATTTCTGTTGGAGCTGAAGATCGTCATCTTCAACTGAAAAATAAGAGAAGACAAAATTAAGCTATAAAAATTATATCATTTAATATAAATATCCATGGCTTACAGAAAATGTTAAAATTGCATAGAGCTAAGAAAAATTTGGAAAAAGGTACGTTAGAACCGGGAGATCGCTATATTCAACGAAATAAAATAAGAGAAGACAAAATTATGCCCAAAAATCAAATTATTTAATAAAAAGATCCACATCTTCTGGAAAATATAGAAAATAGGCTCGAGGTCAGAAAAATACGCAAAAATGTCCATTGCAACCGGGAGATCGCCATCTTCAATTTAAAAAAATAAGAGAAGACAAAATTTGGCTATAAAATCATCAATTGATTAAAAGATCCATATTCTCAATTAACAGTTTAAAATAGGCTTGAGCTCAGAAAAATCTGCAAAAATGTCGGTTGGAAACGGGGAGATCGCCATCTTTAACGGAAAACTAAGAGATGACAAAATTAGGCTATAAAAATCATATCATTTAATAATATTAAATGATCCATATCTTACATAAAATATAGAAAATAGCACCTAGCTCAGAAAAATCTGCAAAAATGCCGTTGGAACTGGGAGATCGACATCTTCAACTGAAAAATAAGACAAGACAAACCTCGGCTATAAAAATCATATCATTTAATAAAAACGGCCATATGTTCCATAAATGTAGAAATTAGCTTGAAGCACAGAAAAATCAGCAAAAATGTCCAATGGAACCGGAAGATCGACATCTTCAACTGAAAAATAAGAGAAGACAAAATCAGGCTAAAAATCATATCCTTTAATAAAAAGATTTATATGTTTCATAAAATATAGAAGATAGCCCGGAGCTATGAAAAATCTGTAAAAATGTCCGTTGGAATCGGAAAATTGACATCTTCAATAGAAAAAGAAGAAGACAAAATTAGGCCAAAAATTCATATCATCTAATAAAAAATACATATCTTACAGAAAATGTAGAAAAATAGTCCCAAGCAAAGAAAGGTCAGCAAAAATGTCCATTGTAACCGGTAAATCACCATCTTCACCTGAAAAAATAAGAGAAGAAAAATGTAGGCTATAAAAATCATCTCATTTAATAAAATGATACATATCTTCCATAAAATGTAGAAAATAGCACCTAGCTCATAAAAATCCGCAAAAATATAAGTTGCACCGGGCGATCGCCATCTTCAATTAAAAATAAGAGATGGCAAAATTAGACAAAAAATAAAATAAAAAGATCCATTTCTTTTAGAAAATTTAGAAAATAGCCCCGAGTTCAGAATAAAAAATGTCCATTGGAACCGGAAGATCGCCATCTTCAGCGAAAAATAAGAGAAGACAAAATTTGGCCAAAAAATCATATCATTTAATAAAAAGATCCATAACTTCCCGAAAATGTAGAAAAATAGCCCCGAGCTCAAAAAATCTGCAAAAAAATGTCCTTTGGAACTGAGAGATCGCCATCTTTAGCAGAAAAATAAGAGAAGACAAAATTATGCTATAAAAATCATATCATTTAATATAAAAGATCCATATCTTATAAATAATTAGAAAATAGCCCGGAGCACAAAAGATCCGCACAAATGTAATTGGAACCGGAAGATCGCCATCTTCAACTTAAAAAAGAGAAGACAAAATTGGGCGAAAAAATCATATCATTTAATTAAAATATCCATATCTTCCAGAAAAGGTAGAAAATAGTCCCAACCTAAGAAAAAATCCGCAAAAATGTATGTGGGAACAAGTAGAATGACATCTTCAACTGAAAAAAATAAGAGAAGACAAATGTCGGCTATAAAAATCATTTCATTTAATAAAAAGATTGTTATCTTTCATAAAATATAGAAAATAACACCGAGTTCATAAAAATCCGCAAAAAGGTCCGTTGAAACCAGGAGATCGATATCTTTAACTGAAAAATAAAAGAAGACAAAATTAGGCCAAAAATCATATCGTTTAATAAAAAGATACATATATTAAAATTTAGAAAATAGGCCCGAGGTCAGAATAATATGCAAAAATGTTCGTTGGAAATAGGAGATCGTCATCATCAACTGAAAAATAAGAGAAGAAAAAATTAGACCATAAAAACATATCATTTAATATAAAGATCCAAATCTTCCAGAATATGTAGAAAATAGCCTAAAGCTTAGAAAAATCTGCAAAAATTTCAGTTGGAACCGAGAGATCAACATCTTCAACTGAAAAAAATAAGAGAAGACAAGCGTATGCTATAAAAATATATCGTTTAATAAAAAGTTTTTTCTTCCATAAAATGTAGAAAATAGCACCGAGCTCAAAAAATTTGGCAAAATTATTCGTTGGAACCAAGAGATCGCCATCTTCAACAAAAAAAATAAGAGAAGACAAAATTAGGCTATAAAAATCATATCATTTAATTTAAAGATTCATATCTTACAAAAAAATAGAAAATATCCTGGAGCTCAGGAAAATCTGCAAAAAATGTTCATTGGAATCGGGAGATCGTCGTCTTTAATTGAAAAAATAGAGAAGACACAACTAGGCCAAAAATTATATTATTTCAAAAAAAGATCCATATCTTTCAGAGAAAGTAGAAAAATAGACTCAAGCTAATAAAAATCCGCAAAAATATCCATTGGAACCGGTAGATCGTGATCTTCATCTGAAAAAAATAAGAAAATACAAACATAGGCTATTAAAATGTAGAAAATAGCACCAAGCTTTTAAAAATCTGCAAAAATATCCGTTGGAGAAGGGAGATCGCCATCTTCAACTTAAAAAATAAGAGAAGACAAAATTAGGGCCAAAAATCATATCATTGAATATAATATACATATCTTCCAAAAAATTTAGAAAATAGTCACAAGGTCGGAATAATACGCAAAATTTCCATTAGAAATAGGAGATCGTTATCTTCAACCGAAAAATAAAAGAAGGAAAAATTAGGTCAAAAACTCATATCATTTTATAAAAAGATCCATAACTTCTCGAAAATGTAGAAAAATAGCATCGAACTCGGAAAAATCTGCAAAAATGTCCCATGGAACCGGGAGATCGCTATCTTCAACTTAAAAAATAAGAGACGACAAAATTATGTTATAAAATCATATCATTTAAAATAAAGATTCATATTATTCAAAAAAATTTAGAAAATAGCCCGTAGCTCAAAAACATCCGCACAAATGTCCATTGGAACTGGGAGATCGCCATCTTCAAATTAAAAAAGAGAAGACAAAATTAGGCCAAAAACATATCATTTCATAAAAAGATACATATCTTCCAGAAAATGTAGAAAAATAGTCTCCAGCTAGAAAAATAATAAGAGAAGACAAAATTAGGCAATAAAAATCATATCATTTAATAAAAAGCTATATATATTCAATAAACTTTAAAAAATAGCCACGAGCACTGAAAAATAATCAAAAATATCCGTTGGAATCGGGAGATCGCCATCTACAAATTTAAAAATAAGAGAATACGAAACTAGGCCAAAAAAATCTTATCATTAAATAAAAAGATCTGTATCTTCTCGAAAATTTATAAAAATTGCCCCGAGCTCAGAAAATACGTAATAATGTTCGTTGGAACCGGGAGCTCACCATCTTCTACTTGAAAAATAAGAGAAAACAAAATTAGGCTATAAAAATCATATCATTTAATATAAAGATACATATCCTTGAAAAAAAATGTAGAAAATAGCATGTAACTTAGAACAATCTGCAAAAATGTTTGTTGGAACCGAGAGTTTGCCATCTTCAACAGAAAAAATAAGAGAAGACAACATAAAAATCATATCATTTAATATAAATATTCATATCTTATAGAAAAGTAGAAAATAGACCAGAGTTCAGAAAAATCTGCAAAAATTTCTGTTGGAACCGGAAGATCGACGTTTTGAACTAAATAATAAGATAAGACAAAATTAGGCGATAAAAATCATATCATTTAATAAAAAGACACATATCTTCAATAAGCTGTAAAAAGTAGTCCCGAGCTCAGAAAAATTAACAAAAATGTCATTTGGAACCGGGATATCGCCATCTTCAACCGAAAAATAAGAGAAGAAAAAAATAAGGCAAACAAATCATATGATTTATTTAACTGATACATATCTTTTAAAAAATGCAGAAAATAGCCCAGATCTCAGAAAAATCCGCAAAAATATCTGTTGGAACCGAATATCGTCATCTTCAACTGAAAAATAAGAGAAGACAAAATTAGGCTATAAAAATTATATCATTTAATATAAATATCCATGGCTTACAAAAAATGTGAAAATTGCTTAGAGCTAAGAAAAATTCGCAAAAAGGTACGTTGGAACCGGGAGATCGCTATATTCAACGAAAAAAATAAGAGAAGACAAAATTATGCCCAAAAATCAAATTATTTAATAAAAAGATCCACATCTTCTGGAAAATATAGAAAATAGGCTCGAGGTCAGAAAAATCAGCAAAAATGTCCGTTGCAACCGGGAGATCGTCATCTTCAACTAAAAAAATAAGAGAAGACAAAATTTGGCTATAAAATCATCAATTGATTAAAAGATCCATATCATCAATTAACAGTTTAAAATAGCCCTAAGCTCAGAAAAATATGCAAAAATGTCGGTTGGAAACAGGAGATCGCCATCTTGAACTGAAAAGTAAGAGATGACAAACTTAGGCTATAAAAATCATATCATTTAATAATATTAAATGATCCATATTTTACATAAAATATAGAAAATAGCACCTAGCTCATAAAAATCTGCAAAAATATCCGTTGGAACTGGGAGATCGACATCTTCAACTGAAAAATAAGACAAGACAAACCTCAGCTATAAAAATCATATCATTTAATAAAAACAGCCATATGTTCCATAAATGTAGAAATTAGCTTGAAGCACAGAAAAATCAGCAAAAATGTCCAATGGAACCGGAAGATCGACATCTTCAACTGAAAAATAAGAGAAGACAAAATCAGGCCAAAAATCATATCCTTTAATAAAAAGATTTATATCTTTCATAAAATATAGAAGATAGCCCGGAGGTATGAAAAATCTGTAAGAATGTCCGTTGGAATAGGGAAATTGACATCTTCAATAGAAAAAGGAGAAGACAAAATTAAGCCAAAAATTCATATCATCTAATAAAAAATACATATCTTACAGAAAATGTAGAAAAATAGTCACAAGCAAAGAAAAGTCAGCAAAAATGTCCATTGGAACCGGTAAATCACCATCTTCACCTGAAAAATAAAATAAGAAAAATGTAGGCTATAAAAATCATCTCATTTAATAAATGATACATATCTTCCATAAAATGTAGAAAATAGCACCTAGCTCATAAAAATCCGCAAAAATATAAGTTGCAACCGGGCGATCGCCATCTTCAATTAAAAATAAGAGAAGGCAAAATTAGACAAAAAATAAAATAAAAAGATCCATTTCTTCTAGAAAATTTAGAAAATAGCCCCAATTTCAGAATAATAATAAAAAATGTCCATTGGAACTGGGAGATCGCCATCTTCAACGAAAAATAAGAGAAGACAAAATTTGGCCAAAAAATCATATCATTTAATAAAAAGATCCATAACTTCTCTAAAATGTAGAAAAATAGCCCCGAGCTCAAAAAATCTGCAAAAATGTCCTTTGGAACCGAGAGATAGCCATCTTTAGCTCAAAAATAAGAGGAGACAAAATTATGCTATAAAAATCATATCACTTAATATAAAAGATCCATATCTTATAGATAATTAGAAAGTAGCCCGGAGCACAAAAGATCCGCACAAATGTAATTGGAACCGGAAGATCGTCATCTTCAACTTAAAAAAGAGAAGACAAAATTGGGCCAAAAAAATCATATCATTTAAGTAAAATATCCATATCTTCCAGAAAAGGTAGAAAATAGTCCCAACCTAAGAAAAAATCCGCAAAAATGTCTGTGGGAACGAGTAGAATGACATCTTCAACTGAAAAAAATAAGAGAAGACAAATGTCGGCTATAAAAATCATATCATTTAATAAAAAGATCGTTATCTTTCATAAAATATAGAAAATAACACCGAGTTCATAAAAATCCGCAAAAAGGTCCGTTGAAACCAGGAGATCGACATCTTTAACTGAAAAATAAGAGAAGACGAAATTAGGCCAAAAATCATATCGTTTTATAAAAAGATACATATATTCCAGAAAATTTAGAAAATAGGCCCGAGGTCAGAATAATATGCAAAAATGTCCGTTGGAAATAGGAGATAACTGAAAAATAAGAGAAGACAAAATTTGACCATAAAAATCATATCATTTAATATAAAAATCCAAATCTTCCAGAATATGTAGAAAATAACCTAGAGCTTAGAAAAAGCTGCAAAAATTTCCTTTAAAACCGAGAGATCAACATCTTCAACTGAAAAAATAAGAGAAGACAAATGTATGCTATAAAAATATATCGTTTAATAAAAAAAATTTATCTTCCATAATATGTAAAAAAATAGCACCGAGCTCAAAAAATTTGGCAAAATTATTCGTTGGAACCAAGAGATCGCCATCTTCAACAAAAAAATAAGAGAAGACAAAATTAGGCTATAAAAATCATATCTTTTAATTTAAAGATTCATATCTTACAAAAAAATAGAAAATACCTGGAGCTCGGGAAAATCCGCAAAAAATGTTCATTGGAATCGGGAGATCTTCATCTTCAATTGAAAAAAATAGAGACGACACAACTAGGCCAAACATTATATTATTTCAAAAAAGATCCATATCTTTCAGAAAAAATAGAAAAATAGACTCAAGCTAATAAAAATCCGCAAAAATTTCCATTGGAACCGGTAGATCGCTATCTTCATCTGAAAAAAATAAGAGAAGACAAACATAGGCTATTAAAATGTAGAAAATAGCACCAAGCTTTTAAAAATCTGCAAAAATATCTGTTGGAGAAGGGAGATCGCCATCTTCAACTTAAAAATAAGAGAAGACAAAATTAGGCCAAAAATCATTTCATTGAATATAATATACATATCTTCCAAAAAATTTAGAAAATAGTCACAAGGTCGGAATAATACGCAAAATGTCCGTTAGAAATAGGAGATCGTTATCTTCAACCGAAAAATAAAAGAAGGAAAAATTAGGTCAAAAACTCATATCATTTTTATAAAAAGATCCATAACTTCTCGAAAATGTAGAAAAATAGCCTCGAACTCGAAAAAATCTGCAAAAATGTCCCATGGAACCGGTAGATCGCTATCTTCAACTTAAAAATAAGAGACGACAAAATCATGGTATAAAAATCATATCATTTAAAATAAAGATTCATATTATTCAAAAAAATTTAGAAAATAGCACGTAGCTCAAAAAAATCCGCACAAATGTCCATTGGAACTGGGAGATCGCCATCTTCAAATTAAAAAAGAGAAGACAAACTTAGGCCAAAAACGAAAATGTAGAAAAATAGCCTCGAACTCGAAAAAATCTGCAAAAATGTCCCATGGAACCGGTAGATCGCTATCTTCAACTTAAAAATAAGAGACGACAAAATCATGGTATAAAAATCATATCATTTAAAATAAAGATTCATATTATTCAAAAAAATTTAGAAAATAGCCCGTAGCTCAAAAAAATCCGCACAAATGTCCATTGGAACTGGGAGATCGCCATCTTCAAATTAAAAAAGAGAAGACAAACTTAGGCCAAAAACATATCATTTCATAAAAAGATACATGTCTTCCAGAAAATGTAGAAAAATAGTCTCCAGCTAATAAAAATCTGCGACAATGTCTGTTGAAACTGGGAGATCGTCATCTTCAACTGAAAAAAATAAGAGAATACATACGTAGGCTATATGTAACACCTCGCTCTACAGGATACCTGAAAAGTACAATTCAGTCCCAAGTATTCATAGAGCAACGAGTTTAGAAAGAAAGAGAAGGAAGAGAGTCTACAAGAAGAATAATGCAGGTCACTGCACACAAGCTGGGAATTACAAGCAATGATCCAACACAGAAAATAAGAGACAATCATATACAAGTCCGACATTATTTATTATTAAAACAAAGGTATCACTTTATTTACATCATCTCATCCTCAAATACAAAAGTAAAAAACAGAAGAAATCCCATAAAAATCCCAAAAAGACATATAGGGTCCACATCAGTACAACTCACTCCGTAGACTACCCTGAGAACCAACTGAAGATGCTGCCCTCTGAGGATTCCATCTCTACCACGAACTGAAAGCTAACTCCTACGTCAGACCGGATCTGGCTGTACTGCTTTGAAACCTAGAAAAAGTAAATAGGACACGTCAATGCGTGACCCAGTAGGAAATCCTAACATCGTTAGGTAGGGTCTAGTTTTAGAACTGTTATTCCTAACTAGGATCTGGTCACTTAACTGTAAGCAGGTTACTATTTACGCATAAGGAACAAGTACTGTAAATAAGGTCTACTGAATTAACATGCAGGAAAAGTAAACAACATCACATGCAAATATTGAAAAGTAAGAGCTACAGAATTAAATAAGTATGATGTAAAGGCAGACAATCATAGATATGCACATGATGCATATGAATGGTTATGAATACAGATGCAACACATAAGGGATTCCATGTATGCCAACGTGCCTACAATATGACTCATGGATTCTAGAGGTTGCTCCCATGAAATTTAGGAGGCGGCCCTATGCATTTACGTGGCACGCTGGTCTATGTAGCACATAGGTCAATGTCATCTATCATACCACACATTGATGTAATGCCCTGCTAAGCTACTGCACAAGTACTAGAGGGGGGGTGAATAGTACTTTAAAATAATTAAGAGGCTAATTCCTAATTACTTGCAAACTCTACCAAACAATGCGGAAAATGCGGAAATGTAAATGTTAGACAACAAAGAAACAATCGCAAACAACGATATTACTGGGTTCGGATCCACCCAAGTCTCCCCGACTTGTTCCCGATGATCCTACGTCCCAACCACCCGGATCCCCTCTGGATACTTGAGTTAGAAACCCTAACTCAAGATTTCCACTATGAAATACTTGTGAAAAACCTCCACAAGTCAAATCATACACAAAGTAATTTGTGACTCCCACAACCCGGGATCACAACCACACTCTCACAACCGAGAGTGAAACTTACAATTGAAATTGAAATGAAATAAGAAACTTCTTACCGACAAAATACATATGCCTTGAGTAGTGCTTACGAATTAGGGCAAAGATGATTTTGAGGAAGAAGAAGTGGCACCAAACCCTAGCTCCAAGATGTAGATCAGCGATGGAGAGCTATGGGGATGTTGGTGACCTAGAATCAAGCACTTGGCTTGGAAGGCTTCACACTCAATGAATCTCTCTTTGGAAGTAAGAGTGGGGAGAGATTATTGAATGGAATGAAAGAGCTTTGAATGAGCTTGGAATGATTTCTCTTGATCTCTAAACTTGCAATAATATCAGCCTTGACGGCAATGAATGCAGCCCATCAAGTATTTATAGGTTAGAGGAGAGAGAGAAAGAAAAACGTTTCAATTAATGCTCCAACGGCTCTTTTCTGAACTCAACTAGTCGGTCAAAGAACAACTACCGACCGACTAGTTCATCAACTAGTCGGTCGGTCAAATAACGTATACCGACTAATGGAAGAACAACCAAAAGGTTGAAGCACAGACTAAAGGAACTAGTCGGTCCAAGAAGAGTAGCTGACCGACTAGTTTCACAACTAGTCGGTCGGTTACTCAACTAAGACCGACTAACAGATAAAACTGAAGTCTGAGCACAAATTGACTTAGTCGGTCCAAGAACAATTGTTGACCGACTAATTCACCAACTAGTCGGTCGCCAAATGAGCATAGACCGACTAATGATAAACAGTAAGTTAGGTGAAAATTGGCATGTACAGTAAAACTCAACTAGTCGGTCCAAGAAGGAAAGTTGACCGACTAGTTCATCAACTAGTCGGTCGATCAATGAACACAGACCGACTAATGATAAACAGTAGCTCATGCTCAAATGTGCATGTACAGAGAAAGCTCAACTAGTCGGTCACAGAAGCATCACTGACCGACTAGTTCACAAACTAGTCGGTCGGTGAGTCAACTTAGACCGACTAACTGTAAACAGTAAAGAGCTTGGAAATGACTGACTGAAACTAGTCGGTCCAAGAAGCTTTGCCGACCGTCTAGATCACCATCTAGTCGGTCAGTTCTTCTTCTTGAACCAACTAACATGCATAAGAAGTCCCGAATCGAAGCGCGATGCTTCGGGGAAGATTGTATGGACTTCAACTAAGATCCTAGAGCTAAGATATGAGCGTAATGAAGATTTAAACCGTAAGACCTACTCAAGGCTTAACATTCTACGAAAGAAGCTTAAAGACTATAAATAAAACTTGACGATACCGTCTTCAATAGCTTCAATCGAATCTTCATGACTTCTAAATTGGTCCATAGGCTTCAACGAAGCTTTAGGCATACGATCACGCGCTTTGAGAAGTCTTGAGACGTCGTAATTGATATTCATATGAATTTGGCGACGATCTCCATAACTGTGCTCATAAAGTGTTAGTTCACGATATATTTATGTTTGTTCATCATCCAAAACCAAATCCGGGGAGTCCAATATCCAACATTCTCCCCCTTTTTGGTGATGACAAACCAACATAAATAATAATCAAAAATAATGATTCAAATGTAATTTACTTACTCCCCCTGCATTGATGACACGTTAATTCCAAATTAAACAATAATAATACGCATCAAGCAGACGAGTAAAGTATATAAATAAGAATCGATTATTGAAATTTCGAATACCAAAAGTTGGTTATTGAAATATCGGATTTGAAAATCCATTTATAAATCTTAACTCCCCCTGAATCTAACATATCAAATTAGATTCTTGGAATAATGCTTTAAATTATCATTTAGCACATCGTTATTATTATATCTCTCCCCCTTTGGCATTAGCAAAAAGAGCGGGATGAGATCAACGACAACAACAATGGCTTCAAATAAAAGCACGGGAGTCGTAGAAAACGACGACGGTTCAAGTGACACCAAAGAAAAATACGAATAAAATCAAGGCGTGTCAAGGAAACCATAGTCGAAAGTCGTAAAACGAAATCATCAAAACTCAAATCAATTTTACGGATTGAGTTATGGAATATACTCTCCAATATCAACATTCTTGGGTAATTTAGTGCATGGAAAACAATTCTATGTTTCCATAAAACAAATTTCTATTAAACCAAGTTATTTCCGTCGAGCGACGAAATCAAACATCAGAGACAAAAAAATATAATGTGCACAATAGAATGAAATGTCGACGCCGATGTATATATATAGAAAATATGAACCAGAGCACATCAAAAATATACATCACTGACATACAAAACATCGATCCAACGATCGGGGCACAAAATACATCATCATGTCAAACAGATATCAGAGTGTCACATAACATACAACATTATCAAAGTACATCAAAATACATCATCAAAATGATCCAAAAATCATAGCCACCCACACTATCCTACCCAACATCTCTCACAACTAGATATGTCATCCAATGAGCATCGGGAGAGGCCTCTAAGAAGCTCAAGAGGCAGCGGGAGGATCAGAAGCAACTGCAGGCTCAGCAGGAGCGGAGGTGGTAACTGGATCAGCTGGAAGGTCAACTGGAGCGACGACAGAAGTCTCAGGCACGGCAGAAGAGACGATCTCAGGAGCAGCGACGGTAGTGGCCTCGGGAGCACCAGTGGTAGTATCCACCGCAGGTGTGGTGGCAACAGGTGTACTCTCGGGGTCACCAGCAGAAGAGACAGCAGCAGCACCAGAAGTGCCCTCGGGGGCACGAGTAGAAGCATGACAAAGCTCCTTAATATCCTCCTCATTCAACTCATCCTCGTCAGAAAAAGACGGAGGGACCTCAATATCAAGGCGTCGAGCGATACGGCAGAGAATCTCCTCAGAACGAGCCTGACGAGACTCCAAACGACGGATCGAACGAACGACATCGGCAAGAGTGGTAGAGGGAGCAGCTGAGGCAGAGGCAGAGGCAGACGTTGAAGGTGTCGTCCTCTGAACGTGACGGAGCGCCGCAAGAGACTTCTTGACGGCCGTCGCGTTTAGGGGAGGACCAAGTGGACGCTCATCGTCACGAGGAAGTGTGACACGGAAGTGGCGAAAAACAAGGGTCAACAAGCACGGGAAGGGGATGTGAGCCGACTTCGTGGTCTTGCGAATACACTCGAAAGAATCCATCTTATCGAGTATAATGCGAGCCCAGTTAATCGAGCTCCCCATGAAAATAGCGTAAATCAACTTCAGAAAAGGCTGGGACGGTAGAGATGAGGAGCCGTACTTGGGAAGCAAGCACGACTTCAGAATCAAATTGAGGACCCAGGCGTTAGGCTTGAAGGATTTGGAGGGTACGCCAATCATGGCGGGAGGAATCTGATGGAAAATCTCAGAAAGGATGGTCTGATCTAGGGAAGAAATATCATCAACAGAAATGTCTGAGGGGAGGAGGCCAGACGAGGAGATACCCAAAATCTCTCCTAAGATTTCTGCTGTGAGGACCATAGGAGTCCCCAAAACAGTCGTCTCAACAGAGTGGGTCGCATCGTACTGACCCCGGATCCTATTGGCATAGAATAGTTTGACTAAACGAGGGTAGGGGTGAGGATTCGCCTTAGGATCATATCGAAGGTAATCGATAAGACCCGAAGACGACAGAAGATCAGCTAGCCCTATGAAGTCACTAATCTGGACGAAATGCTCCAGAAGCAGCGGGCAATGTTCGATACGGTTGTAAGCCGCGAGACACATAGGGTCGTCGCGACACAACGAGATATCGACACTGCCTACCGGCATCGGAGCCTTTCCCTTAGGCTTACGGGTAGACGTACGTGGTCGGGAGCTAGACTCAGGATGGGTAGGAGGAGTGGGTTCCCTATGAGTCTCAGGCTGCTCCTCAGGACGAAAATCAGCGTCAGAATCAGAGGTGGTGTCCTGAAAAGAGGAAGGGGAAGCGACAATCTTTCTAGGTTTAGGTTTCGGTTGGGCTGTAGAAGCTTGGGCTTGGAAGCTTGGGTTTTGGCTTTGGGCTTGGAAGTCCTCTTCCTCTTCAACGGTGGTGAAGACGAAGAGGGGGCACGAGTGGTCTTGGCCCTACGCTTAGGTGGGGTCGATGCGGTCGCGGGCTCTACGTTCATGGGGGATGCCCCAGAGGAAGTGATAGGAATCCTCGTTTTTGCCATGATCGTGGCACGACGAGATCAATCAATCGATACAACCCTAAGCAACAAACCCTAACAGCTGAAAGAAATTTCGAAATAAACAAACCCTAGATGCGAAATCAACAAGCCCTAGGAGATGAAATCGACCTAGATCAAACCCTATAATAGGAATCGAGATCTAGGAGGAGGAGATATACCTAGGAGGAGTGATCGACGGCGGCGGATGATCGGAAGATGGCCGGAGTTGATCGGAAGATGGAGAGACTCGAGCGTGGGTTTGGGGATTTCGAGCTGGAGAAGATGGAGCAACCGACTAAAATGAAAAAGAATCTATTAGATTGAACTTAAGTCGGTCGAAATCGCGAAATGATGAGACTGCCCCTGATCACTTAGTCGGTCTATGTTCAACAGCTGGCCGACTAGATGATAATTTAGTCGGTTGGTTAACGAGCTTGAACCGACTAAGTGGAAACAGAGACCAGTCGAAGATTTCCTGAACGAGAATTAGTCGGTCTACGCTCAAATACTGACCGACTAGAACTAAATCTAGTCGGTCGATAAGTAAACTAGAACCGACTAAATGAGTCCAAAAGTTTAGAGATAGAGCTAGTCGGTTTAAGTTCATTAGCTGACCGACTAGATGTGAATCTAGTCGGTTGGTTGATGAACTGAGACCGACTAGATGAGTCCAAAAATTGATAATTAAGTTCTCTCCTCAATACACTTGGACGATACATCGTAATCCTCTCAAAAATCATCTAAACTACCCCATTAAACATTGAAATCTCAAATACGACATTCAAACATGAATTCAAGCACAAATTCAAAATATCACAAAAATCCCGAAAAATCCAATAAGTCTAGCATGAACGAAATATTGCGAAATATAATAGCATGCAAGAGTATTGAATAAAAATGAATCCTATATCTCGGATTCGCCCATAATCCCCAATTCTCGACGCAACCGCACAAAGGAGTCCTCCTTTAGGGGTTTCGTGAAAATATCGGCGATTTGCTTTTGGGTTTCAACGTACACTAAAATGATGTCCTTTTTAGCAACATGATCATCTAAAAAATGGTGTCGGACATCTATGTGTTTCGAACGGGAATGGTGTACCGTGTTCTTGGAAAGACATATTGCACTTTGGTTGTCAACCATGATAGGGCAAGTATCACAGTTTATACCAAAGTCTTTAAGTGTGTGTCTCATCCAAAGAACTTGAGCACACGCGGCACCGGCGGCAATGTATTCCGCCTCGGTGGTTGAAAGTGATACGGAATTTTGCTTCTTGGAAAACCAAGAGACAAGGGAATTTCCTATAAAATGGCAAGTGCCACTAGTACTTTTCCTGTCGGATTTGCATCCCGCATAATCAGCGTCACTATATGAGACTAACTCATATGTGCTAGATTTCGGATAAAGTAATCCAAAATCTAAAGTGTACTTAGATATCGAAAAATACGTTTTACCGCTACTAAGTGAGACTCCTTAGGTTGAGACTGATAACGAGCACAAATACACACGGCAAACATGATATCGGGCCTACTAGCGGTAAGATAAAGTAAACTACCTATCATACCTCGATATAGACGAATGTCTACATCTTTTCCGCCCGTATCCTTATCAAGATGCGTAGTCGTGCTCATAGGAATCTTTTTCCCGGAGGCACTCTCCATTCCAAATCGCTTTAGCAATTCCATCGTATACTTCGTTTGGTGGATGAAGATTGCATCGTCCATTTGGCGAATTTGGAGACCTAAGAAATATTTGAGCTCACCCATGTGGCTCATCTCAAATTGATCCTTCATCACATTAGAAAACTCTTCGCAAAGAGCAAAGTTAGTAGCACCGAAAATGATATCATCAACATATATTTGAACTAAAATTATATCATTATTCGAATGTTTAACAAAAAGTGTAGAATCGGCTTCTCCCATTTTAAAATTCAAATCCAAAAGAAAATTCTTTAGGCGATCATACCAAGCTCGAGGAGCTTGTCTCAAACCGTAAAGCGCTTTCTTTAGTTTAAAAACATGATTTGGAAATTTTTCATTAATAAAGCCCGGAGGTTGAGAAACATAAACTTCCTCAACAACATCTCCGTTTAAAAATGCACTTTTAACATCCATTTGAAATAATTTAAAATCCTTATGGCATGCAAAAGACAATAATAATCTAATTGATTCTAATCTAGCTACCGGAGAGAAGGATTCTTCGAAATCAATACCTTCCTCTTGACGGTAGCCTTGAACAACTAACCGAGCTTTGTTCCGGACGACGACTTGGTTTTCGTCGGTTTTGTTCTTGAAGATCCACTTTGTCCCTATGACGGTGTGGTTCTTCGATGGCAATGGAACAAGCTCCCAAACTTCATTCGTCTCGAATTGAATGAGTTCCTCCTCCATGGCTAAGATCCAAGCGCTATCTTCGCATGCTTCATTAACATTCTTTGGCTCTATCGAGGAGGCAAAGGCACAATGAGCGAAGTAGTTCACTTGTGATCTCGTATTGACACTATCATGGATATTGCCAATGACTTGCTCATGAGGATGGTCACGAACTGTATGAAGCCGTTTGGGAATACCTTGATCACTAGGAACATTCTCAACAACTTCATTAGACGGGTTAGTCTCAATAGAATCAATAGAATCAATAGAGTTAGAATTACCAATTGAATCACATAAGACATCCATAGAGTCATCATCATTAGTAATTCTAGTTGGAACAAATCCTTCATTAAATGACACATGAAGTGATTCCTCGATCGTTGAGGTTCGTTTGTTGTATATCCGGTAGGCTTTGCTACGCGAAGAATATCCAACAAAAATCCCCTCATCGGATCTTGGATCGAATTTGTCCAAACTACCATACGTGTTCTTAATAAAACATTTCGAACCAAAAACACGAAAATGTTTAACTTGAGGCAACCTACCAAACAACAATTCATAACAAGTTTGTTTAGTGCCGGACCTCAAAAGTATTCTATTAAACACATAGCAAGCGGTATGTACCGCTTCCGCCCAAAATTGATGGCCAAGTTGGCTATCATCAAGCATAGTGCGAGCACATTCCACTAGCGTCCTATTCTTTCTCTCAACAACACCATTTTGAGGAGGTGCGCGAGGGAATGAAAAGGTGTGTGTAATACCAACTTCATCACAAAATGTCTCAAAAGACTCATTCTCAAATTCACCTCCATGATCACTACGAATAGTGACAATGGTGGTTCCTAAGAGATTTTGTACTTTCTTAACAAAAATTGTGAAGTTTTCAAAAGCTTCATTTTTATTACACAATGAAAATACCCACGTAAACCTAGAAAAGTCATCAACGATGACAAGTCCATATCTAGCATTACCTAATGAAGCAACTCTAGTTGGCCCAAATAAATCTAGATGTAATAGCTCTAGTGGCCGTTTAGAAGAAATGCTTTTCTTAGGTTTAAATGAAGATTTTGGAAGCTTGCCTCGTTGGCACGAGTCACAAAAGCTTTTCTTTTGAAAGACTAGCTTAGGGAAGCCTCTAATAGAGTTTAACTTGGAAAGCTTAAATAGTGTTCCAAAGTTCACATGACCAAAACGTCTATGCCATAAGTGTTGTTCACTTGTGTTGGCAATGAGACATTGTTCATGTGTACTTGGAAGATCTAGGATATATATATCCTTATGACGTGTGCCAGAAAATAATACATCATTAGTATTCTTATTTAAAATATGGCACATTCCTTTCGCAAAGCTAACTTTGTAACCTTTGTCACAAAGTTGGCTTATTGAAATAAGATTGTGGTTTAATCCTTTAACAAGGTAAACATCACATATAAGGGGTTTAGAAGGATTACCCACTTTACCAACATCTATGATGGTTCCGCTCTCGTTGCCTCCAAAGACGACGCGATTCCCATTTGCAATGGGCACCACTCCGGAGAGCAATTGAGCGTCACCCGTCATGTGTTTTGAACACCCGCTATCGAGTATCCAATTCCCCTTGGAGCTAAATTTAAATTTGTAGCTCCTTTTCTTTTTCTTTTCCTTGAGTACCTAAAGATAGAAAATTTCATATCATGGTACCCAAGGTCATTGGGTCCAAACGATTAGACCTTTGGAAGCCAAGTCCAATTGGACTTAGACTTCCCCACATAATTTCTACTATGCACAACATCCGAAAAATAAGCATTCATGTAAACTTGTTTTTCATCCATGCTTGTGTCCTTTGGGCTCCAAATAGTGAAAATCTTGGGAGCCCTCATCTTATTGGGTGCATGCATGCGTTGTTGGTTTCTACGTGATGCATGTCGTGGATAGGCATAAGGAACATGATGGAATGATGCATGTGGATAGTTATTCATACGATGATGTGGGTGAACATATGCATGTGGAGGAACACGTGCGTGAGGGTGTCTCACATGGTGTGCACGTGCCCGTGAACGTGTAGCATAGAAATCATCATATATGTGAGCCAGTGGAGTAAGACGTGTGTTCCTACGTGGCATAGTATTGGTGTACATATAAGCATGCCCCTTCTTTGGAGGTCCACCCAAAGTGGGTTTCTTTCCAAAAGACGGCGTGGACGAGGTGGAAGCACCATTGGTAGATGAACTACCAATAGAGTGTTTGCTACCACTCGTTGAGGTATCAGAAGTTGGCCTAACAAAAGTAGTGGCCGACTTGGATGACTTTCCCAAAGTATACCCCAAACCAACATGGTGATTGGCCGGAGGGAAGACACTTAGGATATTATCCAAATGGCCCTTACCCTTATTGAATTCATTGATTCGGCCTAATGTGTTCTCATATTTCTCGGTGAGAGAACGCAAAGAAGTATCCAAAGTGGATACTTGCGATGTGAGCACATAAACACGAGATTTAAGACTTTCATTCTCAATACTCAAAGTCGAGTTTTGAGAAGTCAAATCCTCTATCTTATGTTCTTCCGGATCCTCAATGCTAACATGTTCAAGTTGAGTCTTGAGATTAACAATCTCATTCTTCAACTCTTCAACAACGGTGTCGTTGTTGGTGATGATAGTTTTAGGCGAGGTTTGGATGCTAGCTAAATCATCTTTTACTTTAGTATACCTATTTACTAATTTAGTATACTTAGACCACAATTGAGAATTAGCATTCCTAAGGTCATCCATGGTTACCTCATCGCCTTCGTTGTCGCTATCATCGGAGGAGGAAGATCCTTGATCATGCTCCTCTCTTGCCATGAAGCACATGTTCGCTTGCTCCACTTGCTCATCGTCCGACTCTCCGCTTGAGGAATCCTCGGAGTCGGTGAATGTTGCTCCGACAAGTCCCTTTTTGTACCCCTTTTTGTACTTCTTGGACTTATCGAATTTCGGCGCCTTCCACTTCTCCTTTTGCTTATTTAGAGGACACTCCGCTTTCATGTGTCCTGGCTTATTGCACTTGAAACACAAAGGAGAGGAGGAGGCGTTAGAAGAACCAAATTTAGCTTTGTTCTTATAGTTACCTTTTCGGAAGAAACGGTTGAACTTCTTGGCCATGAGTGCCATGGAATCCAAGTCCAACTCGTTTTCCGAGTCTTCATCATCAGTTGATGTGGATGTGGAGGGAGCGGCCTTGAAAGCAATAGCCTTCTTCTTTGGCTCGTCTTGCTTTAGATAGGACTTCATCTTGTCCTGCAACTTAAGCTTGCTATCCTTGCGAACCTCGTATAACATTAAAGTTTCATTAGTTGAACAACGGTATAGGTTTTCATGTCATTACCTTCCTCGATGGCGAAGGTCCGTTTCTCCCAACTAGAAGGAAGTCCATCGATGATCTTCGAGACTTTCTCCTTTTGGGTGTAGGTTTTGCCGAGAGCCTCCAACTCGTTTGTGATGTCGACGAAGCGAGCGTAGTACTCCTTCATCTTTTCACCCTGTATCATATGAAACAACTCATAATCTCTATTAACTACCACGAGTTTAGAGTCTCTCACCCTACTAGTCCCTTCATGTAATATGAGGAGGGAATTCCATATTTGATATGCACTCTTACATATGCATATCTTATTGAAATCCTCGGGTTCCAAGGTGCATTGCAAGGCGTTCATTGCCTTGGCATTGCTCACCTCCGCGACGACCTCCGTGGGAGTCCACTTCTCAAAGTCTTCTTCGGTAGGCTCGACGTATTCCTTCATCGTGGCCCTCCATAGAGATGCACTCCAGAGGAAAGTTTCCATCCGGCATTTCCAGTACCCGTAATTGGTACCGTTGAAGAATTGAGGCCTCGTTGAGGAATGTCCTTCTATCACCGAAGACGCTCCTTCACGGTTCCTGAAGGTGCTATAGTCGGAAGGTGGACGAACGGTCTTGTTGTCGTTGGCAGACATAGCTATAAACTTGGCTCTGATACCAAATGTAATGCCCTGCTAAGCTACTGCACAAGTACTAGAGGGGGGGTGAATAGTACTTTAAAATAATTAAGAGGCTAATTCCTAATTACTTGCAAACTCTACCAAACAATGCGGAAAATGCGGAAATGTAAATGTTAGACAATAAAGAAACAATCGCAAACAACGATATTACTGGGTTCGGATCCACCCAAGTCTCCCCGACTTGTTCCCGGTGATCCTACGTCCCAACCACCCGGATCCCCTCCGGATACTTGAGTTAGAAACCCTAACTCAAGATTTCCA
Source organism: Scilla litardierei (assembly GCA_030789695.1). Classification (NCBI taxonomy): domain Eukaryota; kingdom Viridiplantae; phylum Streptophyta; class Magnoliopsida; order Asparagales; family Asparagaceae; genus Scilla; species Scilla litardierei. Next base: position 714,599,590 of record CM061142.1, on the reverse strand, counting down.
CTATGAAATACTTGTGAAAAACCTCCACAAGTCAAATCATACACAAAGTAATTTGTGACTCCCACAACCAGGGATCACAACCACACTCTCACAACCGAGAGTGAAACTTACAATTGAAATTGAAATGAAATAAGAAACTTCTTACCGACAAAATACATATGCCTTGAGTAGTGCTTACGAATTAGGGCAAAGATGATTTTGAGGAAGAAGAAGTGGCACCAAACCCTAGCTCCAAGATGTAGATCAGCGATGGAGAGCTATGGGGATGTTGGTGACCTAGAATCAAGCACTTGGCTTGGAAGGCTTCACACTCAATGAATCTCTCTTTGGAAGTAAGAGTGGGGAGAGATTATTGAATGGAATGAAAGAGCTTTGAATGAGCTTGGAATGATTTCTCTTGATCTCTAAACTTGCAATAATATCAGCCTTGACTGCAATGAATGCAGCCCATCAAGTATTTATAGGTTAGAGGAGAGAGAGAAAGAAAAACATTTCAATTAATGCTCCAACGGCTCTTTCCTGAACTCAACTAGTCGGTCAAAGAACAACTACCGACCGACTAGTTCATCAACTAGTCAGTCGGTCAAATAACGTATACCGACTAATGGAAGAACAGCCAAAAGGTTGAAGCACAGACTAAAGGAACTAGTCGGTCCAAGAAGAGTAGCTGACCGACTAGTTTCACAACTAGTCGGTCGGTTACTCAACTGAGACCGACTAACAGATAAAACTGAAGTCTGAGCACAAATTGACTTAGTCGGTCCAAGAACAATTGTTGACCGACTAATTCACTAACTAGTCGGTCGCCAAATGAGCATAGACCGACTAACGATAAACAGTAAGTTAGGTGAAAATTGGCATGTACAGTAAAACTCAACTAGTCGGTCCAAGAAGGAAAGTTGACCGACTAGTTCATCAACTAGTCGGTCGATCAATGAACACAGACCGACTAATGATAAACAGTAGCTCAGGCTCAAATGTGCATGTACATGGAAAGCTCAACTAGTCGGTCACAGAAGCATCACTGACCGACTAGTTCACAAACTAGTCGGTCGGTGAGTCAACTTAGACTGACTAACTGTAAACAGTAAAGTGCTTGGAAATGACTGACTGAAACTAGTCGGTCCAAGAAGCTTTGCCGACCGACTAGATCACCATCTAGTCAGTCAGTTCTTCTTCTTGAACCAACTAACATGCACAAGAAGTCCCGAATCGAAGCGCGATGCTTCGGGGAAGATTGTATGGACTTCAACTAAGATCCTAGAGCTAAGATATGAGCGTAATGAAGATTTAAACCGTAAGGCCTACTCAAGGCTTAACATTCTACGAAAGAAGCTTAAAGACTATAAATAAAACTTGACGATACCGTCTTCAATAGCTTCAATCGAATCTTCATGACTTCTAAATTGGTCCATAGGCTTCAACGAAGCTTTAGGCATACGATCACGCGCTTTGAGAAGTCTTGAGACGTCGTAATTGATATTCATATGAATTTGGCGACGATCTCCATAACTGCGCTCACAAAGTGTTAGTTCACGATATATTTATGTTTGTTCATCATCCAAAACCAAATCCGGGGAGTCCAATATCCAACAATTGATTCAAGAGGAGGCCCCCATGGATTCAGGAGGTGGCCTTCGGCATTTCTGTGGTACGCTGGTCCATTTGGCACCTTGGTCTATGAGGTGCAAATTCTGTTAAGCTACCATTCTTTTCATGACAAATTTCACTTACACTATACATCTTATGTTTCCAATTAACATATAATTCCATCATTCTTAATATGAAACACATCATGGTATGGAAGCATCTTGTCATAAAGTATGCAAATATGAGACTAAGGAGCATAACATGGCATTTGTGTGACATAGTACAAGCATAACATTACATCCATAAGCATGAACTATTCTCATAACATAATTTACAACATGAATAACAACATTACATAAGCATGAATATAACCATTCTTAGCACCATAATTTTCACAAACTTTAGCATGATATTTATATGACAACTACAGAATTTTATTTTGAATCTAGACTCTGATATATCAATCAAAAACAGCTATATAAGCCATAATATGGTTTAGTGCTGAACATAAAAGTTGTAGATGCGTAAGTTTTGTTTCCAGATCATCTAAAATCGTGTCATTTAGGGATCTGTAGAGATAGTTATGAAAAGTTTCCCATAATGTAGCAGAATCTATTTAAAACTGACACCATGGTAAAGCCATCTGTTTACACCTCCTACAGTCAAAACTAGGCCCCGCTTCCTCTAAAGAGTTATATTTAACTTCATGATCTTTCCAAGACATCTTGAATCATCCCATTTGGAGGTCCACACTAGCAGATATGAATTTTTGAATCTACAGGACATAACTGAAAATTTTACAGCATATCATTAACATAGCTATTATAGCATATTCATTGACTGACATGATGCTACTAGTCATACTCCCATTTCCATCCTAATAATTAGACATTATAATGATTTTAAAGCCAAGAAAGGAAGCATAATGGCAACATGGTCTACACTACCATGGGATGTTACATGGTATATTTTGGCAAACTATGCATACTTCCACTAAATAAAACATTACATCTTAACATAACATGGAACTTTACTAGCATGGGGCTTAAACTACAATTCTACATTAAATTCCAACTTAAAATTAAATAGGTGATGAAACTCTATAACCACAGTCCTAAACTACATCCTAACTAGGAAGTTATAACTCCTAACTCAAATATCTCCATCTTAATTTATTTGGCCCTTCTTCTCCTTGAAGACCATATCAATCCACAAGCTTTCTCCCCAAATACTCCCCAGGATACTCGGGAAGTACAAATCCGTCCCAAATAATCCTAGAGCAGCGAGTGTTAAAATGAAAGAGAAGAAAGGGAGTCTACAAGAAGAATTATGCAGGTCACCGTGCACATGCTGGTAGTACAAGTAATGCTCCAACACAGAAAATAAGAGACAATCATATACAAGTCTAACATTCTTTATTATTAAAACAATGGTACCTCTTTATTTACATAATCGCATCCTCAAATACAAAAGTGAAAGCAGAAGAAATCCAATAAAAATCCCCAAAAGACATAAAGGTCCACACCAGTACAACTCACTCCCTATACTACACTGAGAACCAACTGAAGAGGCTGCCCTCTGAGGATTCCATCTCTACCACGAATTGAAAGCTAACTCCTGAGCTAGGCCTAATCTGGATGTACTGCTCTAAAACCTGTAAAAAGTAAATGGGACACGTCAATGCATGACCCAGAATGAAATCCTAACATAGCTAGGTAGGGTCTAGTTTTAGAATTGTTATTCCTAAGTAGGGTCTGGTCACTTAACTGTAAACAGGTCTACTATTTATGCATAAGGTACAAGTACTGTAAATAAGGTCTACTGAATTAACATGCAGGGAAAGTAAACAACATCACATGCAAATATTGAAAAGTAAGAGCTATAGAATTAAATAAGCGTGAAGTAAAGGCAGACACACATAGATATGCACTTGATGCATATGAATGGTTATGAATACAAATGCAACACAAAAGGGATCCCATCTATGCCAGCGTGCCTACAATGTGACTCATAGATTCTAGAGGTGGCTTCCAAGGATTTAGATATGGCCCTAGGCATTTACATGGCACGCTGTCTATGTAGCACATAGGTCCATGTCGTCTATCATACCACACATTGATTCAAGAGGTGGCCACATGGATTCAAGAGGTGGCCTTCGGCATTTCTGTGGCACGCTGGTCCATGTGGCACTTTGGTATGTGTGGTATTAATTTCTGTGAAGCTACCATTCTTTTCATGACAAATTTCACTTACAATATACATCTTATGTTTCCAATTAACATATAAGTCCATCATTCTTAATATGAAACACATCATGTTATGAAGCATCTTGTCATAAAGTATGCAAATATGAGACTAAGGAGCATAACATGGCATTTGTGTGACATAGTACAAGCATAACATTACATCCATAAGCATGAACTATTCTCATAACATAATTTACAACATGGATAACAACATTACATAAGCATGAATATAACCATTCTTAGCACCATAATTTTCACATACTTTAGCATGATATTTACATGACAACTACAGAATTCTATTTTGAATCTGGACTCTGATATATTAGTCTAAAACAGCTATCTAAGGCCATAATCTGGTTTAGTGCATAACATAAAAGTTGTAGATGCTTAAGTTTTGTTTCTATATTATCTAAGATTGTGTCATTTGGGAGTCTATAGAGAGAGTAATGAAAATTTTCCCACAATGTAGCAGAATCTGTCTAAAACTGACACCATGATAACATCGTCTGTTTACACCTTCCTACAGTTAAAACTAGGCTCTGCTTCCTTCTAGAGAGTTGTAGTTTACTTCGTGACCTTTCCAAAACATCTTGAATCATCCCATTTGGAGGTCTACACTAGCAGATATGAATTTTTGAATCTGCAGGACAGAACTAAAAATTTTACAGCATATCATTAATATAGCTATTATAGCATATTGATTGACTAACATGATGCTACTATTCATACTCCCATTGCCATCCTAATAATTTGACATGATAATTATTTTAAAGCTAATAAAGGAAGCATAATGGCAATATGGTCTACACTAACATGGGATGTTACATGGTATATTTTGGTAAACTATGCACACTTCCACTAAATAAAACATTACATCATAAGTATGCATATTAAACTTAACATAATATGGCGCTTTACTAGCATGGGGCTTAAACTACAATTCTACATCAAATTCCAACTTAAAATTAAATAAATGATGAAAATCTATAACCACGGTCCTAAAACTACATCCTCACTAGGAAGTCAGGACTCCTAACTCAAATATCTCCTTCTTAATTTATTTGGCCCTTCTTCTCCTTGAAGACCCTATCAATCCTCAAGCTTTCTTCTTCCATACCTTAAGCTCCAATGGTAGATGTCAATAGATGGATTGAATTAAGGAGACGGTGGTGGAGACGGTGGTGGAGTGGGAGGTGCAAAGGGAGGTGAGGGGAGAGAGAAGAGGGGATGAGAACTTGAATTTTTTCTTCTTTTTTTCTTTTTCTTTTCTCAATTTCTTCTCTTTTATTCATCCCATCGTCCTTGTCATCCCTTAATTCCCTCTTAGCTTGTCAAATGGAGAGAGTTAGGTGAAAATCAAAGAGGTGATGACACCTTTTAGGCTAGGTGTCTCCATTAGGAAATTTTGGTGTTTCTATTTTCTATTAAATAGAAACACTCGACTAAAATACCCTTGCTCACCAAATACCAAGTATACCATCTAAATACTCATCCATTTAATTCGAATGATGTTTAAAAAATTATTTAAAAATAATTTGGTCATTAGAAAATTATGGAAAAATTTATAAAAATACCCAAAAAATTCATGTGTACAAATACGTTTAGAAATACGTACATTATACCCGTATATACGAAAGCATGGATTACACTATAAAAATCATATTATTTAATAAAAAGTTCTAAATCTTCCATAAAATGTAGAAAATAGCACCGAGCTCAAAAAATACGTAAAAATATTCGTTTGAAATGGAAGATCACCATCATCGACTGAAAAATAAGAGAAGACAACATTAGGCTATAAAAATCATATTATTTAATAAAAAGATCCATAACTTTTTGAAAATATAGAAAATAGCCCATAGCTCAGAAAAATCCGCAAAAATGTTCGTTGAAACATGGAGATCGCCATCTTCAACTCAAAAAATAAGAGAAGAAAAATTAGGTCAAAATTAATATCATATAATAAAAAGATTCGTAATTCTTGAAAATGTAGAAAATAGCCCGGGCTCAGAAAAATCAACAAAAATATCTGTTGGAACCAAGAGATCGCCATCTTCAACTGAATAATTAGAGAAGACAAAATTAGGTTATAAAAAGCATATCATTTAATATAAAGATTCATATCATACTAAAAATGTAGAAAATAGCTCGGAGCTCAGAAACATCCGAAAAAATGTCTGTTGGAACCGGGAATAGCCATCTTCAACTGAAAAATAAAAGAAGACAAAATTAGACCAAATATCATATCATTTTAATAAAAAGATATGTATCTGTCGTAAAATGTAGAAAATATCACCGAGCTCAGAAAAATATGCACAAATGTCTGTTTGGATCGCCATATTCAACTGAAAATATGAGAAGACAAAATTAGGATACAAAAATCTTGTCATTTAATAAAGAGATCCATATCTTTAATAAAATGTAGAAAATAGCCCGGAGCTCAGAAAAATCCGCAAAAATGTCTGTTGGAACTGGGTGATCGCCATCTTCAACTGAAAAATAAGAGAAGAAAAATTAAGTTATAAAAATCACATCATTTAATATAAAGATTCTTATCTTCTAGAAAGTGTACAAAATAGCCCCGAGTTCAGAAAAATCCGCAAAAATGTCCGTTAGAATCGGGAGATCGCCATCTTCAACTTAAAAATAAGAGAAGACAAAATTAGGCCAAAATATCATATCATTTAATAAAATGATACATATCTACCAAAAAGCGAAAAAAAGCCCGGAGCTCAGAAAAATCTGTAAAAATATCCGTTGGAACCGGGAGCTCGCCATCTGCAACTGGAATACCAGAGAAGATAAAATTAGGCCAAAAAATCATATCATTTAATAAAAATATCGCCACCTTCAATTAGAAAATAAGAGAAGAAAATTTTAGGCAATAAAAATCATATCAATTAATAAAAAAATCCATATCTTTCATAAAATGCAGAAAATAACACCAAGCTCAAAAAATGATATATATAAAAATCGTATCAGTTAAAGATGGAGATTTTTCGGTTGCAACAGACATTTTTATAGATGAAGATGGCGACTTTTTGGTTTCGAATTTTGTCTTCTATTATATTTCAGTTGAAGATGGCGATTTCCCAGTCTCAACTGACATTTTTTGGCCTAATTTTGTCTCCTCTGAAATCATTTAATAAAACGATCCATATCTTCCAGAAAATGAGAAAAATATACCGGAGCTCAGAAAAATCAACAAAAATGTCTGTTGGAACCAGGTGATCGCCATCTTCAACCAAAATATAAGAGAAGACAAAATAAGGCCAAAAAATCATATCATTTAATAAAAGGAACGCCATCATCAATAGGAAAAAAGAGAAGACAAAATTAGGCAACAAAAATCATATCAATCAATATAAAGATCATTATCTTCCAGAAAACATAGAAAATAGCACCGAGCTCAGAAAAATACGCAAAAATTTCCGTTGGAAACGGGAGATTACCATATTCAGCCTAAAAATAAGAGAAGACAATATTAGGCCATTAAAAATCAAATCTTTAATATAAATATTAAAGATCCATATTTTACAGAAAATGAAGAAATAGCAAGAGCTCAGAAAAATCCGCAAAAATGTCCGTTGGAACCGAGAGATCACCATCTTCATCTGAAAAATAAGAGAAGAAAAAATTAGGTCATAAAATCATATCATTTAATATAAATATCCATATCTTACAGAAAATGTAGAAAATAGCCCGGAGCTCGGAAAATTCCGCATAAATTTCTGTTGGAACCCGGAGATCGCCAGCTTCAACTGAAAAATAAGGGAAGACAAACTTAATCTGGAAAAATCATATCATTTAATAAAAAGATTCATATCTTCAATAAACTGTAAAAAATAGTTCCAAGTTTAGAAATATCTGTAAAAATGGCCGGTGGAACTTGGAGATTGACATCTTCAACCGAAAAATCAGAGAAGACAAAATTAGGTTATAAAAATCATATCATTTAATATAAAGATTCATATCTTACAGTTAAATTAGAAAATAGCCCGAAGCTCAGAAAAATTCGCAAACATGTCCTTAGGAACCGGGCAATCGCCATCTTCAACGAAAAAAAAATGAGAGAAGACAAAATTCGGCCTAAAAATCATACCATTTAATAAAAATAACTATAACTTCCCAAAAATGTTGGAAAATAGCCCCGATCTCAGAAAAAGTCGCAAAAAATATCCGTTGGTACAGTAAAATCACCATCTTCAACTAAAAAAAGAGAAGACAAAATTAAGCTATAAAATCATATCATTTAATATAAACATCTATATCTTCCAGAAAATTTAGAAAATATCCTAGAGCTCAAAAAAATCCGCAAAAATGTCCCTTGGAACCAGGAGATCGCCATCTTCAACTAAAATATAAGAGAAGACAAAATTAGGCCAAAAATAATATCATTTAATAAAAAGATCGACATCTTCAACTGGACAATAAGAAAAGACAAATTTTGGCTATAAAAATCATATCAATTAATAAAAAGATTCATATCTTTCATAAAATGTTGAAAATAGCACCAAGCTCAGAAAATGATATATAAAAATCTTATTAGTTGAAGATGGCGATATCTTGGTTACCATGAACATTTTTAAAGATGAAGATGGCGATTTCCCGGTTCCGATTTTGTCTTCTCTTATATCTGTTGAAAA